>CM035789.1:8346499-8843730 GCA_020466265.1 Siphamia tubifer | reverse complement strand
ACTAACACAAAAAACCCAACAAAGAAACAACTCACACTAAAAACACTAAATATCCAACAAACAACTAGCTCTAAAAACACGAAAAATCCAACAAATAACTAACTCTAAAACCACTAAAAATCCAACAAACACACAACTAACACTAAAAAACACAAAAATCTTTAACAAACACTAAAAACAAAAAATCCAACAAACAACAAAAAAACATTAAAATTCAACAAACAAACAACTAACACTAAAAAACAAAAAATCCAACAAACAACACTAAAAACACTAAAAATCTAACAAACAAACTAACAACTAACACTAAAAAACACAAAATCCAACAAACAACTAACACAAAAAATCCAACAAAGAAACAACACAAAAAACACTAAAAATCCAACAAACAAACAACACTAAAAAACACTAAAAATCCAAACAAACTAACACTAAAAAACACAAAATCCAACAAATAACTAACGTTAAAAAACACTGAACATCCAACAAACAAACAATTAACACTAAAAATAAAAAAACTAACAACTAACACTAAACACAAAATACAAAAAACTAACACTAAAAACACAAAAATCCAACAAACAACAAAAAAAACACTAAAAATCCAACAAAGAAACAACACAAAAAAACACTAAAAATCCAACAAACAAAGAAACAACACTAAAAACACTAAAAATCCAACAAACTAACACTAAAAAACACAAAATCCAACAAACAACACTAAAAATACTAAAAATCTAACAAACAAACTAACAACTAACACTAAAAAACACAAAATCCAACAAACAACTAACACAAAAAATCCAACAAAGAAACAACACAAAAAACACTAAAAATCCAACAAACAAACAACACTAAAAAACACTAAAAATCCAAACAAACTAACTAACAACTAACACTAAAAAACACAAAATCCAACAAACAACACTAAAAACACTAAAAATCTAACAAACAAACTAACAACTAACACTAAAAAACACAAAATCCAACAAACAACTAACACAAAAAATCCAACAAAGAAACAACACAAAAAACACTAAAAATCCAACAAACAACATAAAAACACTAAAAATCCAACAAACAACACTAAAAACACTAAAAATCTAACAAACAAACTAACAACTAACACTAAAAAACACAAAATCCAACAAACAACTAACACAAAAAACACTAAAAATCCAACAAACAAACAACACTAAAAAAACACTAAAAATCCAACAAACAAACAACACTAAAAACACTAAAAATCCAACAAACAAACAACACTAAAAACACTAAAAATCCAACAAAGAAACAACACAAAAAAACACTAAAAATCCAACAAACAAACAACTAACACAAATAATCCAACAAAGAAACAACACTAAAAAACACTAAAAATCCAACAAACAAACAACACTAAAAAACACAAAATCCAACAAACAACTAACACTAAAAAAACCACAAAATCCAACAAACAACTAACACTAAAAAACACTAAAAACCCAACAAACTAACACTAAAAACACACTAAAAATCCAACAAACGAAAAACTATCAACAAACAACACTAAAAACACTAAAATTCCAACAAACAACTAACACAAAAAACCCAACAAAGAAACAACTCACACTAAAAACACTAAATATCCAACAAACAACTAGCTCTAAAAACACGAAAAATCCAACAAATAACTAACTCTAAAACCACTAAAAATCCAACAAACACACAACTAACACTAAAAAACACAAAAATCTTTAACAAACACTAAAAACAAAAAATCCAACAAACAACAAAAAAACATTAAAATTCAACAAACAAACAACTAACACTAAAAAACACAAAATCCAACAAACAACACTAAAAACACTAAAAATCTAACAAACAAACTAACAACTAACACTAAAAAACACAAAATCCAACAAACAACTAACACAAAAAATCCAACAAAGAAACAACACAAAAAACACTAAAAATCCAACAAACAAACAACACTAAAAAACACTAAAAATCCAAACAAACTAACACTAAAAAACACAAAATCCAACAAATAACTAACGTTAAAAAACACTGAACATCCAACAAACAAACAATTAACACTAAAAATAAAAAAACTAACAACTAACACTAAACACAAAATACAAAAAACTAACACTAAAAACACAAAAATCCAACAAACAACAAAAAAAACACTAAAAATCCAACAAAGAAACAACACAAAAAAACACTAAAAATCCAACAAACAAAGAAACAACACTAAAAACACTAAAAATCCAACAAACTAACACTAAAAAACACAAAATCCAACAAACAACACTAAAAATACTAAAAATCTAACAAACAAACTAACAACTAACACTAAAAAACACAAAATCCAACAAACAACTAACACAAAAAATCCAACAAAGAAACAACACAAAAAACACTAAAAATCCAACAAACAAACAACACTAAAAAACACTAAAAATCCAAACAAACTAACTAACAACTAACACTAAAAAACACAAAATCCAACAAACAACACTAAAAACACTAAAAATCTAACAAACAAACTAACAACTAACACTAAAAAACACAAAATCCAACAAACAACTAACACAAAAAATCCAACAAAGAAACAACACAAAAAACACTAAAAATCCAACAAACAAACAACACTAAAAAACACTAAAAATCCAAACAAACTAACTAACAACTAACACTAAAAAACACAAAATCCAACAAACAACACTAAAAACACTAAAAATAAAAAAACTAACAACTAACACTAAAAAACACAAAATCCAATGAACAACTAACACTAAAAAACACTAAAAATCCAACAAACAAAGAAACAACACAAAAAAACACTAAAATCCAACAAAGAAACAACACTAAAACACTAAAAATCCAACAAACAAAAAAACACTAAAAATCCAACAAACAAACAACACTAAAAACACTAAAAATCGAACAAATTAACTAACAACTAACACTAAAAAACACAAAATCCAACAAACAACACTAAAAAACACAAAATCCAACAAATAACTAACACAAAAAAACACAAAACCTCCAACAAAGAAACAACACAAAAAAACACTAAAAATCCAACAAACAACAAAAAAAAACATTAAGAATCCAACAAACAAACTAACAACTAACACTAAAAAACACAAAATCCAACAAACAAACTAACATTAAAAAACACTGAACATCCAACAAACAAACAATTAACACTAAAAATAAAAAAACTAACAACTAACACTAAACACAAAATACAAAAAACAACTAACACAAAAAAACACTAAAAATCCAACAAAGAAACACTAAAAACACTAAAAATCGAACAAATTAACTAACAACTAACACTAAAAAACACTAAAAATCCAACAAACAAAGAAACAACACAAAAAACACTAAAAATCCAACAAAGAAACAACACAAAAAAACACTAAAAATCCAACAAACAACAAAAAAAAACATTAAAAATCCAACAAACAAACTAACAACTAACACTAAAAAACACAAAATCCAACAAATAACTAACACTAAAAAACACAAAACCTCCAACAAAGAAACAACACAAAAAAACACTAAAAATCCAACAAACAAAGAAACAACACAAAAAAACACTAAAAATCCAACAAAGAAACAACACTAAAACACTAAAAATCCAACAAACAAAAAAACACTAAAAATCCAACAAACAAACAACACTAAAAACACTAAAAATCGAACAAATTAACTAACAACTAACACTAAAAAACACAAAATCCAACAAACAACACTAAAAAACACAAAATCCAACAAATAACTAACACAAAAAAACACAAAACCTCCAACAAAGAAACAACACAAAAAAACACTAAAAATCCAACAAACAACAAAAAAAAACATTAAGAATCCAACAAACAAACTAACAACTAACACTAAAAAACACAAAATCCAACAAACAAACTAACATTAAAAAACACTGAACATCCAACAAACAAACAATTAACACTAAAAATAAAAAAACTAACAACTAACACTAAACACAAAATACAAAAAACAACTAACACAAAAAAACACTAAAAATCCAACAAAGGAAACACTAAAAACACTAAAATCGAACAAATTAACTAACAACTAACACTAAAAAACACTAAAAATCCAACAAACAAAGAAACAACACAAAAAAACACTAAAAATCCAACAAAGAAACAACACAAAAAAACACTAAAAATCCAACAAACAACAAAAAAAAACATTAAAAATCCAACAAACAAACTAACAACTAACACTAAAAAACACAAAATCCAACAAATAACTAACACTAAAAAACACAAAACCTCCAACAAAGAAACAACACAAAAAAAACACTAAAAATCCAACAAACAACAAAAAAAACACTAAAAATCCAACAACAAAGAAACAACACTAAAAACACTAAAAATCCAACAAACTAACACTAAAAAACACAAAATCCAACAAACAACACTAAAAACACTAAAAATCTAACAAACAAACTAACAACTAACACTAAAAAACACAAAATCCAACAAACAAAGAAACAACACAAAAAACACTAAAAATCCAACAAAGAAACAACACAAAAAAACACTAAAAAATCCAACAAACAACAAAAAAAACATTACAAATCCAACAAACAAACTAACAACTGACACTAAAAAACACAAAACCTCCAACAAAGAAACAACACAAAAAAACACTAAAAATCCAACAAACAACAAGAAAAAACATTAAGAATCCAACAAACAAACTAACAACTAACACTAAAAAACACAAAATCCAACAAACAACACTAAAAACACTAAAAATCTAACAAACAAACTAACAACTAACACTAAAAAACACAAAATCCAACAAACAACTAACACAAAAAATCCAACAAAGAAACAACACAAAAAACACTAAAAATCCAACAAACAAACTAACACTAAAAAACACAAAATCCAACAAACAAACTAACACTAAAAAACACAAAATCCAACAAATAACTAACATTAAAAAACACTGAACATCCAACAAACAAACAATTAACACAAAAAATAAAAAAAACTAACTAACACTAAACACAAAATACAAAAAACAACTAACACTAAAAACACAAAAATCCAACAAACAACTAACACTAAAAAACACAAAATCCAACAAACAACTAACACTAAAAAACACTAAAAATCCAACAAACAAAGAAACAACACTAAAAACACTAAAAATCCAACAAAGAAACAACACAAAAAAACACAAAAAATCCAACAAAGAAACAACACTAAAAACACAAAAAATCCAACAAAGAAACAACACAAAAAAACACAAAAAATCCAACAAAGAAACACAAAAAAACACAAAAAATCCAACAAAGAAACAACACAAAAAAAACACAAAAAATCCAACAAAAAAACAACACAAAAAAACACTAAAAATCCAACAAACAACAAAAAAAACATTAAAAATCCAACAAACAAACAACTAACACTAAAAAACACAAAATCCAACAAACAACTAACACTAAAAAACACAAAATCCAACAAACAACTAACACTAAAAAACACTAAAAATCCAACAAACAAAGAAACAACACAAAAAACACTAAAAATCCAACAAACAAACAATTAACACTAAAAATAAAAAAACTAACAACTAACACTAAAAAACACAAAATCTAACAAACAACAAAAAAACATTAAAATTCAACAAACAACTAACACTAAAAAACACAAAATCCAACAAACAACTAACACTAAAAAACACTAAAAATCCAACAAACAATTAACACTAAAAATAAAAAAAACTAACAAACAACTAACACTAAAAAACACAAAATCCAACAAACAACTAACACTAAAAAACACAAAATCCAACAAACAACTAACACTAAAAAACACTAAAAATCCAACAAACAAAGAAACAACACAAAAAACACTAAAAATCCAACAAACAAACAATTAACACTAAAAATAAAAAAACTAACAACTAACACTAAAAAACACAAAATCTAACAAACAACAAAAAAACATTAAAATTCAACAAACAACTAACACTAAAAAACACAAAATCCAACAAACAACTAACACTAAAAAACACTAAAAATCCAACAAACAATTAACACTAAAAATAAAAAAAACTAACAAACAACTAACACTAAAAAACACAAAATCCAACAAACAACTAACACTAAAAAACACAAAATCCAACAAACAACTAACACTAAAAAACACTAAAAATCCAACAAACAAAGAAACAACACAAAAAACACTAAAAATCCAACAAACAAACAATTAACACTAAAAAACACAAAATCTAACAAACAACTAACACAAAAAAACACTAAAAATCCAAAAAATAAACAAACAATTAACACTAAAAATCCAACAAACTAACACTAAAAACACTAAAAATCCAACAAACAACAAAAAAACATTAAAATTCAACAAACAACTAACACTAAAAAACACAAAATCCAACAAACACTAAAAAACACAAAATCCAACAAACAACTAACACTAAAAAACACAAAATCCAACAAACAAACAACACAAAAAAACACTAAAAATCCAACAAAGAAACAACACAAAAAACACTAAAAATCCAACAAATAAACAAACAATTAACACTAAAAATCCAACAAACTAACACTAAAAACACAAAAAATCCAACAAGCAACAAAAAAACATTAAAATTCAACAAACAACTAACACTAAAAAACACAAAATCCAACAAACAACTAACACTAAAAAACACAAAATCCAACAAACAACTAACACTAAAAAACACAAAATCCAACAAACAAAGAAACAACACAAAAAAACACTAAAAATCCAACAAACAAAGAAACAACACAAAAAAACACTAAAAATCCAACAAACAAACAACTAACACTAAAAAACACAAAATCCATCAAACAACTAACACTAAAAAACACAAAATCCAACAAACAAAGAAACAACACAAAAAAACACTAAAAATCCAACAAAGAAACAACACAAAAAAACACTAAAAATCCAACAAACAACAAAAAAAAACATTAAAAATCCAACAAACAAACTAACAACTAACACTAAAAAACACAAAATCCAACAAATAACTAACACAAAAAAACACAAAATCCAACAAACAAACTAACATTAAAAAACACTGAACATCCAACAAACAAACAATTAACACTAAAAATACAAAAACTAACAACTAACACTAAACACAAAATACAAAAAACAACTAACACAAAAAAACACTAAAAATCCAACAAAGAAACACTAAAAACACTAAAAATCGAACAAATTAACTAACAACTAACACTAAAAAACACTAAAAATCCAACAAACAAAGAAACAACACAAAAAACACTAAAAATCCAACAAAGAAACAACACAAAAAAACACTAAAAATCCAACAAACAACAAAAAAAACCATTAAAAATCCAACAAACAAACTAACAACTAACACTAAAAAACACAAAATCCAACAAATAACTAACACAAAAAAACACAAAATCCAACAAACAAACTAACATTAAAAAACACTGAACATCCAACAAACAAACAATTAACACTAAAAATAAAAAAACTAACAACTAACACTAAACACAAAATACAAAAAACAACTAACACAAAAAAACACTAAAAATCCAACAAAGAAACAACACTAAAAACACTAAAAATCGAACAAATTAACTAACAACTAACACTAAAAAACACTAAAAATCCAACAAACAACAAAAAAAAACATTAAAAATCCAACAAACAAACTAACAACTAACACTAAAAAACACAAAATCCAACAAATAACTAACACTAAAAAACACAAAACCTCCAACAAAGAAACAACACAAAAAAACACTAAAAATCCAACAAACAACAAAAAAAAACATTAAGAATCCAACAAACAAACTAACAACTAACACTAAAAAACACAAAATCCAACAAACAACACTAAAAACACTAAAAATCTAACAAACAAACTAACAACTAACACTAAAAAACACAAAATCCAACAAACAACTAACACAAAAAATCCAACAAAGAAACAACACAAAAAACACTAAAAATCCAACAAACAAACTAACACTAAAAAACACAAAATCCAACAAACAACTAACACAAAAAATCCAACAAAGAAACAACACAAAAAACACTAAAAATCCAACAAAGAAACAACACAAAAAAACACAAAAAATCCAACAAAGAAACAACACTAAAAACACAAAAAATCCAACAAAGAAACTACACAAAAAAACACAAAAAATCCAACAAAGAAACAACACAAAAAAACACAAAAAATCCAACAAAGAAACACAAAAAAACACAAAAAATCCAACAAAGAAACAACACAAAAAAAACACAAAAAATCCAACAAAAAAACAACACAAAAAAAACACTAAAAATCCAACAAACAACAAAAAAAACATTAAAAATCCAACAAACAAACAACTAACACTAAAAAACACAAAATCCAACAAACAAAGAAACAACACAAAAAAACACTAAAAATCCAACAAAGAAACAACACAAAAAA
Organism: Siphamia tubifer; assembly: GCA_020466265.1. Lineage (NCBI taxonomy): Eukaryota > Metazoa > Chordata > Actinopteri > Kurtiformes > Apogonidae > Siphamia > Siphamia tubifer. Next base: position 8,835,252 of record CM035789.1, on the reverse strand, counting down.
ACACTAAAAATCCAACAAAGAAACAACACAAAAAAACACTAAAAATCCAACAAAGAAACAACACAAAAAAACACTAAAAATCCAACAAAGAAACAAACAATTAACACTAAAAATCCAACAAACTAACACTAAAAACACAAAAAATCCAACAAACAACAAAAGAACATTAAAATTCAACAAACAACTGACACTAAAAAACACAAAATCCAACAAACAACTAACACTAAAAAACACAAAATCCAACAAACAACTAACACTAAAAAACACAAAATCCAACAAACAACTAACACTAAAAAACACTAAAAATCCAACAAACAAAGAAACAACACAAAAAACACAAAAAATCCAACAAAGAAACAACACTAAAAACACAAAAAAATCCAACAAAGAAACAACACAAAAAAACACTAAAAATCCAACAAACAAACAATTAACACTAAAAATAAAAAAACTAACAACTAACACTAAAAAACACAAAATCTAACAAACAACTAACACAAAAAAAACACTAAAAATCCAAAAAATAAACAAACAATTAACACTAAAAATCCAACAAACTAACACTAAAAACACTAAAAATCCAACAAACAACAAAAAAACATTAAAATTCAACAAACAACTAACACTAAAAAACACAAAATCCAACAAACAACTAACACTAAAAAACACTAAAAATCCAACAAACAAACAATTAACACTAAAAATAAAAAAACTAACAAACAACTAACACTAAAAAACACAAAATCCAACAAACAACTAACACTAAAAAACACAAAATCCAACAAACAACTAACACTAAAAAACACTAAAAATCCAACAAACAAAGAAACAACACAAAAAACACTAAAAATCCAACAAACAAACAATTAACACTAAAAAACACAAAATCTAACAAACAACTAACACAAAAAAACACTAAAAATCCAAAAAATAAACAAACAATTAACACTAAAAATCCAACAAACTAACACTAAAAACACTAAAAATCCAACAAACAACAAAAAAACATTAAAATTCAACAAACAACTAACACTAAAAAACACAAAATCCAACAAACAACACTAAAAAACACAAAATCCAACAAACAACTAACACTAAAAAACACAAAATCCAACAAACAAAGAAACAACACAAAAAAACACTAAAAATCCAACAAAGAAACAACACAAAAAAACACTAAAAATCCAACAAATAAACAAACAATTAACACTAAAAATCCAACAAACTAACACTAAAAACACAAAAAATCCAACAAACAACAAAAAAACATTAAAATTCAACAAACAACTAACACTAAAAAACACAAAATCCAACAAACAACTAACACTAAAAAACACAAAATCCAACAAACAACTAACACTAAAAAACACTAAAAATCCAACAAACAAAGAAACAACACAAAAAAACACTAAAAATCCAACAAACAAACTAACAACTAACACTAAAAAACACAAAATCCATCAAACAACTAACACTAAAAAACACAAAATCCAACAAACAAAGAAACAACACAAAAAAACACTAAAAATCCAACAAACAAACAACTAACACTAAAAAACACAAAATCCAACAAACAACTAACACTAAAAAACACAAAACCTCCAACAAAGAAACAACACAAAAAAAACACAAAAAATCCAACAAAGAAACAACACAAAAAAACACAAAAAATCCAACAAAAAAACAACACAAAAAAACACTAAAAATCCAACAAACAACAAAAAAAACATTAAAAATCCAACAAACAAAGTAACACTAAAAAACACAAAATCCATCAAACAACTAACACTAAAAAACACAAAATCCAACAAACAAAGAAACAACACAAAAAAACACTAAAAATCCAACAAAGAAACAACACAAAAAAACACTAAAAATCCAACAAAGAAACAACACTAAAAAACACTAAAAATCCAACAAACAACAAAAAAAAACATTAAAAATCCAACAAACAAACTAACAACTAACACTAAAAAACACAAAATCCAACAAATAACTAACACAAAAAAACACAAAATCCAACAAACAAACTAACATTAAAAAACACTGAACATCCAACAAACAAACAATTAACACTAAAAATAAAAAAACTAACAACTAACACTAAACACAAAATACAAAAAACTAACACAAAAAAACACTAAAAATCCAACAAAGAAACAACACTAAAAACACTAAAAATCGAACAAATTAACTAACAACTAAAACTAAAAAACACTAAAAATCCAACAAACAAAGAAACAACACAAAAAACACTAAAAATCCAACAAAGAAACAACACAAAAAAACACTAAAAATCCAACAAACAACAAAGAAAAACATTAAAAATCCAACAAACAAACTAACAACTAACACTAAAAAACACAAAATCCAACAAATAACTAACACAAAAAAACACAAAATCCAACAAACAAACTAACATTAAAAAACACTGAACATCCAACAAACAAACAATTAACACTAAAAATAAAAAAACTAACAACTAACACTAAACACAAAATAAAAAAAACAACTAACACAAAAAACACTAAAAATCCAACAAAGAAACAACACTAAAAACACTAAAAATCGAACAAATTAACTAACAACTAACACTAAAAAACACTAAAAATCCAACAAACAACAAAAGAAAACATTAAAAATCCAACAAACAAACTAACAACTAACACTAAAAAACACAAAATCCAACAAATAACTAACACTAAAAAACACAAAACCTCCAACAAAGAAACAACACAAAAAAACACTAAAAATCCAACAAACAACAAAAAAACATTAAAAATCCAACAAACAAACTAACAACTAACACTAAAAAACACTAAAAATCCAACAAACAAAGAAACAACACTAAAAACACTAAAAATCCAACAAACTAACACTAAAAAACACAAAATCCAACAAACAACACTAAAAACACTAAAAATCTAACAAACAAACTAACAACTAACACTAAAAAACACAAAATCCAACAAACAAAGAAACAACACAAAAAACACTGAAAATCCAACAAAGAAACAACACAAAAAAACACTAAAAATCCAACAAACAACAAAAAAAACATTAAAAATCCAACAAACAAACTAACAACTAACACTAGAAAACACAAAATCCAACAAATAACTAACACTAAAAAACACAAAACCTCCAACAAAGAAACAACACAAAAAAACACTAAAAATCCAACAAACAACAAAAAAAAACATTAAGAATCCAACAAACAAACTAACAACTAACACTAAAAAACACAAAATCCAACAAACAACACTAAAAACACTAAAAATCTAACAAACAAACTAACAACTAACACTAAAAAACACAAAATCCAACAAACAACTAACACAAAAAATCCAACAAAGAAACAACACAAAAAACACTAAAAATCCAACAAACAAACTAACACTAAAAAACACAAAATCCAACAAACAAACTAACACTAAAAAACACAAAATCCAACAAACAAACTAACACTAAAAAACACAAAATCCAACAAATAACTAACATTAAAAAACACTGAACATCCAACAAACAAACAATTAACACAAAAAATAAAAAAAACTAACTAACACTAAACACAAAATACAAAAAACAACTAACACTAAAAACACAAAAATCCAACAAACAACTAACACTAAAAAACACAAAATCCAACAAACAACTAACACTAAAAAACACTAAAAATCCAACAAACAAAGAAACAACACTAAAAACACTAAAAATCCAACAAAGAAACAACACAAAAAAACACAAAAAATCCAACAAAGAAACAACACTAAAAACACAAAAAATCCAACAAAGAAACAACACAAAAAACACAAAAAATCCAACAAAAAAACAACACAAAAAAACACTAAAAATCCAACAAACAACAAAAAAAACATTAAAAATCCAACAAACAAACAACTAACACTAAAAAACACAAAATCCAACAAACAAAGAAACAACACAAAAAAACACTAAAAATCCAACAAAGAAACAACACAAAAAAACACTAAAAATCCAACAAAGAAACAACACAAAAAAACACTAAAAATTCAACAAAGAAACAAACAATTAACACTAAAAATCCAACAAACTAACACTAAAAACACAAAAAATCCAACAAACAACAAAAGAACATTAAAATTCAACAAACAACTAACACTAAAAAACACAAAATCCAACAAACAACTAACACTAAAAAACACAAAATCCAACAAACAACTAACACTAAAAAACACTAAAAATCCAACAAACAAAGAAACAACACAAAAAACACTAAAAATCCAACAAACAAACAATTAACACTAAAAATAAAAAAAACTAACAACTAACACTAAAAAACACAAAATCTAACAAACAACTAACACAAAAAAAACACTAAAAATCCAAAAAATAAACAAACAATTAACACTAAAAATCCAACAAACTAACACTAAAAACACTAAAAATCCAACAAACAACAAAAAAACATTAAAATTCAACAAACAACTAACACTAAAAAACACAAAATCCAACAAACAACTAACACTAAAAAACACTAAAAATCCAACAAACAAACAATTAACACTAAAAATAAAAAAACTAACAAACAACTAACACTAAAAAACACAAAATCCAACAAACAACTAACACTAAAAAACACAAAATCCAACAAACAACTAACACTAAAAAACACTAAAAATCCAACAAACAAAGAAACAACACAAAAAACACCAAAAATCCAACAAACAAACAATTAACACTAAAAATAAAAAAACTAACAAACAACTAACACTAAAAAACTCAAAATCCAAAAAATAAACAAACAATTAACACTAAAAATCCAACAAACTAACACTAAAAACACTAAAAATCCAACAAACAACAAAAAAACATTAAAATTCAACAAACAACTAACACTAAAAAACACAAAATCCAACAAACAACACTAAAAAACACAAAATCCAACAAACAACTAACACTAAAAAACACAAAATCCAACAAACAAAGAAACAACACAAAAAAACACTAAAAATCCAACAAAGAAACAACACAAAAAAACACTAAAAATCCAATAAATAAACAAACAATTAACACTAAAAATCCAACAAACTAACACTAAAAACACAAAAAATCCAACAAACAACAAAAAAACATTAAAATTCAACAAACAACTAACACTAAAAAACACAAAATCCAACAAACAACTAACACTAAAAAACACAAAATCCAACAAACAACTAACACTAAAAAACACTAAAAATCCAACAAACAAAGAAACAACACAAAAAAACACTAAAAATCCAACAAACAAACTAACAACTAACACTAAAAAACACAAAATCCATCAAACAACTAACACTAAAAAACACAAAATCCAACAAACAAAGAAACAACACAAAAAAACACTAAAAATCCAACAAACAACTAACACTAAAAAACACAAAATCCAACAAACAACTAACACTAAAAAACACAAAACCTCCAACAAAGAAACAACACAAAAAAAACACAAAAAATCCAACAAAGAAACAACACAAAAAACACAAAAAATCCAACAAAAAAACAACACAAAAAAACACTAAAAATCCAACAAACAACAAAAAAAACATTAAAAATCCAACAAACAAAGTAACACTAAAAAACACAAAATCCATCAAACAACTAACACTAAAAAACACAAAATCCAACAAACAAAGAAACAACACAAAAAAACACTAAAAATCCAACAAAGAAACAACACAAAAAAACACTAAAAATCCAACAAAGAAACAACACTAAAAAACACTAAAAATCCAACAAATAAACAAACAATTAACACTAAAAATCCAACAAACTAACACTAAAAACACTAAAAATCCAACAAACAACAAAAAAACATTAAAATTCAACAAACAACTAACACTAAAAAACACAAAATCCAACAAACAAAGACACAACACAAAAAACACTAAAAATCCAACAAACAAACAACTAACTCTTTAAACAATTAAAATCCAACTCACACTAAAAACACTAAAAATCCAACAAACAATCAACTAACACTAAAAAACACTAAAAATCCAACAAACAACTAACAGAAAAAAACCCAACAAACAATCAACTAACACTAAAAACACACTAAAAATCCAACAAACAACGAACACAAAAAATCCAACAAACAACGAACACAAAAAACCCAACAAACAATCAACTAACACTAAAAAACACTAAAAATCCAACAAACAACTAACTCTAAAAACACTAAAAATCCAACAAACAACTAAACATAACCGACACTAAAAAATACTAAAAATTTAACAAACAAACAACACTAAACACAACAAACAACCACACGAAAACACACTAAAAATCGAACAAACAACTAACACTAAAAACACTAAAAATCCAATAAACAAACAAAACTAAAACACACTAAAAATCCAACAAACACACAACTAACACTAAAAACAAAAAATCCAACAAACAACACTAAAAAACACTAAATATCCAACAAACGAACAACTAACCCTGAAAAACACTAAAAATCCAACAAACAACTAACAATAAAAAACACTAAAAATCCAACAAACGAACAACTAACAACAACACTAAAAACATTAAAATTCCAACAAACAACTAACACAAAAAACCAGACAAAGAAACAACTAACACTAAAAAACACTAAACATTTAACAAACAAACACTAAAAACACTAAATATCGAACAAACGAACAACTAACCCTAAAAATCCAACAAACAACTAACACTAAAAAACCAACAAACACACCAAAAAACACCAAAAACCCAACAAACACTAAAAACACAAAAAATCCAACAAACTAACAACTAAAACTAAAGGTCCAACAAAGAAACAACACTAAAATACACTAAAAATCCAACAAACACTAAAAACACTAAAAATCCAACAAACACTAAAAACACTAAAAATCCAACAAAAAAACACTAAAAATCCTGACTAAAAAAACCCACAAAAAAATCCAACGAACGAAAAAACCACTCAATTAAGCACCAAACCTCCGACAAACACTAAACCCAAAGTGTTACATGGTCGGGTTTTCCGATGCTTGTTTGTCGGTGCGTGACGTGGGCGGGGTTTGCGTGACGTGGGCGGGGTTTGCGTGACGTGGGCGGGGTTTGCGTGACGTGGGCGGGGTTTGCGTGACGTGACGTGGGCGGGGTTTGCGTGACGTGACGTGGGCGGGGTTTGCGTGACGTGACGTGGGCGGGGTTTGCGTGACGTGACGTGGGCGGGGTTTGCGTGACGTGACGTGGGCGGGGGTTTGCGTGGCGTGACGTGGGCGGGGTTCGCGTGGCGTGACGTGGGCGGGGTTCGCGTGGCGTGACGTGGGCGGGGTTCGCGTGGCGTGACGTGGGCGGGGTTCGCGTGGCGTGACGTGGGCGGGGGTTCGCGTGGCGTGACGTGGGCGGGGTTCGCGTGGCGTGACGTGGGCGGGGTTCGCGTGGCGTGACGTGGGCGGGGTTCGCGTGGCGTGACGTGGGCGGGGTTCGCGTGGCGTGACGTGGGCGGGGTTCGCGTGGCGTGACGTGGGCGGGGTTCGCGCACACACGCACACGCTACATCAACTAGCAGCCACTATGTCAAGTTTGGGTCATCCACATTTTCAACAAACTGATCTCTGAGCAATATGGGGGCATCACGCTTCATCCTTGGGGCACAATGTTAAATTTTATTCATAAGACATAATACACAAAGCGTGTTTCCACCTCCTGCTGCCTTCTCGCAAAGAAACTCTGCTGGAGTGAAACATAAGACAAACTATACACAAGTGCAAAACTTTCACGGACAGGACACTGTGTATAATAATAATAATAATAATAGACTGTCTTTTTATGACAATATTGTTATGTCACCAACACTGACCTCATCTGTGAAAGGTTGGCATTAATGATCTATTAGCTTATGTACAAAAAAACATGAGCTCAGTCCAACATTTTGGAAGCAGTTTCATTTTAACCAGGGTTCACTTAATGTGGGGTTCAGGTTCCTGGCTCACTTTTTGAGGGCACACACACACACACACACACACACACACACACAGTTTTCCATTTTGCTGCCGGCCTCCTGTTACTTAGCTACCAGTTGCCACGGTTTCTCAGGCTGATGGGGTTTCCTTGGCAACCATACCAATCCCATTGTGTGTCTATAGTGGGCCCGTCCCAAGGAGCCACACAAACACACAGCAGGGAGAACGGTGTGTCAAGGCCACACATTATTAACAGCCCACACACACACACACCACGACGCAGCAGCAGCAGCTCCCAGTCGGGGTTGGGGGGGGGGGCTGCCTTTACATAAATATATACACACTTATCTCAGTACCAGGTCGACACTTTACATACTGTAATACACATGGAGACACCGCAATACAGCAGGAGATGTTTGACTCAAAACAAATTAGTGTGACAGAGATAAAGACCAGATGAATATACAGACCCTTTTTTAATCTTCCTTTTTACTTTTTACCCTGTTACTCTTGTTTTATACTTTTCTGTTTGGTGTACGGTGTCCTTGAGTGCCAAGAACGGTGCCAAAAAAATACAATTTGGTATTATTATTGTTGCACCGATTGAACAGCTACCGATATTACCCAAAAATAGTGTGATCGGCAATCAAGCTATGAATACATATCATTCATATAGAACACTCACCAATGATGAGTTAAAGGGTTTTTAAAATAAATGGAATTCATCTGATTAATTGATCAAAAAAGTTGACAGAATACTCGATTACAAAAATATTTGATCGTTACAGCTCTAGAGGCAACTATCTATACTGTACCCAGTGATCAGCAATTGGCATATCAAGTTTTTTGGTGATCTGTGTCGGTGATCAGGCCAAAAAATGATGATCAGTGCATCACTAATTATTATAAACAAATTCAACATATGTGAAGCTGTGCTACATGTTTTATCAAGTAAAAATAATAGTAAAACGTGCAGACAGTTAATTTCCAGTGTAGTAAAATAACATCAGACCAACCCTACTGTAAGCAAGGTTGAATGTCTGATTTTCACACAGATTAACTTAATTTTTATTGGAACGTTCTTGTAAAATGTAAAATTAAATCTAAATTAATTAGAATTTAATTCATCCCTTGGGAAATATCAGTTCCAGTTGCAGCAGAACACTGTATGTACAGATTTAGGAACAATTAGAAGATTAAAATAGAAAACATTAACAATTGTAAAAACTGGTAATTGCACATTAGAAATGCTGGGAATCATAAATAAAAGTAGTAGCAGTAATGATGACGACAATAATAATAATAATAATTAGGACTGTGAAACAAAAAACTATTTCAGTAATCAACTAGTCATTGACTACTAACATTATTCAGATTATGAGCTGTAAAAAAACAACAAAAAAACAAACTAAAAATGCTCTTATTTATCTTCATTGCGGCAATAAAACACATTTTCTTCACTGTAACAATAATATTTGGTGCACAACAATTAGCATGCATAAACATATTAAAAACAAATATTCAATTCGATATTACATCAGAAATAAAAAAACAATTCTAAAAGCAAAGTGTATTTTGTACAAAACAAAACTTGAACAACTTAATATTCAAGAGTTGCACTCAGCAGGATGATTAAAAAAATAAAAATGAAGTGAACATTTGAGAAGTTCTGAAATAAATGATCAAACCAACGTAGAAGAAAAGTTTAGATTAACTAAATAATCAAATGGTAACAAACATTTTTTTAAAAAAAGCATCAATAAAAATATTTGACAGAATGAAGAAAAATGTATTGACATGTCAAGAAAATGAACAGTTAACACAAATTCGAGGTAAATAAGCAAAAATAAAGAAAATCAACAAACGATGAACCAAACTGGGTTCAAACAGTCATGACAGAATCACATGTGATAAGGCTTTAATTGATATAATTGTTGATGTTTGAAGTGTCATAGAACAGTTATCACTGAGTATTTAGTTTAAATCTGTTGTGTAATTAGTGTAAATATGTTATTCTGTGTTGAGTGAATTTTTTTTGTAATCATCAGCTGATGAAACACCGCTGTGATTCAGTGTGTGTGTGTGTGTGTATGTGTGTGTGTGTGTCCGTCAGCGGGGTGTTAATATATTCACAGACGACCTGCTAGCATAAACACCAACACTCATCCTGTCTTCACTACGCCACAAACGAAGAATCTCAAAACCACCTGTTCACAACCGTTCAAAAACCTGATCCACTAGAATGTTTCCTCCTGACGTCTGCGTCCACTAGAGTGAGCTGTGGGTCCTAAAACACAGCAGGTTTATGAGGATGGAGCAGATAATAAAGGCTGATCATCATCTGTAGTTGACATTTAGTTAAGGTTAAAGGTGGGGTGGGAGATTTTTTTTTATTTATTTTTTTAACCATATTACTTGAAAACGATCCAATAGCACGCACTGTAAGCATGAGGTTAGAAGTGCTTTTTACACAGTGCTGGCACTTGACACTTTACAGAACATAGATACACATTTATCTGTAAAAAAAACAAAAAACGACTTAAATGTTGAAAAACTAACAGATAATAAAATTAAACATTCACTGTGTTTGTAGGAATCACTCTAATCACTCCAAGATGGCGGCCATAGTTATCGCGTCTCATAACTCAATACTTGGTCTAGATATACGATGTCTATGGTTGTTATGGTTACAGCGTCTGCGAGAGAAGTGATCATGTGACCATGTACGTCACATCCTGTGACACATAATTGCCGAATAAGTGTTTCCATTGGTCTTTTGTGATATATATTAGAATATCGAAACGTCTGAAAAAACAACTCATGAAAGTGTGAAAACTTTTTATCGATATTTGAGTGTTGTTGTTTTTTTTAGTCATGTGATTCCATCACCAGTTTTTTTTATAGCGATATTTACATTTTGTGAATTTTCCAAGGGTAATGGAAACATATGTAGTTGATATGTAGTTCAGCATCAAGAGAATAAAGCAACTTCAGCGATTAAAAATAAATAAATAAATAAAAAAAATTTTAAAAATGCAGAGAGAGACAGTATAGTTGAATTTTTAAAACAGCTCTACGCTCGTTAGCATCATAATTCTCTTACTGACCAATTAAAAAGTAAGGAGGAGGCGGGACAAACACAGTCAACAACCACCAAAAAGAATGACGTGTATGTGGACCAGCTTGAGCTGTTGATCTTTTTCAGACAACCCTGTTATTTACGACCTGTCACTGAAGGCAGGGGTCTTCAACCCTGGTCCTCAGGACTCACTGTCTTCCATTTTTCAGATGTTTTAGATGTCACCCTGCTCCAACACACCTGGTTCAAATGATCAGCTCATTATCACCTTCTGCTGAAGACTGATGACGACCCACTGCTGTGAATGAGGAACACCTCTGACAAAGGTAATGACTTAAAACCACCTTAATGTGAGATGTAAAGACATGTAAAGATGTATGTGACCAGCAGGTGGCAGCAGCTGCTCTAGAAAGACTCATGAATTAAATGAAAGGGACACAAATAAACAGGAATTGAAGTGTTTCTCTTATGGGTTCAAGGTAAATATGCTGATGGATGGTTTTATTTTGAAAATATGCTTGTGTTTTTCTTTGTAAATAAAATCTCTTTCAGATGAGATTTTCTCTTCACAGCAGGATTTTAATCCTCTCAGGCTCTTTCTTCTTTTACAGATTTAAAAGAAGACACAACTGCTCTGTTTGTCCAATGTTTTTTTTTTTTTTTTTTTTTTTGGAAAATCAGTGTTCATTTATTCATTATATAACGGACTGTAAGTAGGTGAATGTGGAAAACCCTTTTTTCTCTTAATTTTTTTTGCCTGCTTCTTTTTTTTTGTTTTTTTGTGAACATCGAAACATCAGGAAACAAATCCAACACTCTATCGTCATAGCATTGTAACATTTATTTACAGATTAAATGTATGAAATGAGGAATTTCTTGTTCAAATCAGCTGAAAATGATCGAACAAGTACAATCAACATAAGTATTCAGAGAATGTCTAATCTCCCCCTAGTTTGTGCCACTCAAGTTTCTATGACAACCTGTTCTTGAATTAGAGCCAAGAATGATTTTGACCTTTCTGCTAAATGTGACCTTGACCTTTGACCTTTTGCAATATTGCTAATTTCGTTATATATATGGTCATATATGCGTCAATATTATGATATATCCAGTATTGATTAAGTTATAGCATGATATGTCTATACTTGACACACACACAGTGTTACACAAGTTAATTTTGCAACATGCCACCTTTGACCTCCAGAGATCTCAAAAACTATTGGTCATTGATCATAAAACCAATTATGAGAGGTGTAGAAATCTTCATTCCACATCGTTTGGTACCAATCTGAAAGTTCTGTGACCCTCTGTTCTTGAGTTATAACCGATAATGTGATTTTGACCTTTTAGTTAATTGTGACCTTGACCTTTGACCTTTACTCACATGGATCATTGCATCTGATGCACCTTTGCTATATGTATCTTCCTGTGTAATTTCATGGTGATATCTAAAGTATTCATTGAGTTATAACATGACATCCCCACCAATGACAGACAGTACTGAGGAGGAGCGGGTCGTTACCTTTCGTTTTCCTAACATCATGTCAATCCCCATTCAAAATTGGAATGGACATTTTCGAAACATCCAAATATTCGTATGGACACGCCCATAGCGTCCACACACAATTTTACACCCATGAGTCTGAAATGAACTTAAGTGATTATATCAGGTAGATTATTCTTAAAAATGCATTGATTTCTCTTGAAATACTCCAGGTTCTTCATATTTGTTCAAACAATTTGTTAAATTATACTTTGTTTGAATGTAAATATATGAAAATATTTACATTTACAATAATAATTATTTATAGATTATGACAATATTTTACTGGTCTGACCCATTTTCAGATTGAATTGGTCTTAATGTGGAACCTGAACTAAAGTGATTCTTAATTATTATCTTCATATATTTTTGCTTTTCACAAATTCATTCTGAGGGCTGAACTGGACCCCTTCGCAGGCCAGATTTGGCCCCCGTGCCTTATGTTTGACACCTGTGTGTTAAAACATACATGTTGCATCTCCTGCTAATTCCTCTGTGGGGATTTGAGTTTTTTTTCTCATGCAGAGGTTGTTTTTATATGGGTTTTAAAGATGTGTGGGTTGTTCAGGTAAAATGCATCTACAGGCTTATCTGGACGCAAACAGATGGTTGGTATTTATCGACTGAAAAAACCCAAAGTGAGATGAATAAAATAAAATGAATATGAACCAAAGAGCAGTTGTGCATTAAACAGAGTCAAGTGTAAATCTGTTCTGTGCAATTACAACCTCATATGTTTTTCCACATGTTCATCTTGTGTACACGGAAATTCAGTTTTATTTTTTTATTATCAGTTGAAAACCAATTCATGTTAGCGACGGCATGGTGGAGTTAATGTGAATAATCTTAGCTATTGAGGGAAGTGCTTGTAAAATTTAGATGGAACCTTCAACATCAAACTTGTGTTTTTGATGTAATATATTTATTTATGTCTGAGTTTAATGGATTTAATGGTTGGTTCTGGGTTAAAGTTGAAGTTTTTGTGGTTTTAAATGAGTCATAGTGGAAGAATAAAACTATTTATTTAATGGTTTAAATGGTTATTTTGTTGATTTTATTTAGTGCATGCTGGTGTTGAAATTATTACATCAATGGAATAAACACATTATTTAAAAAGAATGAACAGAAAATGAGCAAAATAATATAAAAATGAAACCCCAAAAAATGTCCAAAATAATACATTTAAATTAAAAATGAAGAAATGAAGCAAAGAAGGACAAAATAACCACAAAGTCAAGAACATAATAAAAAAATATATTAATCACAATTATCAAAACAATGGAACAAAAGATTTGAAAAATTACTAAGTAATAACAAAAAACCACAAGAAAATATAGAAAATCGTCAAAAATTAAGAAAATAATCAAAAAATAAATAGTCAAAACAAAGAAATGCCAGAAAATTAACAAAACAGTCCAAACAAAATGATAAGAATTGAGGAACGTTTAATAAAATAATAACAAAAAAAAAACATACAAAAAAAGCAAAAATAATAACAGTGAAGAAAGATGATAGGCGGCTGGGGCTCAGTTGGTAGAGCAAGTTCAAATCCCACTCTGTCCTCGTCATGTACTGTTGTGTCCTTGGGCAAAACACTTCACCCCCCAGTGTCCCCACCGGTGTATATGCAGAGACATAGCTCAATGAATACTTTAGATATCACTATGGAATTCCATGGACATATACAAATAGCTAATGCGCATCAGAAAAAATGAGCCATTTGAGTAAAGGTCAAAGGTCAATGTCACAAATAACTAAAAGGTAAAAATCACTTTATCGGTTATAACTGAAGAACGGAGGGTCACAGAACTTTCAGATTGGTACCAAACGATGCGGAATGAAGATTTCTACAATTGTCATGTTTAGTGTTATCACCTACGACCAATAGTTTTTGAGATCTCTGGAGGTCAAAGGTGGCATGTCGCAAAATTTATTTCTGTAACACTGTTTGTGTGTGTCAAGCATAGACATATCACGCTGTAACTTAATCAATAATGGATATATTATCATGCACTAACGCATATATACATAAAATGTAATTATCAATATTGCAAAAGGTCAAAGGTCAAGGTTGCATTGAGCAGGAAGGTCAAAATCACAATATTGGCTGTAATTCAAGAACAGGTTGTCATAGAAACTTGAGATTGGCACAAAATGGGGACAAGATTAGGCATTCTCTGAATACTAGTGATTATTATTATGAATGAAAGTGAATAATATACGTTATACGTATAAAAACGTTCTAAAAGTTCCACCAATAAATGAGCTGCTGATCTGAAGTCTGTGGTAAAAAGGTGTTGAAACGACTTCAATTATCATCATAGGAGGTGATCATTAATTATAAATGAATGGATTAGTTGTGCTGTAGGTTCAGTCGTTGACACACTGATGTCAGTAAACATGCCACCGTTCCACAGATGATGTGTTTACTGTTCGTGGGACGACACATTAGTGCAGTAACACTCAGATTCCTCCTGTATTTCACTGCCTGATTAACACTCCGCTGTGTGAAGTGTCACCTTCATTAAAAAGGCTTCATCGCTGATGTTCTGTCATGTGCTAAGCCCCTCCCCCAGCACCGCCTCTGTTAACGAAGCCCATCTGGCGAAAATGGAAATGAACATGGAGCTTCAGTTCACACGCAGAGAACGTTTAGAACCTTTTACAGATAGAAAACACACTGAAGCTGGTTCTGAGGGTTCTGATTTGTTTGGTTCTGTCAGGTCTAGATGAGCGCTGGTTCTGGATGTGGCCTGAGGGTTCTCCACTGTAAAACGGGATTCCATTGGGTCGAGATGGGTGCTGGTTCTGGATGTAGTCTGAAGGTTCTCAACTGTAACACATATGGTTCTATCAGGTCTAGATTGGTGCTTGTTCTGAATGTGGTCTGAGGGTTCTTCACTGTAAAGCATATGGTTCTATCGGGTCCAGATGAGTGTTGGTTCTGGATGTAGTCTGAAGGTTCTCCACTGTAAAATGTGGTTCTATTGGGTCTAGATGGGTGCTGGTTCTGGATATGGTCTGGATATGTGGTTTTAACGGGTCTCGATGAGTGCTGGTTCTGCATGTAGTCTGAACATTCTCAACTGTAAAACATGTGGTTCTATGGGGTCGAGATGAGTGCTGGTTTTGGATGTGGTCTGAGGGTTCTCCACTGTACAGGTTCTTTCATGTATATTTCCAAATCCATTGTACACATGTCCATAAACCACCATGGACGTCACAGTGTCTGCTTTTCAAACCTGTCCACTCGACTTTTTATTCATCGTATTCAGGCCAAACTTTAGAAGTTTCGGAACATGTACCCGTATGTTACTGATGAGAGACAGAGACGCTATTGCCCATGAGCGACTGTTGACAGAGATTCTAATGACGTGTGATGCCTCACTCTGTTGGAAAAAAGCAACTTCTGACAATAGTCGACAATGGATTTTGTTATGGACTATTTCCAGTATTGATTTTTGTCAACAGTGGTACTTGTGTGGACAGTAGGCAGTACCATCACCTAAATGAGGCCTCATCACTGAGGTTGAATATCAAGAGGGTGGTGGTGTTGGGGATTGCATCCTGTCCACCCTGTCCACCTGTCCCACACCTGTCTCACACCTGTCCCCCACCTGTCCGAAGCCTTCCAGCTTGTACCCGCTGTGACGCCATCGCCAGGCGTGGGACAACCAGGCATTGATGAGTTAGAATCACTACAGGCACATAGTGGAGTCAAACACACACTGGCCCGCCTGTTTGTCCCACATGTTTGCGATTGCCTATTTTTCGGAGCGCTACACCCCTGCTGGCAGGAGGAGGCCCAAATACATGCACATATGTCTCACATTGTGTCTCACTGACCAGATAGTCCAGATGACCATGGACTACACCAACACTACACTGTACAGGACCAGTCTATGTATAAGTATTTTTGCAGGGGTGCACCAGTCACACAAACAGACGGGCTGATTTGTGTTTCTCTGTACTATGTCCCGAAAGTGATTCTAACTCATCAACGCCATGTTCTGTTTCAGTGACCAGTTCAAAGTCTTACCCGCAGTGTTGCAGCCTTTGGACAGACGGACAGGGTGACACTTCTGTGATGAAGCCTAGTTTAGGCAGTGGTGCCCCCTACTGTCGACACCACAAACTCCACCTTGGGATATTGCATTTAACCAACAATTAATCATTTAATCAAGAAAACGCTTATGAACAATTAACAGATAATTGATCAATTCTTTACATCCTTAATCCAGACCCATGTGGTTCTGTTGGGTGTAGATGAATGATCATGATGCAGGAATTCCAATCACATTCTATTATAAATCCACACAGCCCGTGCGTGCCTTTAGTGTGTACTTGAGTGTGTACTTGAGTGTGTACTTCAGTGTGTACTTCCTTGTGTCATCCTGTGGGGGGCAGTGTACATGTTTACATACGTGTGCATCCATGTTTCTGCTCTGCATACATTACTGTGCTCTGGTGTGTGTCTGTGATCTACTGTTGTGTGTTTATACAGTTGTGAGTGGCTGGTGTGTGTGTGTGTGTGTGTGTGTGTTGTGGTACTTTGTGTGTCCCAGTCAGGAGTCAGCGGCAGACCTCGTCCTCGACACCCACTCACACTCCCTCCAGCTGACTGGCACCATGGCAACCAGAGATCCAGCCAGCCGAGGCCAGTGTGTGTGTGTGTGTGTGTGTGAAGGTGGGTCTCACTGATTTGTCTTTTGTTGTGTGTGTGTGTGTGTGTGTGTGTGTGTGCCATTTGCATACACATCCCGTGTGGTGTTGATATGCGTCTGTATTGTACAGGCATTCACTCATGCATAAATGCATGTTTATGTGCATGACGGTGAGCACATATGGTGGGTGTTCTGTGTGTGTGTGTGTGTGTGTGTGTGTGAGTGAGTGAGTCTGGGGGCTGTTGTGTGTCCAGACCTGGGTCAGAGTGTGGATAGTTTTTCCTTCAGATGCTGGGTCTTGGGGTTATTTCACTTTACCACTGTTGTGTCTTAATGAGTCTCTCATTAGACCTGATCCTGCTGAAGCCCCGCCCACCCCCATTCACCCTCACATCGTTCTGGTGGTTCTGGTCTGAGGATCACATGACTATCTGCTGAGAAACAAATATCACTTTATTTTAAATCCAGTCCAGTTATCTCCAGACCGGTTCCACTTCTGTTCAATCCAGTTCAGTTTTTTCCAGATCATTTCATGTTTATGGAAAGATGTCTTGTTATTAATCTAACCCAACATTGGTTGGAAGAGATTATTGTTATTAGTGTGTGTGTGTGTGTGTGTGTGTGTGTCTGTGTCTGTGTCTGTCTCCACAGAGACATATGCTATAACTCAATGAATATTTGAGATATCACCATGACATTACATGGACATATACAGAGAGCCAATGCACATCAGATGCAGTGGTCCATTTGAGTGAAGGTCAAAGGTCAAGGTCATGATTAACTAAAAGGTCAAAATCACATTATTGGTTATAACTCAAGAATGGAGGGTCACAGAATGTTCAGATTTGTGCTAAACGATGCAGAATGAAGATTTCTACAATTCACTTTGAACCAATAGTTTTTGAGATCTTTGGAGGTCATAGGTGACAACCTCACCCCTATTTTGTCCCAATCTCAAGTTTCTATTACAACTGGTTCTTGAATTAGATCCAATAATATGATTTTGACCTTTCTGCTTAATGCAACCTTGACCTATGACCTTTTGCAATATTGATTATTTCGTCATATGTATAGTATATGTATCAGTGTCTGTAATATTATAATATATCCAGTATTGATTAAGTTATAGCATGATATGTCAATGCTTGACACACACAAACAGTGTTACAGAAATACATTTTGCGACATGTCACCTTTGACCTTCAGCGATCTCAAATACTATTGGTCATAGGTAATAACACTAAATATGAGAATTATAGAAATCTTCATTCCACATCGTTTGGTACTAATCTGAAAGTTCTGTGACCCTCTGTTCTTGACTTATAACCGATAAAGGGATTTTGACCTTTTGGTACATTGTGACCTTGACCTATGACCTTTACTCAGATGGATCATTGCATCTAATGCACATTAGCTGTATGTATATGCTCATGTAATTTCATGGTGAGATCTCAAATATTCATTGAGTTATAGCATGACATGTCTCTAAATTAATGAGTTTGAGACCGCTATTTTACTGCATCATTTAGTTTCTTTGACTCTTGACAGCTGTTTCTTTCTGGTTCTCATCCTGGAAAAACTGGAAATAAATGACGTTTATATCTACAATCCAATACATTTACATCTTTGGCAGAACTTTGCAGATCTTTATTCTAAAACTACAGTACTTTTTTTTTCAACAGTAAAACACTAGACGTAGCCCTAAGAAAAACTGACCACACTAGATTTAACCAAACAAGGGCAACGAAGACTGAAAATGAGTCGTCAAAGTGTGAAGCTGATGTTGTAAGGTGTTGTTGTGTTATGATTTGGTGATCATGTGACTCGGTCTGTAATACTCAGTTCACACCAGCATTCATCACTTTACAGAGTTGGCAAAACATGTACAGAAATGAGCCGACACTAAAAACTACTTTCAGAAGAATAATGAGACCTCTTAAGAGTAGAGTTTGGCTCCTAAAGTGGTCCAGAGGTTGCTGGTTTGAGTCCGGCAGCGGTTCAGACTGATCCTGTTTTGGGACATCTGCTGTGTTCAGGGCCTCAGAAAACCGCCGGGAGATTTCGACACTTTTACTTCATGTGTCTCAAACACCAGAGGAGAAAGAGGAAGAAAAAGAAGAAGAGCCGAGTTTCACAGAGAAGGAAATCCACAAGGCCACCCCAGGACAGACCTCAGGCCTCGGACATGACCCAGAAACTGCAAACAACAAATCCACAAACGTCCCTTCGTAGCAGAGTGATACTAGAAATGTAAAAACAACCATGAACAAATGTCAACCAAACATTCAGTATGTATCAAAAATACTAATACTGTGAAGATTCGCCTCTTTAGTTTAGGTTTGATAGATGACATTCATTATTTATTTGCATCAACAACATTAAGTTTAACCCATTAAGACTCGGAGCGATTTTTGCAGCACTTCCAGAGTTACTTTTCACTCTGTATTTATCCTTTAATATTGTGATAAATTGCAAAAGTCTTTTTTTTTGTACAGTAACTCCTAGTTACACCTTTGTCTGACCTTTGAACTCTGTCATGAACTTTTTTCTCACTTTATTGATATATATATCTGTCTCTCTCTCTCTCTCTCTCTCTCTCTCTCTCTCTCTCTGTCTCTCTGTCTCTCTGTCTCTGTCTGTCATAAAATGTAACTGTTTCAGCAAATATATCAATAACTGAACATAAAAAGGAGTAAAAATAAGTCAATTTTTCTGTAGTTTTAACCATTCTGAAGTGATTTATTAGTATTTCTAATTTTAGCTTTTGTATTTTTCATGAAAAATGTCCTACATTTTGGAATTTACTGTTCATTTTGTTCCTTATTTGGCTATTTAACAAAATATATATAATCCCAAATCAAATGATCAACAGAAGAAACAATAATGAAATGACAGAAAAGATATAACAAGATGAAAATGAACGTGGAATCAACACATTATTTTTTTATTTCAGTTTGATACCAGTCGTCTTCCATGGTTAAAACTCTGGTCAAACAACTGAACATAAACAACAGAAAAAGTGGTAAAGTCAAACAGGAGAGGTATTGAGTGTTTTGAAACCCACTTTCACTTCCCATAGTGGATAGTTATTTTCATCCTCTCGGTCGAGTGTCTCTTTTTTTCCCTCCATGGTCTTATTCCTTTGGGCAAACCCGGGGCCTTCAGATAAGACAAATGTAACGGCTGCTTTGGACTGGTTTATATACACACACATACACACAATAATGAAGAGGAAATATGTGCACAATAGTTGGCCTGTAGTCAGATATACTGAAAAACATACAGATGAATCAATGTAAATATACACCAGGAGAGTCTGGAGGTGACGAGGGTGGAAAATACCAGAAAAACTAAATAATGTTAAGGTTTATTTTATGTGTTTGACATCCACTGGTAGATGTTTCACTCACAAAAACTACATGTTTGTGTTGAAGTTGCGAGATACGAAGTTTATTTGAACAGGAAACCACAGTGGTGCGTTTAGACTGAGACAGTACCATATATATATATATATATATATATATATATATATATATATATATATATATATATATATATATATATATAAATCAAGTCCCTGGGATTTATTCACTCTTATCATTTTCACACACAGTCGCTCAGTCTCTGATCAATCAGTAGTAGACGTAAACAAGACCGATGTTCTGTCAAAATGGGCACCCTGTTGAAATAAACTACCAGCAGAAAAAATTAACAATAATCTCTGATAATTCACATTATTCCATCAAAATATGTTACTTTGCATTTGGAAATGTTACTGTTGATATCATATAATGCTCCCATTATAGGTAGTTAAAAATATTTTATTTTTCTAATATTACATTTTGATTTAGTTACTCAAATGGTTTGTGTTTATTGAACTAACATGAACGATAACAACCAGGAAACTCATGTGCATAACATTTATATCATACAAAACTTACTTCAAACTTACTAACGTCAATATCCAATCTGTCATACACATGCGATTGTTTATATGGTGACTGGTCAAAGGCATGATGTCACGACCTTTCCTCCAGTGACCTTTGCCCCACTGCTCTTCAGCGCACCTTACCCGCACTGTGCAGCTGCAAGCCATTGCTGATCTGCAACTATATAAACAGTGAGTCTGGCAGTTGTCAGTGTGGAACCATTCAGCATTGTCACCTCCATAACCTGTGGTCAGTAACTTGGACATTTTTCACACCATGAACTCTGGCTGATCTACCCCCAGATTTTGTTTGGTCTTGTTTTGGTTTTGTCCTGGTTTTGTTCTGTTTGTATTAAATTATTTTTCCCTTCAGCACTCCTCTCTTCACCTCACTCTTCATGACACATGATAAAATATTATTTTTCAAAGTATTACTTATGTCCAGTGTCCACGTCAATTACACATCTGCCTGGGGACGAGTGAATTGACAGGTTTTTCAGTGTAAATGCTCGGTGGTCATGTGCATGTTCAGAAGCACTTGGGAGCCCAATGTGATGGAATGACCATTTTGACAGAACACTGGACAGGTGGTAAATGGTAAATGGACTGCACTTATAGAGCACTTTTCTACCTTCATGGTGCTCAAAGTGCTTTACATTAGCCTCACATTCACCCATTCACACAGTAGGTTTGTAAGGTTCTGTCAGTCCTACTGGGAGACTGAGTCAGTGACAGGTTCACTGTCTTGCCCAAGGACACTTCGACAAGTGGACAGCCAGAGCCAGGAGGCAAACCGCCAACCTCTCGGGCATTGGGCGACCCACTCTACCAACTGAGCCAGTGGACTGTACTGCCTTTGATCTGACCCAAATGAAACAATATTAACCCAGAGGATATAAAGCTCCTGCAGATAACTGTTCCCTCAAATATCAACAAGTGGTGTCTTGAATAAATGCAGTATTTCTGCAGGTGAAGAGGGAAAACTCATGTATTCATACAATTTGTGGACAATAACAAGGTATTTCTTCAAGCAAAATAAGATTTGGTTTTTCAAATTCAAGTAAGCTGCTTATAAAGGGGATTTAGTGAAGACGAGTAATTTTAACCCAGAGGACACAGAGTATATATAGAATATGAGGACAACAGGAGGGTTTTTATATATATATATATATATATATATATATATATATATATATATATATATATATATATATATATATATATATATGATGGTGTGTTATTCCACATATATGCTGGTTTATGTACATGTATATAATGGATTAGTAAATATTCCACTAGAAAGAAGCTGTAAAGTGAATGGATCATAATGTGTAGACAGTGTTTTGAAGTAGATCTGAGACCAATATTCCTTTGGACTAAAACATTTTCTCTTGTTAATTCTAAGAATTTAGCATTTTGACCCCAGACTGACCTTACAAACTTGAACCAACCAGCATTTAAGACTTGAGTTTTCTTTTTTCATAACACACGTGGTAATATTTTATTAGTTTTATTCCATGCTTTTGGGTCTTGAAGGGTTAAAGTCTTTCTGACCTTAGATCTCAGTCACCTCACTGTATGTCAACTGTCATCATTAATAGTTTAGTCTGGCGTTAATGTCAAAGCTTTTAAAGACAGACTCTTCAGGCTTCGTACAAACACTCAGCGACCATGGGTTTTCAGATTCAGCTTCCAGAGTGCAGAATATAATTGAGTGTTGACGGGAGCGATGGAAGTTAAGATGAGATGTGGACGACTAAGAACACTCTGAGGGACCTGTTCGTAATGGGGTCAGAACCACAAATCAAAATCTCAGAGGTGGTGGTGGCGGACTATTCCGCTATGAAGACTTCGAGAAGAATCTGCAGGGAAAAAAATCCAACATTTAAAATCGGGATGTCAAAGTCATTTTAGTTCAGGTTCCACATTCAGCTCAGGTGGGGCAGACATAATATAATAACCTAAAAATAACAACAACTCCACATTTTCCTCTGAAGTTTTAATGCAAAAAAGTGACATTAATTGATGAAAATATTTAAAAAATTTTCAAGCAAAAAAAAAAAAAATGTGAATAACCTGGAAAAAAACTGACATTTCTTAATAAAATATGTGCAATCGTAACAATATTATACTTTAGTGTATCATTTATACAAGTCTACAAAAGCACACAACATTTCCTTTAAACGTTTCACATTGTTCATATTTGTTCAGGTTATTCACATTTTATTGTAAAAGAATCTTTGGTGAATGTAAAAATTTTCATAATTTCATTCGGGCTTTCAAACTTATCATTTTTAATCGGCTTAATCAAAGGTTGGCTGTGCATTCATTTTGATTAATCCCAATTAAATATCATTCTTGTTAAATGTATACACTTAAATAATCTAAGTCTTACCAAATGTATTTTTCTTATTTCTCGTCCAAATATCTCATCACACTTAAAATAAGAACTGTTTTAGAGACAATAAATCTGGAAAATAGTATGTAAGAAATCTGACCAAGATCATTTTTACTGATTTTATTTGCAGATTTGTCTTTTTTTCTTAATACATGAGAATGTGAATAAAGGTTAATTTTTTAGAATGTTGGAGTCAATAAAACATTTTTTTGTAGTTTTGGCCCATGTGTTATATGTTGAATACTCTTGATATGAAGTCTGTATTTGATGAAATAGACAAAACCCACTGGAATAAGTGAGAATAGAACAGTTTCCATAGACATGGTAGCTTTAAAACTGTTAAATATCTGTTGTATCATAAGCATCTGTTTTAATTTCACATTTCTCACATGTAGTATTTTATTAATAAGCAATGATGTGAAATGAAAGTGCAGTGATTCAAACATCAGTGAATTAACTTTAACTCCAATGCTGAACCACTCAAGATCTTTAATAATATACGTTTTCTTCAAAGAGGAAATGACTATCAATTCAAATTTTAGTTAATTCGTGTTAATTTTTCCAAAGTTATTGTCTTTTTGATTCAGTTTTGTATTGTTTTGTATCATTTATTTTGTGTCCGTGTTTATCACTTTTTATTTTGTTGATAGGGTAGGGTAGTGCAGCTCCAGAAAACAGAGGAAATAGACCAGGGGTGTCAAACTGTGGTCCTTGAGGGCCGGTGTCCTGCATGTTTTAGATGTTTCCCTCTTCCATTACACCTGGAGTTCATTGCATCATTATCAGTCTGATGAGGAGCTGATTATTAACTCTTTAAGTGTCAGGGATGATGCTTTCTGAATGGATGATTTAGTTTAAATATTCAGAAAAAATCAACCGTTTTCCTTTTAGTTTTGTGCATGGAATAGGTGCCAAAAAGCAAGAGTTTTTTTTTAAATTTTTTTATTTATTTAAACATTTTTAAAGGCAAAATTAAAATTGCTGGGACCAAATTTCAATACAATTTTTTTTTTTAGTTTATTTCAGTCATATATTCACTTCAAAGCAGCAAAAAGAGAGAGAACAATACAGAACAGGCAGAAGCAAAGATTATTAAGTAATAAGTAATTTTACACATTATTTGTCATTTTGTAAATATTTATTAGTTTTTGTTGCTCATTTTGTTTATTTTTCTAAAAAATTTTTTTTAATATAGCAGTTTTCGTTGATTTGCGTCTTACTTTGCTCATGTTGCCAATTATTTTGTTCATTCTCAGGAGTTAAAGGCTTAAACTGAATCACATGGAAGAAGGAAATATCTAAAACATGCAGGACACCGGCCCTCGAGGACTGGAGTTTGACACCTGTGAAATAGACAGAGTTAACTCGATACAAAAAAAACAGTGCACACATCGTAGGAAAGCATGGTTCTCCATTTATCCTTCAGCCAAGATTCAGGGCTACAAAAACTCTGCACAAGAGTTGTATTTGTTTTCTGAAATGGTTGAGGGAGCAGAAGATCATGGTTTTTTTGGGGGGGGCATATACCCTCGTTGCTTTAACCTCCTTATTCTTTGTGCGTACAGATACACATGTGTACTTTATGTCAGTCTTTTTGTTGTGTTGTGTTACAGTGTGAATGCGAACAGGCAGACAATCGACTCCCAACAGCTTCATCTTCTCTGAGAAATGAGATAATTATGGTTCCGAGCTCCGTGGCAAATGGTAAGAATAAACAGCACATCACTTCACACTTTCTCCTTTACTCAAGTTCCATCTAATTACACAAGTTTAATCAGAGTCATTTAAACTCTAACAGCGGAAAATCACATCTTCTGGCAGTTAAAAGTGGCATCGCTAACCCTGTGCTGCTGTTGCCATGGCAACGTCCATCCCTTTAGTGACTTTAATAAGAGCCTGTGTCTCATCAGGTAAAGTTTTCCAGCTGCAGGAAAGTGGTGTGGATTTGTTTGGTCAGTGCCCCCCCCCCCCCTCTCTCTCTCGTCAAATGTTATTTATGGTTCTGTAGTTATCGCTGGATAAACTCTGCCTCTGGTTTAATCCTTAAGATGATTCTGTTTTAAAACATTGAACTTGTTTTGTATTTACACTCAATTTTTGATTCTTAACAAAGTCATCGATGTACTCTTACGCTTGTTTTTTTTTTTTTTTTTTTTTTTCAACATTCATTTTTAATGTGTGATTAATGTGCCGTGTCATGTCGTGTCCTCATGTTCTGTCCTGTGTCATGGAATTGTCTTATGTTCATGATTTTTTTTTTTTGTACTATTTTAAAATGTCTTTGAATGTACTGCTTTTATGATTTATTCACTAATGTAAAGCGTCTTTGAGTGTCCAGAAAAGCGCTATACAAATCAAATGTATTATTATGATGATGATGATGATGATGATGATGATTATTCTTATTATTGTTCTTGTTCTTGTTATTATTATTATTATTATTAATAATAATAATAAATCATTACCATACCATCTTTATTTATAAAAGCGCTTACACCTTACAACACATAAGCTTCTAAACTCCAGTGTGAAATATGTGCCTTATGTAGATTTCTTCTCTCTTGTTTGTTATCTTTTTAGATTATATAAATGTTTATATATTTTTCATGTATTTAAATAAGTATATATACTTTATTTTTTGTCTATTTATTTCTTTGGAAAAAGGGTCAGAGGGAAATGCCATTTTCAGGTCTCTGTATGGACACACATGGAGCAGAACTGACAAATTGAGCAAACTTTGAACTTTGAACTTTTAAAAGGCGTTATAAATCAGGAACATATTCTTAATAAAGAATTTGTATTAATGCCATCAGGGCGGCATTACAAGCAGCTTCTTGGGAAAACCAACTGGTATTTAAGATAATTTATCCCTTCTGCTGTTCAGGGGGAATTTAAATATTGTTTAAGGTTTTTGTTTTATGTATTTATTTATTTATTTATTAGTATGTTGTACAAATGACATGGTTTTTTTTTTCTTTTTTTCTTGAGGTTGTATACCATGTTTCTATATTTTATTCTATATTCGACCACGTATGATGTCACTCTGACGTTATGCGACGTCGCACAATGACCAAATTTCAGATGTTAGATTTAATGTTAAATATGAAGCACAAGATATTGTCGGATTTAACAAAATATGTCAATAATGCTGCTTTAAGGTAATAATACATTTAGCAAATATACCATTCGCTTGACGTCATATGATGTCAAAACATGACGTCATCGAGCCTGTCGGTGTTATATGTGACCCACCACCATGAAACCAGGCATAAGTGTCTGGAAATCAAAACTGAGTTATCTGTGTAGATTGGTAGAGTGGAAACTAAGGTTTAAGATGGTGAAAAAATTATGTTTCTATCATAAGTAGAACCAAAGTTATGGTCATTTTAATATCCACAGTTGGACCTATTATGCAATTTGCATATTTTTAGATATTGTCCGTTAAAGTTTTGGACTGTTTTGGGGTAGGAAGTCCTTAGCAACGCATAATAATTCGTATCCGATTGACGAAAAATATTCACAGATGTTAAAGGACACTCTGATGGACATGTCACAGAAGTTCTATATATTATAATAATAGGACAGAAGTGCGACGTATTATAATCATTTGGCTTACACCATTGGACAGAACATTCAATATAAGCTTTTACCTCGTACCGAACACTTGGATGTTTACTCACGGAACGGAGATCGTTTTGTTCGGCGAAAAGAGGTGGAAGTTGTCTTTGTCTTTGCTCAGCAATCCTTAAACTTTTGTCACCGCTTAAATAATTGACCCAATAAACACCTTTATTGATTGGATTTCAATGTAATGACCACAGGAACTGAACATAGAGGTGTTAAGGTACCGTTTTTTGATAAGGTGTAAACACAAATAACAAATCACCTTCCAGCCTAAATTTGGCTGTAGCTCTGAACGGCTCAGCGCGACTTATGCCTGGTTTCGTGGTGGCGGGTCACATATCATCTGATGTCCGAAGGTAAGACGACGTGTTTTTCAGATGTTGACCTTCACTATGACCTTGACCTTTGACCTTTATAGCTCAAAATCTAATGGTTTCTTCCTTGACACATTATCAATCATCTCTAAAAGTTTAATAAAAATCTATCCTTAACTTTTGGCCTTCTCTTACTGACTGTGTAACACCTCTCGTACATGGTGGATGTTTTCACTTTTTATCCTGTGGACGTTTTCAGAGGAACCTGCTGAAGCTGTTCCTCATAAAGGCTCGGTGCTTCTTCTTCTTCTGTTTCTTTCTGTATCTGCTTTTATCTGACCTGTTTGTGTCTGCGTTTCCTCCCGTGGTTTCAGTGACGTTTCCACGCATCAGCTGGGAATCGTCCTGTGTGAAGAATGGTTTTAATTTAAACATTTTTTGTCGTAAGTTTGTTGTATATATTTGTAAAAAAAAAATAAATAAAAAAAACTAAGAAAGACAACAGTGAATCTGGCACAGAAGAGAAAGATTATAAAAGCAACAGCATTTTATGTCAACACGATGAAAAGGAAAACCTGCATCTGTCTTTTCTTGTTGTTTCTGAAATGCAGTAAGTTACAAAAAACCATAGGATGTTTAATTTTCTCATCTTTTTTTTTTTTTATTTACTGCTGGTTTTTAATCAAACTTTATTCTTCTGTTTTTCTCACTTTTTTATTTTTTTTAAAGTTTCACTGTGACAGTAACAAAAAAAAAAAATCACACCTGCCTCAATTTCCATCTTTTCTACCATTTTCTGACATTTTTTGACCCAAACAACAAATGGATTGACATAGAAAATGCAATGTAATATTGACTGACAGGCGTGGCTATCATCAATTGCACCAATAGAATAATGTGATGTCTACTTTCTTTCTTCTTTTAATTTTAATTTTAATTTTAATTTTAATTTTAATTTTAATTTTAATTTTAATTTTAATTTTAATTTTAATTTTAATTTTTAATTTTTAATTTTACATTTTTATTTTGTGAGTCAGCTTATGCTTTATGTTTTAAAGATACAAGATTGTGTCCTTAAAGTCTATACACACAAAGAAATACCTTGACTTACAAAAGAGATTATGTTTTACCTCCTGTTTGTTTGTTTGTTTGATTGATTGATTGTTTATCAGCAAGATAACTCAAAAAGTTAAGAATGGATTTTGATGAAACTTTCAGAGATGATGACTGATAATGCATTAAGGCAGAAACCATTACATTTGAGCAATAAAGGTCAAAGGTCAAGGTCCCAGTGAAGGTCAACATCTAAAACACATACAGTAAGTGGTGATATCTCAGAACCCAGACCAGATAGTATCACATGATTTTTTTTTCATTCACTTTATCTTACCTTCGAACATCAGATGAGATAACACCGATAGGCTCGATGACGTCACATTTTCACGTCCTATGACGTCAAGCGAACGGTATATTTGCAAAATGTATGACCTTTATCTTAAAGCAGGGTTATTGACATATTTTGTTAAATCCGACAATATCTTGTGTTTCATTAGATTTAAGACGTGGAATTTGATAATTGTACGACGTCGCATAATGTCAGAGTGGTCGAACCCTCTCATGCAGACATGTCCAAACTATTCCACACAGGGCCAGTGTGGCTGCAGGTGTTTGTTCCAACCAACAGTTCACAGTTTGATCAATCCACTGTCTGAAAAAAAAACGTGACTAAGGTTGTCATAATTCATGCATCAAAGGGTTAATTTTAATAATTGTGCCTATTTACTGATATTTTTATTTTTTACTTTTGGCTGATATTTTTCATCTGTCTGTAAATTCTTGCAATGAACCTGAAACCTCTACCTCCATTTTGTTGTACTTGATACAAAAACAACAAAATAAACAAGTAAATACATTTTATTTCACCTTTCACGTACAAAGGACGTCACAAAGTGCTTCACAAATAGCCAAAAAAAATACAAATACAATCAAATACAGATAGATAAAAGCACAGATACAAATACAGTCATGAAAAAAACAGATTAAAAATAACATAATGGTCATAAAACTAAACAAAGAGATTCTGATTGTGATGTGGGCAAACACATGTGGTGTCGCCATGGAAACTGCGGACGAATTCATGTGGGGCCGTTATATGCAGCCCAAATGTAACCCTTCTGGGACTCATGTGGACATGCTAGAAGGGTTGATGATTAAGTAAAAAAACAAAACATATTTGTAAAAAATATATAAATAAATTTGATAAAAAATAAAACAAAAAAACATCTAAGAATTAATACTATAGTTTGTTATATTCCCTTGGTTTGTGTTGGTTATGTTGTTTTTGTTACAGATGATAATGATCTGTTTGTTTCTGTTAATATTGTTTGTGTTAATACCACACTGTTGTGTATTCTAGTATGTGTTTGTGTTGTATACATATAAAGCAAGTTTATTTGTATAGCACATTTCAACAGCCAGGTAATTCAAAGTGCTTTACATAAAACATTAAGAGCATCAAAATACAATTTTAAAACAGTAAATTGAAAAAGAGGGGGGAAAAAAAGTAAAAATAATATATTTATATATATATATATATATATATATATATATATATATATATATATATATATATATATATCAAAATTACGTTTCTCACTCTCCTATGCGTTTCCTTAAGAGAGTGAGGAACGTAATTTCCTTTGTATATAAAACACCTGTGAAGAATTGACAACAAAAGTGACTTTGACATTGATAATGTAATTTTGACCTTTTAGTTAATTGTGACCTTGACCTTTGACCTTTACTCATAATGGATCATTGCATCTGTTATGTTTTTTATCGGTTCTAACTCCAGAACGAAGGGTCATACAACTTTCAGATTGGTACCAAACCATGTGGAATGAAAATTTCTACAATTGTCATATTTGGTGTTATCACCTACGACCAATAGATTCTGAGATCTCTGGAGGTCAAAGTTGACATGTCGCAAAGTTAACTTGTGTCACACTGTGTGTGTGTCAAGCATAGACATATCACTCTATAATTTAATCAATACTGGATATATTATAATAATATTACACCCACTGATGCATATATACATATAACAAATTATCAATATTGCAAAAGGTCAAAGGTCAAGATTGCATTTAGCAGAAAAGTCACATTATTGGCTCTAAGTCAAGAATGGGTTGTCATAGAAACTTGAGATTGGCACAAAATAGGTGCGAGATTAGACATTCTCTGAATTCTCGATGTATTATTTAGATCCATTAGCTCCTCTTCCTCGGCTGGGACACTTTTAATGTGTTGATAAACTATCAATTACACATCAGCGATGGTCATACTAGTATAGGTCCAGACATGACTGTGGTTTCTTTATTAAAATGCAAATGTTTCCAAATGAAACTGTTCCACTGGCATGTGGTTTTGTTTTACATGTAAAAACATTTAACCCTCAAAGACCCAAACATTTAACCAAAACCATCAACTGATCTAAACTGTTCAATAACTGTTGATCCTTTAATCAAATAAATGCAGGTAAATCATCTGTGTAAGATACTTTAAAAGGGGTTTACTGTGGAGATGATGTGTTTTATGTGGTCATGGTACTCGGCTTAGTGGGTATGGGCAGGACATTTAGGAAAAATTCAAAAGTCGTAAATAAGAGATTTAAAAAAGCATAAGGACAACACTGCACTGCTGGGTCTCAGAAGGACAAGTTCCACTGGGTCCTCGTGGGTTAAGTATGTTAGAGATGTGGACGTTCAGGGGTGGACTGGGTCTGACACTCCAGGTCTTGGTCTGATCCTGATCCTGGTTTGTCTGTGGTCCAGGATCCGGACGCACGGTGCGCGCGCTGCGTCCTGCTTTTGGACACTTCCTGCTTCTCTGCCTGAGCTGCGGGACCGTGTCAAACCGGTAGGACAGGTCCTAGGTCTGGGTCTGGGTCCGGATCGGGGTCTTTCGGATCAGAACAGTTTGACTTATTATTAAATCTCGGTGGTTTTAGGTTTTGTTTTTTTTTGGTCACAGAGGAGCAGGAAATGAGGCGGAGCGCGGACGAAACGGGACTCAAACAGGTGTCCGGTCGTTTCCCATCAACCCCCGCAGGACGACGAGCAGCCGGATCTGAGGACACTGAGACTGAGCTGGACCAGGACCAACCGAACCGCTTGGTGGTGGACCAGAACGAACCCTTCCCCGGCTGTTAACACCGAACAACCCGGTCTTATTCAGCATCTTAGCCCCGTTCCTTTATCTGCCATCTTCCCCCCTGGAGGAGGAGGAGGAGGAGGAGGAGCACCCCCCTCCGGGATAGGCCGAACACCCCCCCACCGCTAACAGGTGTGTCTGAAGAGGGCACGGCTCCGGTACGCCCCCCTCCCACCCCTCCACCCCCCCATTGTTCCGGCCGAAATTACACCCAAAGGATCTGCGGGGAGTGGAGGCTCCTGGTGCGGGATCCGTGCGTCGGAGGAAGAGGAGGAGGAAGAAGAGGAGGCAACGGCTCGGTGAGGGATCGGGATTTCACAAACAACGGGACTTGGATCGGTGTGTGGAGAATGGGAAGGGTTTAGAGGGTCCATTTCCACCAAACTGACATTTGGGTGTTTTTTTTTTTTAATTTTTTTTTTATCCTGAACACGCGCGGGTTCAAGGGGGTTCGTTTTTCTCCACCAAATTAACGCGTCAAAGTGCGTCCGAGGAGCGGAACCGGAACCGGAGCCCGGGTCCACCAAAACCAAAACCACCACCACCACCAACACCACCATGACGAGCCGGAAAAGCAGCACCACACCAGACCACAACCAGAACCCGAACCAGCACCAGCACCCACAGAGGACCACCGGAGGGGTCCCGGTGTCCGACGCGGCGTCCGGGACCGGGGGTGCGGAGGTGTTCGGGGAGTTCCAGGACTGGTGCCTGCGGACCTATGGGGACTCCGGCAAGACCAAGACCGTGACCCGGCGCAAGTACAACAAGATCCTGCACACGCTGCTCCAGGGGGACGAGGAGAACAACAATAATGTGTTCGTGCAGGAGAAGAGCAGCAACATTAATGCCAAGTTCAAGTTCTGGGTCAAATCCAAGGGGTTCCAGGTCCGGACTATGCCCGACACCAGGACCGGTGCGTCGGACAGGCCGGTGCTGTACGTGCCCATCAAGGCGACGGTTAGTGCCCTTCCTCTTTCGGTCCGTGTGTGTGTGTGTGTGTGTGTGTGTGTGTGTTTGCATAAGGAAATGAGTTGTGCAGCCTCTACATAACTTTCTCTGGTTCAACACCTGTTCACCATCACACACCTGAACCTGTTCCACCTTCAGGTCTGGTTTCATCCTCAGGTGTTTCTCAAATCCGGTCCTCGTGGCCCAGTGTCCAGCATTTTTTTTTTTTTTATTATTTCCCTCTTCTATCAGACAAAGTTCAATTATTGATCAGCTCTTCAGAAACCTGATAATGATTTAATGGCTTCCAGGTGTGATGGAAGAGGGACATATTGTTAAATTTTTTTTACTTTTTACTTTTTTATTTGTATTACATTTTTTAAATAAAAAAATAAATTAAGTATTTATATAATATTTTAATTACTTTTATTTTTTTTAAAAAGAGGGAGATGTTTCATTATGTTTGTATATTTTGATGATTTAAAAAAAATTAACTTAAGTGTTTTTATTAAAATGTTTTTTTTTTTTACTTGTAATTTTTTTTTTTTATTATTTTTTCTTTTTTAATTTTTAAATTTGAAAAAAATAATTGTCATTTTATTTTAGATTTTTTTTTTAGTTTTTATTACATACATTTTGAAAAAGGAGATATCTAAAACATGCAGGACACTGGGCCATGAGGACCAGATTTGAGAACCACTGGTGTATAGTGTGGGGAGGGAAGGGGGGGGTGGGTTCAAGGGGGAGAGATTACCCCCACATACCCACCCACATTACCCAGAAAGATAGCACTTCCTGTTTTCACTTCATTAAAAACACTGTTGAACCACCTGATGTTTTACTAAATGACAGTTTTTATTTCCACGTCTAACTTCCTTCACATGGAAACTGTTTTAGGTTCATTTACGTCATAGGTGTCAAACATAAAATGCGTCCCACCAAAGGGTCCAATCTGGTCCCTGGGATGAATGTGTGAAATGCAAACATTACACTGAAGATAATTAATAACCAAGGAAGTTCAATTCAATCTAAAGCAGGTGAGAAAAGTAAAAATACTGTCATAATGGAAACCAACCTTAAACTAATTTTACTTTTTGCTTTGGTGTAAAATAAAGTACAAAAAAAGACTAGCCTTTTTTTTGTTTTTTTTTACCAAAAAAAAAACGGAATAACCTGAAATATTTGTGGAATGTTATCAATATTTAGCGTGTGACTAAATGCTTTTATATTTGTAGATCTAAGTTGTGATGCACATGTATAAATGATAAACTAAAGCATAATATCATCAACATTTCACTTATTTTTCTTAAGAATTTACAGGTTGTTCATATTTGTTTGTGTTACGTTCACGTACAGTTTGTAGATATGCACGTTTTTATTGGAGAATTTAGCATTTTTTTCACTCAAACAGACATTTTTGGCGTTTACATTATTTTATATATTTTGTTATTCTTTTATTAATATTATTTTATTGAAGCGGCCCATTTTATACCATATTTGACTGAGCTAAAATGACTTTGACACCCCAGTTTTAGGTAAATTAAAAGTTTAGAATATGTGGTTGTATGTGTGAAAAACCTGCATCTGAACTAAAGTAGGTTATAGGTCTATGGATAAGGATTAGGGCAACTGGGAAAAAGGAAGGTCCAGTGTGTATTTTTATAGTTATTTGTCTATGAAAAGTCAGAATTCTGTTTGAAACATATAAACATTTTTAAATTATCATTCTGAGATTAAAGTCATAATTCTGAGGGAGAAAAAAGCCTGGGTTCTGAAATTAAACCCCTTCGAATTTTCATATGAACCCTTTTCCCTCCAAATTTGACTTTCTTCTCAGAATAATTAAATACATATTAGATTAAAGTCAGACGTCTGAGGAAGACAAACCTTAATTCTGAATTTAAAGCTTACAATTTTGGCTTTTTCTCCAAATTTAGAGTTTTTTCACCTCTGAATTTTAATATTAATCTCAGAAATCTGATTTTAAGTTCCTCCAAATTTTACTTTTTTCTCAAAATAATTATATATATTGGATGAAAGTCAGACTTCTGAGGAAAATAAGCCTTAATTCTGAATTTAAATCGTACAATTCTGTTTTTTTTCCTCTGAATTTTAATATTAATCTCAGAAATCTGACTTTTTTTTTTTACCAAATGTGACTTTTTCTCATAATAATACATCTTTTTTTTTAACTTAATTCCCAGTGGCCCTAATCCTCTTGTGTATCATTCTGTAGGACCTCACACATGTAAACCTGTAGAAAATAAATAAGTCACTTTTTCATCTTAAATCCATAAATTGTCGTTTGCATCTGTTGTGTTTATTGTGACCTGAGCATCCACGGTTTAAAGTCTAATAATTATATATTTTCTCTGAGCATTTGGTGTCATTGACTACAACAATATCCTGAACAAATAAACTGTCTTCAACATCTACTAATCAATTGAAGAAAATACAAAATCATTGTCATCCTTTCATTTATTTTAATTTTTTTCTGAATAATTTTACTTATAATTAACTATAGGATTCCTTATTCTTTGAATCCAGACCTAAAATCAACCTTTATGGTTGAAAGAACCAAAAAGTGGACATTTACAGTGATAATTATTAATATTATCAGATGTTAAGTGTTTATTCTGACAACATATCTATGTTTTTCTGGATAATATCCCCATAAAAGGTGTAATTGTATTGTGTTTAACACCCTAAAATAGTTTTATTTTTCCTTTTCCCATCTTTTCTCATCATTAGTTTCTCTGACAGTCATACACTAAATTATATAAAAGATGTCTGTGTTTATATGTTGAAAAATACATTTCATTACATCAATTACTTGATGAATGTCACTTGAAAAAATAGGAGTATAAATGTATAGAAATATAGTTTAATAGTTTTATTACATTAATGTGAAGAGACAGTTTTTCTTTAAATTATGGAGTGAAAACAAAACCTGATGAAAATGACACACGTGATAAATGGAAATAACATTAACTTTTGGATGGATTTGTAGATGTTTAAGATGTATAAACTCAATTATTTTGTATTATCTGCTGCTTTAATCTCATTTTAAATCGTCTTTTTTAATATAATTCATCCACTTACACATCAAATAATTATTTTGTTCATTATTTTTCTAGTTATTGATCCTAATGATATCAAGTTAAACACCATTAAAGCTTAAAACGATTATTTACACCAACTTCTTCTGTTCATAGTGATGTGAAACCAACAAAAGGAAACAGGACATGAGTGTTTGAATGTCGACAAAAGAGTGAAACTGACTAAAATGAAACGATGTGAAGACGTTAAATCTGATCTCAGATTTTTTTTGTTTTTTTAACCCTTGTATTATGTTGAAAAAAAAGACAATTTATTGACCCTTTCCCTTTAAATCCACTCAAAACAGTAAAAAAAACCAAAACAGGTTAAACCCAATAACAATTTTATAATAATATAATATATAAACATTTAGAAAAGATACATACAATACATTTTAAAATTCAAAAACTACATTTAAGAACTATTTCATCAAACTTTTATCTTCACAAACACTTTTCTGATTCATCCTCATCATACTGTAGGAGAATTGACAATCTGGATCATCAATAACATTGTCCTCTCTTAAATATCTTCGTCTTCATCACTTTTCCACTTCAACATCTGTGATAAAACCTCTTCAAGAATAAACTTTCTGGAGCTCATTTTTTGTGTTTGTCAAAGAGATGACATGAGAGAAGTGACTAATGCCCTATTCACACAGGATAAGTATTATCTGTAGACCACTGGTAATTTGTAATTACCACTGTACCTCTGTGTTATTGTGTGGCGCATTCAGATGGGATAAACAAACGTCTGTAATTCATGCAAATTCCAGACATTATGGCTGGATATGTCGTAAATTCACAACATCCTGTTTGGTCTCAATACATTAATAAGGTATGAAAATAAAGTATGCATAAGAATAAAGGGGGTAAATGTCATTGACAGGGATGCAGTCTGTAAATTTGCTCCACACCTTCAAAATAAAAGTGGGGTCAGTGCAGATTATAACAGTGTCCAGATTACAGAATAGTTCCAAGCGGAGGCCGTCCTTCTGGAAAATGGCCGACTGAATCTATAGAGACAACTTCAGATGGTTAAAAATATTGAACATAAATATATTGAATCTAAATATTAGAAATATTATGTGATCATATCTTCCTTATCACATGCTGCCACATAATTTCGGAAAAGAAAAAGATAAGAGGAGTGCAGTTGAAATCAGAAACACAGGACTTGAATTATCACTGGACGTCTGTTTTTTTTTTTCCTAAACACAGTCGGTAATTTGCGACGGAATTATTACTGAGCAAATCACGGACGTGGCACATTGGCATTGGACTAAGAACTCAGACATTCTCCTTAATTATTCAGAATTACCGGTGGTCCATAGGTCATAGGGAGAGAACGTTCCTCCTCTACACACCTGGGTCTGAATGACTCTTCAAAGGAAATAAAAATACAAATAATTGACCAATCAAAACAAAGCACATCAAACACACATATTTTATTTTAGATCTGAGCAGATATTTACCCACATTAAAGTGTCAGGGTCAAAATGACCCTTAACATCATCTTTGTTTACAAACACTGCACACACACTACACATCAAAGTGTCCAGATTTCACACACACGTTCATGACCGTAGATGAGGAAAAAGTCAAAATTTGATGAGGAAAATTTAAATATAACCTGTACCTTGGTCGACTCAAAAACTGAAATGGGTCAAATTGACCCTTAATATAATACAAGGGTTAAGTGCCTTCAGGACAAACTCAGCATCACTTTAACATATTGATTTGACAGAGTTGAAGGATCCAGCCCTGATGACCCAGGTGTATTTGTCACACTCACTTGGAACCTGCTTTTGACCTTTGACCTTGACGTGGGAGTTGGTGTCGTGTTGAACCCATTAGATGAATGGAGTTTTTAAAATCTAGGTTATTTTTCTGGAGATACTTTTTACACCCTGAACATCCAAGGGTCATCCAGTCTATGTGTTGTAATATATACATTGAATTTTCCATGACGTGAACATGTAGTTAGAGTGAATAAAAGTGTTTGAGATTAAATATGAACAAACCTGACGTTAGATTTTATGTCTGAGAACAGAATAAACATATTCTACTGACATACTGGACTCTACGAGGACTGTTTTCACACATTTAACTTCCAAATAATTGTGAAAAAAAGTATAATTTATCATATCTTCACCCTTCGGTGTCCTGTTCTTTCTAAGAATAGAAAGTATATTATCTGTGATGTTTGTAATTTAATTTAATGTATATTTTATCAAATTGAATCATAAACAAAAATACCAAATTCTCAATAACGCTCATATTTTAACTCTTTAAAAAACAGGTTTTAAAAAATCAAATCACAAATCACATGTACATATTAAAAATACACAAATGTTTTTTATATTATTTTTATCCTACATAAAAATTAGATTACTTAATTTTCCATAACTACCGCAACATACCTTATGTGCCTCTCTTTCTATCTTGGTTGCAGACACCAATTTGTACAAATAACTGTGGGGAAAAAAGTAAATATATATATATAAATTTAAAACCAATACAGATATTTAAACAATTTTTGCATCATTCTTGTCCTAAAACCCTTTTGGATTTTTTTAGTCATTATGAAGTAGCATAGTTAGTTTCATAATATAAAAATTTTGGATTAAAATGACTGTTCTTACATTTGAAATTGCCAATTTTCTGCTGAAATAAATGTTTTGTTTAATTAAAAGCTATTGATGATACAAAAATTGTTTAAATATCTTTATCATTTTTAAAGTTTTACGAACAAAAAAGTCCTTTTTCACCCCAAAATGGCTGTTACCATGGTAATTTGTTAAAGTTAGCTCAATTAATATACCTAAAAAGTTCAGAGGATCCATAGGTGTCATTTCCAAGTGATCTATTTCCTAAAAATAAAATTCTGAAAAAACAAGATTTCACCCAAAAAAAGCATATTTTGAGATAAAACCATGTGACTGGATGGTTGAATTTTTTGGCACCCCTTGTGAAATGATGCGTTACGTCCTAAAGTTCTACCAATCTATCTACCAATTTTGGTGCTTTTATCATTTCTGTAAAGATTCTTCCAAATATTTGGATTAAGCTTCCGCACTCTTATTAATTTCATGCAACTGTAAATAAAAATAAGAAAGTTCAACAACATGGCACTAATTTATTCATTTTTTATTTGATGTTCCACAGTGTGTCATTATTACTGAAGCTTCTTCTTCATTTAGAAAGTTGTGACGTTGCCAAAAGCCTGCGTCCATTAGAGCTGAACAGGAACAGGAAAAAGCTGCATTATTTTTTTTTTTTTTTTAGTATAGATCTGTGAAGTCTACGGTCGTGAGATACTTCAAAATACATCTGCGAAAAATAAGTGGCCCCGTGTTAATGGTCCTGTTTGTGTTGAAGTTGAATTTGTGGAGTTGCTTAGCGACATGTGTCTAATCATAGCAGATCTGCTGTCGTGTTTCAGTTTCTTACTAAACTAAAAAACCCTCCTTCTGTGGTTTGTGTTGTTGAGTTTCTGCTTCTCTAAACTGATGGGTTCAGGGCGTTTAGGGTTTTATTCAGTTTCAGTTTCCTTCTGAGGTAATTCATTATTTTACACTTAAAGCTGAGTTTTCAGTTACTTTTATTGTTAGTTTGTCAGGTGGGCATTGGCCTCTGGACTAAAACCCCAATCTAGTCCAATCCATTTTATTTATAGCAAATTTACAAATTTAAATGACCACAAGTGCTGTATAACAAAATAAACATATTAAAACGTAATAAAAATGTTCAAAATACCAAGAAAAAAACAATTAAACATACAACAAACAATTAAAAATACTAAGATAAAACACAAAATATAATAAAAGCTAAATAAACTAAGATAGAAATGCAATACAACTTAATAAAAGCTAAAAACATAATAAAATATAATAAAAGCTAAATATACTAAGACAGAAACACAATAAAACATAATAAAACATAATAAAAGCTAAAAACACAATAAAATATAATAAAAGATCAAAATACAAAGATAAAAACACAATGAAACTTAATAAAAGCTAAAATTGTTCCGATAAAAACATAATAAAACATAACAAAAGCTAAAAACAATAAAATATAATAAAAGCTGTACAAAGCTTACTAAGACACAACTATACTAGGACAGAAACGCATTAAAATATCATAATAAAAGTCAAAAATACTAAGATAAAAACACAGTAAAACATAATAAAAGGTAAAAACACAATAAAATATAACAAAAATGAAAACTAAATAAACCTAAAGTTCAGAAGCATTGTCAATAAAAACACAATGCAATCATTTCATTACTCTAATTTTATTCGCAACAGAATATAGAAAAAGTAGAAGAAAGTAATATTTCATACATCATAAACTTGTCTCTGTAAAGTGTTTCCACTGTCGTCTGCTTTAATATCTGGACCTGAGGAGACCAGAATCATTCTGGTCTGGTCTCAGTTCTTCCAACTGTAATTCATGGGGTCACCTGGAACCTTTAGTAAATGACAAAAAGAAAAAGAAAACTTCTTAATTTAAAAAAATAAATCTATGGTAAGTTGACAGACACAATCATAAACTCGAATAAAGAAATTAAGGCAAATGGAGCGAAAAAAAAAAGACAAAAATGCACATAGCAAGATGAAAATTACACACAAGATTAGAAACAGGATGAAAACAACAATGGAAATGAGACAAAACAAGATGCACAAAGATATAAACAGCATAAAAAAAGACACAAAACAATATGAAAAAAGTGAAATATGTATAAAGACAACAACTGAAAGAAGTTAAAATGATGCAGCTACATCAAAACAATATATGAAATATTTAATAAAATTAAAATATGATAAGAAAGACAAAAACACAAACCAAATAAAACAAATGTTAAAAATGGCAAAGATGTAATGGGTGAAAATGACATAAAAGACAAAAGCAAGATGAAAAAACTAAAACACACACACACACACACACAAACACACACACACACATGTACGTGTATATAAAGTTCTGAAGCATTAAATATCCATACATGTAGCTCTAAATGTACACATATGTATTATCGCTCTAAAAACACACACACATATATAACTTCTGAAGCTTTAAATGTACATACAGGTAGCTTTGAATATACACATATGTATATAAAACTCTAAACACACACATATATATTAAACAGTCTAATAAACTCAACAGCAATTTGTACAATATGTATTAGACAAATATCTATATGTTTGTTTAATAAATGTATTATGTACTTCATCCTCGCCGTTCACAGCCTCCGTTCTCCTCGCGCTGTCGTAAAACAGAATAAAATCAAACCCACGTATCGCAGCCGACTGCCGGTGAAACTGTGTGTCAGTTAATTCAGCAGGGCCCGTTTTAATTAGCTTAATTAGTCGTTGAGTCGCCCACGAGGCTGTAGGGAGTCTGAGACGTAGAGGAACGCTGAACCCAGAGGAGCACCAGCAGACTCTAGCATATATATATATATATATATATATATATATATATAGTGTGTGTGTAGATTAATGTATTTATATATGTATAGATTCATATATGTAGATGTGTGTGTAAGTATATGAGCGAATGAACAAACAGAGGTTCAGCTCTGGTTGATTAAAAGAATAAATTTTAGAGATGAATGAAACTGAAAAACACCCACCGTTGTCCAAAACCATCTACTGATCTAAACTGTTTGACACCTGTTGTGCCACTAATCCTATCAATACATGTAAATAATTGATAAAAAAAAAATAATTGCGATCCATAGTGAACTTGTTTAGCTTCTAAAGACAGTTAATTATTTGTTGCATTTCTTTAACGTAGCCGTGTTATCCCTATTTATTACATGTATAGGTCTAGGAACGCTTCATAGTCA
Source organism: Siphamia tubifer (assembly GCA_020466265.1). Classification (NCBI taxonomy): domain Eukaryota; kingdom Metazoa; phylum Chordata; class Actinopteri; order Kurtiformes; family Apogonidae; genus Siphamia; species Siphamia tubifer. The sequence continues at coordinate 8,793,635 of CM035789.1, read as the reverse complement.
ATTCATAAAATAACGAATAGCATCTAGAAAATAACCTAAGAAATGATCAAAAATAACCAATGCAAACACTAAAATGAACAAAATTAATAAAAAAAAAGAGCAAACAACTGAATAAAATTGAAGAAAAAAAAAACCATCCATAGAGTTTGAAAAATGACAGTGTATATGTTATGTGTTATTTTTATATTTTGGTTTAAAAGTCCTATTTTTCCCCCAGTTTTGTTTGTTTTGTTATAATAACCTTTTGAATTCACTCTGAACTGTACATTAACTCAATGACGACACCTGATTTTCACTGAAAAATGCAAAAAGGGTCAAATAATAAATAGCGATAAATCACTCAGATATACAAAAAGTTTAATCTATAAATAGTTGTGGGTCTTAAAGGGTTAAAAACTGATGCAGTAAAAACAGTTCAGACTAAAATGATCCACTCGACTAAAGTTAATGTAAAGTCAGTCTGAGCGTCCGGTTCAAGGAGGAAACGCTGAGTGTTTTTTCGACTAATAATAGTTTGTGTAGACGACGTTGTCAAGTTCATGTGATGACTGGGTTCAGAGGCGTGTCACCGTTTCATCAGAATTAGAAAAAGGCTGGACTCGGATCAGTTTAGATCTGACTGAAACCAGCAAAGAATGAAGTTTTAAAATGAGTTAAAACTTGTGCAGAGGCTGTAGAACATGTAGAACATGTAGAACACGTAGAACATGTAGAACACGTAGAACATGTAGAACACGTAGAACGTGTAGAACACGTAGAACACGTAGAACACGTAGAACACGTAGAACATGTAGAACATGTAGAACACGTAGAACATGTAGAACACGTAGAACATGTAGAACACGTAGAACACGTAGAACACGTAGAACATGTAGAACATGTAGAACACGTAGAACACGTAGAACATGTAGAACATGTAGAACACGTAGAACATGTAGAACACGTAGAACATGTAGAACACGTAGAACACGTAGAACACGTAGAACATGTAGAACACGTAGAACACGTAGAACATGTAGAACATGTAGAACATGTAGAACATGTGAGGCTGTTTGTTACTAATGTGGGTGGAATGAATAGAAAGGATGGACTGCACTTCTATAGTTGTTTTCCACCTTCATGTTGCTCAAAGTGCTTTACATTAGCCTCATATTCACCCATTCACACACACACACACACACACACACACACACACACACCAGTAGGTTTCTGAGGTTCTGTCAGTCCGACTGGGATACGAGGGTTAGGGTTCAGGGTCTTTGCCCAAGGACAGCCAGAGCTGGGACACGAATCAGGATCACAGTCCTTTCTGGACTGGGTCTGAATCTGGATCAGTTCTGTGTATCCTGGATCTGGATCAGGTCTGGGTGTGTTGAATCAGAATCTAGATCTGTGTCAGGATCTGGATCAGGTCTGTATCTCCTGGGTCACTTTGTCAAAGGATTCTTTATTCTGTCAGAAGTGTGTGTGTGTGTGTGTGTGTGTGTGTGTGTGTGTGTGTGCGCATCCTGTGTACAGAGGTTACATAGCGGCGACATTGGGTGAACCATCGGACACTGCACTAAACAACAGAGGTGTTTAGTGACTCTGGTAGAAGCACAAGCTCCTGCATCAGAAATGAAACCCAAAAGACATTTTGTCTGGTGTCAATTTTGTCATAGTAGAAGCCTATGTCGTCTTTTTCATTTCCTTTATTATATTCTTCGTTAAGAAATTCTTCAAACACCTTTTTCCCCCAAATCACTGGTTGAATAGGTTGGTTTCACGTGGTGTCACATTACTATATAGAGGGCAGGAAGTGAAGATGAGTGACTTTTCCGTTGGGAAAATATCTGTTTTGTGTAGTTTACGGCTGCGACAATCTTTCTGAGAGAAGGAAAACATGTTTTTAGAGGTTCACAGAAAAACACCGTAAAAAGTGGATTTTAAATCTGCGTTTGTGGTCGGGAGGGGCAGAGTCTGCTAATGCTAATGCTAATGTCTGTCAGAGGTGTGTTCCACAGTTTTTTGTGGATGTGCTATATATCATTAGGTTGTCGTTACATGCTCATTTGCACTGTTTTAATACAGTTTACTGAGACACAACAAGATGCGTTGCATGTTTATTTACATTAGTCGGTACTGCTAGCGGCTAGCACCGGCTAATGTAAATGAACATACAATACATCTTAACATCGCATCTTTTTAAAAAAAACACTCACCCTGGTGAAAACAAAACAATAATTATCGCTGAGCCTTTTGGTACCGAGGTTGTTGACCCACCCGCTGACAAAAACGTTCTATGGTTCCAAACTTTTCTACACTTTCATCTGCTGCTGGTGTAGTCTATTTACATGGTCATTTTAAAGAAGAATGAGCCTTTATTCTGGATGAAACGGGAACTAGAAAAGCACTCTGAGACAAGGTAGACCCCCCTCTCCCCCACTCTGATCACCCCCAAAATTAAATCAGTTCTTCCTGTTCACATTTCCAACATATCCTGAAGATTTCATCAAAATCCGTCCATAAGTTTTCGAGTTATCTTGAACAAAGACAAACAGATAAATGCCGGCAAAAACATAACCTCCTTGGCGGAGGTAATAAAAACTGTCATGTTAACAGGCCCATAAAGTCCGAACCTGACGAACCCACACATTGATTCAGACACAACCTGACGCTGACGTACAGGGACACTAGAACTTTTTTTTTTTTGTCTTTGTCTGAGTTTGCGGCACAAACATCGTCAGAGTTTAAGTGTGGAATAATTACCCCGATGAGTGATTTGGTTTGTGACGCCTGACAACAAAAGTCACAAACAAAATAAAAGTTTTTCGATGTAAAGTGAGCTGTTTAATTGGACGGATGAAGAGGAACCAGAAAGTGATTAGTGTGACAAATTGTGTTCAAAGTCTTAATTGCCGATGCTGGATTTAGACGTTGCCATGGCGTCGCAGATTTACAGAATCAAACCCATGAGCGTTAAAAATAACAGAGCCACTCTGCCACAGTGTACCCAACTAATTAAAAGTAATAAACTCTGACATCCCTCTATAAATATATACTTTAACTCTGCTCTGAAAGTTTTTTAGTCTGAAGTTTCTCATATATTTGATTTGTGTAATGAAAACTAGTGGTGAGGAGGCGGCGGATGAATGTAGCCGATGTCTCACAGACATAATAAAGGAAGAGTTGAACCTTAAACTCAGTCATTAGAGTTTGGACAGTTTGATTAGATCTGATCTGTGGACTCTACCTGTCAGTTTGTTTTTATTTCACTTTTACTCAGAGTTATTTTTACAGTTCATCACTAGTTTTAATTGTCTCGTAATGACTTGACGCATTCTCGTTGAGTTGTTTTCAGGTTCGATGAGTTTGATTTATTGGAGCTGAAAAGTGTCTTTTTCTAATCCTAGTTTGTTCGAGATCTCATGTTTTATTCGTGAAACATTAACACTGGAGGGAAAAGGAAAATGTGTGTTTAATATGACATCCAATCTGTGAAAGTCTGAGTGAAAAATACAATTGTCATGTTTTAATCAGCTTATTCCAAATTAAATGTAAAAAAACATGACAAATAATTATATAGGATTACAGAATTTAAATAGAGTAAAAACTGAAATAAAAAAACAACAACGAAATGACAAACATGAAAAAGATCTGGAAAGGACTGAAAAATGCAGAAAAAACAACAACAAAAAGCAAAACATTCTTGAAACAATAACACTGGGCAGTCTGTTCAAAACAGTGAAAAATAAAATTTAATCAGCTTACCCCACCTGACAGTAAATGTAAAACAAAGAAAAAGGAGTCACGAAAATGTTTCTTCTCAAAACAAAGAAAGAGTTATTTATTTGCACAACAAAAAACTCATGTCTCTTATTTGCTTGGAGCTACTTTCTCTCAATCGCGATCAATTCGTGTTGTCACTGCTAACAGCTCTGCACTTGCACATAGCAGCCAGAAACACTGCCAAACAACTGATGAAAGTAGTTTGCTGAGGTGCACAGCTGTTAGCAGTGACTATGTGCATTGATGGTTATTGAGAGAAAGTACCTCCAAGCAATTAAGAGGCGTGACTTTTTGTTCCGTGATGGATTTGTTATGCAAATTAATCACTCATTCAAACACATATTGTTTTGAGAAGACGCATGTTTTAATTTCGTAACCCCAGGAAACCTGCCGGGACTACTTTCCCTTTGACCAAAACTGGACCAGAACTGGCCTCTGGTCACTGTGGGTGCACCAGAGTAAAGACTGTGAACCCGTACAAATTAATTTAAAAATATCCCTTTAAGTGGCCGTTCTGACCAATCAGAACCCTCTGTACCTCCACGACTTAGATTAATTGGAATTAATATTTCCATGTAAACACAAAGGAAATGGCTTTAATTCCAAATAAATAATTCTGAATTAAAAAAACCTCATGGAACCGCAGCTAATATGAAGAAGTTAATTCTTCAGAATAGAGAAACAAATGAGATGAGTGTTGAGAGTGGAGGCTCTGGACCAGGAGCTCGTACTGAGGGTCACGTCAGGTCAGCCTTTTAATTGGACAGAGTTTCAGGATCTGTAAACATGGAGACAGAGGTTAACTAAGGGAGGAGAGTCAGATAATAACTACCACAGACGTTCCTGTAGTCATCAAACAATAGTTCCAATAAACCAGTCGTTCTCAATCCCCTTTGGAGAAGAAAAACATTTCCAAGTGTCCGTCAACAACAACTGTAACAGTGGTGAAGTTTTTACTTTTATTAAAAGAATCATCAATATTCTACCAATACTTTTTGCTTTTCCCTGAAGAATGGGTTGTGTAAATGAAAAATAACTCAGGTTTTCTCTTGAACGATACAAATAAATTCAACACGACTGCTACTTCAGACAATAGTTTTCATGTTAAAACAAGAAATTATTTTAAAACTATAACAATAAAGTTACTTTTTTAGAAGAAATACATTTTGTTAACAAAGATGAACATTTGAACAATATCCGTATCAATATATGCTGTGAGACTTTTTATGTTCCACATCTGAGAACATTAAAATACAAACTGCAAAAACACAAACATTTCAATAAAAATAATCATAAAAAAATGATCCAAACTGAAACTCTTTGTAAAGTTTAGTCACAGATCACCATGGTAACCTCAACCCTTTGTCTATCTTTTACTTACTCCGTGTGTGTACAGTATAATATATAGTGAAATATAGTAATATATATATATATATATATATATATATTTCAACCCAGGTCTCCTCCCCTCCATCCACCTTAATGTTCTCTTCAATCGTCACTCTTGTGTCATTAGAATCATGGAGTATCTCTGGTCATTGCATTATTTTTATTGCATTATTACTGGACTCGATAAATTCAGAGGAAACAACATGTTACACATCAGAGACGGCGCTTCACTCAGGACTAATATTATCTCAGAATTACAGACATCTGACTTTCGCAATTATTATAAATTGCTGGAGGTGGATAGGTGTTACCAGGTCTGTGTGAACAGGCTTTGATTCATGATAAGAGCAGGATAATTAAACACAATAAGTACCTGTTATCATCAGATCAACCCATTAACCTGCACCAATGTAACACTGACCCTCAAACATGACAATAATAATAATAATTCATAATACAGGTGAGTTAATGTTCATTCCCATTTTTATTAATTATCTAATTGAGTTTAATGTACAGTTATCAGTTTAATATATATTTTATTTTTTATATTTAATAATTTTTTTTGTTTTTACTTTAACATATTTAATTGAAAGCATCATGGCTGTTAGATGTTGAGTGTCTAAGGATGTGATGGATAAACTGATTTAGTCACATATTTATTATTTTGACAGAATTTTAGTAAAAGTTGCCATTTTTTAGACAAAATATTTTATTTCAGTACTTTTTAAATGTATTTATTTGGTGCTGATTAGTCAGATTCAGTGTTCACTGATCCATTGTTATCATGTATTTATCCATTTAAAAGCAACACAGTGACTCTTTAGATGGAAATCAGAAATTTCCTGGTGTCCACTGAGTCTATAATGGACTGGGCAAAACACTGGGGTATTTGTATATATACTTTTAATAGGAGTTCTGATTAAATTTCATGCTAAAAGCTGCAACAGATGATCGACAGATGAAAAAAGTAGAAAACTGTACTAAAATGCCAGAGGAGGGACTAAGGGTTAACTCTATGGTGCTGACTCTGTGATTGTGACTCCACCCCCTTATGTGAAACCCACCTTCAGAGCAGCGTTAGCATCCGCCCCGTTGTTGGGCTCCAGCGCCTCCTACTCCTCTAGGTTGTTAATTTCATTGTGTTTTTCATATCTGGTTATCAGGTTTTTCATATTAACATATTTAATTAAAAGCGTCATGGCTGTTGGATGTTGAGTGTTTGAGGATGCGGTGGATAAACTGTTGCAGCTTGTCTTATTTTAATTGGTTCCACTGCCGTCTCATAATGAACTGAAAATTGAAATGACAGATCAGACAATAAAATATCACAACAGTAATGCTGAGTTGTGCAGCTCCTTAGTTTACTACCTATGGACCCACGATGGACTGTAAAGAATCTAATATTCTGTTGTTTCATCTTAAATAAATCAGATTTAAGCTACATTCAGACAGCACGTTACAGCACATTTTTATATGTATTTTTTAATTTTTGTATTTTTTTTTTTTTAATGTAGAGTGATACAAGTGTCCCGATTGCTGGTGGTCAACAAATAAGAGAGTGGATAAAAAATACTTTGGGTATATTATTAGGTTTTTGATGTTTTTTTTTTCTGTTTTTTACAATAATATTTAAACATCTTTTGAATTACTTTTTGGGTCAGTTTATTTTTTGATGAATTTTAGGAATGCTTTGTGTATTGTTTTCTCTCCATTTTTTCGTGTCTCTTTATGTATTTTTGTTAGTCATAAATTCTGCTAGCACTAGGCTAATGTGTCACCCAGCTTGGATAAACACGGTCAGTGCAGATACTTTCACTTATTTTATGAGTCTGTTTGCTCATGCAAAATGAAACACAATTAATGTACATTAAAAATAAATATTTAATTATTAAGATTTATTCTAATAAATATTTAATTATATGTATTTATAAATAGAGAAAGCACAAAATGACATTTTCTGCATTCTCTTTTTATTTGAAAAAGTATCAAAGTATGGAAATACATGTTTGTACCGCTACCGAAATATTGGTATTGTGACAACACTAATATACATAGTACACGCCTTTAAATAAAAACAATAGGATAGACATTAGTACATGGGCAGGTGATCACACAGCATGGAACAGCTCTGACATTATGAAAAAAGAAAAAGCACAACATGAGGATAAAAGAAAACATTTTAGACAACATGCTGCCTGCATCAGGGGACCTGTAGGGCTCTAGTGTGGACAATGTTGATGTGATTTCAGCCAGTTTTTTTGTTCACATTTTAAAGTGTTATATGTGGGGCATTCTCTTATGGGGAGTGGTATGTTATTACCACCAACTGAGAGAACATATTGTCCAAATGTCCATGTGTAGGGCACATCACAGTCTCCTCTGACCATAGACTGAGTGGTTCTGCCAGTGACACGTTTTAGTCTGATCAAGTCCACTAATGGTGGTGGCGCAAGTCCATATACTGTAGTACAGTGGTACCTCTACTTAGAAAAGACCCAGCTAACAAATAATCCAAGTAATGAAAAACCTTTACCTCAATTTTTCATCCCTGAATACGAAAGAAAATTCAATATACGAAATGAAACCCATCAATACTATGTACATTACTGTACGTAATGTATGTAAATACGTCATGTACATACTGTACGTAGCATCCCATTGGCTATGAGGGAGCTACCCATGATGCTTTTCGTGAACCTTTGACCCTCATTCATCGATCTGTACCTGTGCCGGCCCAGTATTAGAAGCCACGTACGCGGAAAGGACAGAGCCACCGCTGCCTTGTTCATGAGTCCCTCTGAGTGAGTCCATCGAAACCCCACCACAGCATGCATTCATTATCCATCACAAGCCCGAAAAAGGGATTCCTGGTTCGAATGAAAAGAAGAAGCGGGCCACACCACAGACAGAAGTGAAATGGGAGATGATAAAAAAGGAGGAGGCATCACTCCACCAGCACGAACAAAACACACGCCGGCAAAACCCCACCAACCCTCCGAATTCGTGGAAAAAAAAAAACACCCCGAAAAAATGTCCACCAGCCGTACCATCACCCACCCCGAAGACGTATATGCCCTGCACACTCCAGGAAGATCACAAAAAGCCATCAAAGGCAATCGTCGCTGGATCTACACCCCACCAAATATTCATCAACAAACACTGCTGAAGGTGAAAGTGACAATTAAAACAACCACAATAATATGAAAATGACCCACATGTCTGGTTCATTTGAATGGTTTAATGTTTAATGTTCAGTCACTGAAGACACATTTACCCACTGAGACCAATAAATTAAATCTAAAATCTAAATTTTCTCTTACTTTTAACACATATTTCACACAAAATTGGTAAATTGTTATAATTTTAAAGGGTTTGGTGGGGTAGTATTTGGGCCTTGGATCAAATCAGACCTTTTACATGTAAAATGCGACTATTTATGAAAAATTCACAGTATGAAAACACTTCAGGAATGAGTTAATTTTGTAAGTAGAGGCACCACTGTATTTTATTCACAGCACAATCAAATATAAAGTGTGTGTGTTTGAGGATGAGCTTCTTAAACACTTGACAACCTGGCGGCGGCCTTGGTCTTCCCGGCGGCGGCCAATTGGACCCAGACATCATATTTGGGTCAAAGATGTCCTGTCGGGAGGCCGACCGCTGCTGCTACTGAAACACACAAAGGGAAGCAGTCGTTGTTGTCGAGTTGGCGGTTTGGTTGCCGGTGTTCTGTCCCTCCCATCCTCCCTACCCCGGTGTTCTCCCGTTGCCATGGTGAGAGGCTCTTCCAGTCGCCGCGGTGCTGAAAAAGAAATTAACACCAGTCTTAATTAGACTGCAAGGCTTCAATTTCCATCTGAGCTCCTCCTCCTCCTCCTGACCTTCTCCTCCTCTCTCCACTCCCCTCTCCCACCTGAAAGCCACTCTGGCATATTAACACCAGCCACCAGGCATAATTAATGAGACCAGTCAGTCACAGAGTTCCTCCGAGATTACTGATGGAACAGCGCAGACATCTCAAACCCTTCACTTTGTTCTCACAAACCCAAACCTTTTGACTGTTAACGTCTGAAATTACACCAGTTCAGTTTTTGCAGAGATCAGGCTAGAGTCTGTGTTCTGAAATCTACCTGAGATGGAGCTCATTTCTGCTCACTTTATGTTTGGAAATATGCCTTCATCGTCCCATATACACTGTACATTGGAATGAGTGTTTCTCAGTCAATCCACCAGAGGGTGCTGCCATTAATTACCATACTGGCTGATTTCCACAAAGAAGAGTGATGTTTTTTTTTTGTTTGTTTTTTTTTCCCCGAAATATCTGAATCAGAATTACTTTATTGATCCCAAGGGGAAGTTACTTTTTGTTACAAGAGCCTCTATTCAAGATGTAAGTGTTAAAATAAGAGTCATAAGGGAAATAAGAATATATTAGAATATTAGAATTATCTGAATAAATATAAATATAACAAAGGCTATATTCAGACTGCAGGCAAATGTTTCCAAATCTGACTTTTCGCTGCCATTTGACCTGTATCTGACCTGTCGAAGACATCCTGAACAGAACAAATCCAATAAAAAAATTTTAAATAAAAGGCCACTTTCATATGTGATACTAAATCCGATACGTATCCGATATTTTGAAATGCGATTTTAGTCTGAACGGCCATGTTGCATTTATTTATGTTGCACTTTTTAAATTTTTCAGATTGACACAACAAACGTAAAGACCCAGAGGTACGATATTTTGAGCTTCCGGCTAGTTTAATGTATTTCCAACTCCCACACACGCATAAACATGTGACTATCCACAGGTTGACCTTTGGCCCCACACATTTACCCTTAAAACTACAGTATTTTCAGTCATCAGGCTAAACCTTGGACCAGCCACAGTAAAACTGTTCATATCTGTTAAAGGGATAGCACCCACAGTCACTTACCCCCAATGCTCTCATATAAACACTTGTCGTCTGGAAATGTGAAATGAAAATGACACTTGAGTCGTACTGCAGCACATGCTCGGACTGAACCATGAGGGGTTTGGTATTGGTTTGGTACAGCAGTGTGCCGTGTACTGTCGCACACCTAATAGGTAGATAGGTAGACTTTTATTATCATTCAGATATAGAACGAAATGTGATTGTGTTCAGCTCTTCAGTATAAAATGACAAGATAAAAATTGAATATGGATGCTGATGAGTAAAATATATAAAAATATGAAAAATACAAACTGAAACAAAATGGGATTTAGGCTGAACACAGGACAAAGGACAGTGCAAGTGTAATATAATACACACACACACACACATACACAAGTAGCACAAGCATTTTGTACAAATATTTCTTTATCACCAGATATTCAGTGTAGTGGATAATAGGACATTGAAGAAAATCCAGTTGGTTTTGTTTTCTACTAGTTTATTAAGCACCCATACGTTAAAGGGTTAATTACCTTTATCATGTTATAATTAAAGCAGACTCCTGCACCTTCTCTGCACTCACTTTTAGATTTCCACTGTTCTTTACTGTCTCTGCTGTGTTTATTTTCTGATGACATTTGTTAAATAAAGCTGCAGGAACTTAGAACCAGGAAATAAAAGTGCATGGTTTCCTCTGTTCGCAGCTTCTCTTCAAACGACTACATACGACAATGAACCTAACGTGGTTCTGCGTCTGAACATACCTGTGTCTCAGTTTTCCTTCTGCTCTAGACCAGACAGATCCCAGAGGAACACCAGGATCCTCATTATCGTGACACCCCCCCCACCCCCCCACCCACCCATCCAACTCCTCCCCTCTTACCCACAATGCCCCTCTTTGGATAATTAGCTGCTTTAGATCTGTGTCTTCTGATAATCAGCACCATCATCAGTGTCACTCATACAATCATCATGATCGTTATCATTAGCATGACAATAACAGTGTTGATCGTGCCTTACTTGTTTATTATATAATTCATGTTCTGTCACTGGATCCCGAACGCACCGCGGTTAGACATGTCTGCGTCTGAACGCCATGTAATCATTTCATCAAAGTCTGATTGATCTAGTTGGTCTTCTGTTGTGTTTTTGTTTTAACGTATGCAAACATTTTTAAATCAGCTGTTTTCTTTTCCAACAAAACAATGACAATAAATATAAATATAGTTTTAAATATGGATAAATATCATTGCATTATTTTGTTTAGTTTAAATGATTGTTCCATAATTGCCTCAAAAATGGTCTTGACTTAATTTTTCCCAACATTGATTTTTTTTTTTAATTCACTGTTGATTTTTAATTTTTACCTAAACCAGCAAAGACACCAGACCAGTTTTTTTAGGAATGAAAATCTTAATATGGACAAAATAATTGTGTCCATAGTTTAGAAATGACAATACTTCCTTAAAGGTTAATGGGAGATTTCCTTCCTAAACAACTGGTCTGTTTCTTGATCTGGTCTTCAGTCTGGTTCCTGGTCCAGTCTTTGTTCTTATTCCTGGTCTGGCTCCTGATCTTTTTCCTCGTCCAGTCTTTGGTCTTATTCCTGGTCTGGCTCCTGATCTGGTCTATAGTCTGCTTTCTGGTCTGTTTCCTGAGCTAGTCCATGGACTGCTGTCTGGTCTGGTTCCTGGTCTAGTCTCTAGTCCAGTTTGTGATGTGGTCCCTGGTCTTATGCCTGATAATAGTTCCTGGTCTGTTCTCTGGTCTGTTTTTCCTGGTCTGGTTCCTGGCCTCTTTCCTGGTCTAGTCCCTGGTCTGGTCTCTGGTCTTGTTCTGGGTTCATTTCCTGGTCTGGTCTGTAGTCTGGTTTCTGGTCTATTTCATTGTCTAGTCTGTGGACTGGTGTCGGGTCTGGTTCATGGTCTAGTCTCTGGTCCGGTTTATGATGTGGTCCCTGGTCTAGTGGCTGATGTAATTCCTGGTCTAGTCCCTGGTCTGTTTCCTAGTCTAGTTTCTGGTCTGGCTCCGGGTTCATTTCCTGGTTCTCTTTCCTGGTCTAATCTCTGGTCTGTTTCCTGGTTTGGTCTGTGGTCTGGTTCCAGGTTCATTTCCTGGTCTGGTTCCCGGTCTGGTCTCTGGTCTGTTGTGGATCAGGGTCCTGAGGCTAGTCTGTGTTGTGAGTCTGCTTCTCCTGATGCAGTGTGTGTGTGTGTGTGTGTGTGTGTGTGAGAGTCGTGGGTCTATAGAGGGGGTGGGGGTTGGTGTTGCTGTAGAGGGGATGCAGAATGAACGCCACCCGTCTCCTAGCAACAGGCAGGTTTGGAGACGGGATGGAAGAGGAGCAGGGAGAATGTCCACAAAAGCCACCAGATAAAGGCGAGGAAATGAGAGCGAGGTCTAATGATGTGTGTGTCCCTGAGTACAGACGCACAGGCACACACTAAACCAACACCAACCCCCCATCCCATCCTGATACAGACCGTTATCAGTTCAACTCCACAAATAAGTCCAACTTCAAAACCTCCATCATCAGTCGACATGGATAGTTACCACAATTAACATCAAACTGCGAAGCTCTGGATTGTTGTTGTTTTTTTTTTTTTTACTTTTTACTTTTGTTTTTTCATAAAGAACATGAAGGCAAAAAGCAATAAAAAAGGACAAGACATAGCAAAAAAAAAACTACAGCCCCCCCCCCCAAATAAAAATAAAAGATTAAAAAATATATATAAAAGACAAAACATGGGATCATCATGGGTGTCACATTCAAATGAGTATTCTGTTTACATTTATGTCACTACAAATATCATAACACTCTGACTGGTTTTAAAGACAATATGTCGGGGAAAAAAACACAGCGAAATATAAAAAATAATAAAAAATATAGACTAAACGGGACAAAATGTTTTATTGTGGAGGCATAAGTGCTGCTTTCAAGTACACCACGTAAATTTAGGAGTCTGTGGATAAGTTTCTACAAACGCTGTTGAAAATAATGTTCATTATATTTTCTACAAATGCTGTAGGTTTTGCACATTAGTACTATTTTACACTTTAAAAACAATTTCATCATAATCCATTTATGTCCTGATAAGATAAGGCAAATATATTTGTACAGCACATTTCATGTACAGGACAATTCAAGGTGCTTTCCATAAAACATAGAAGAAAATTGATTAAGATGCATTAAAATACAAATAAAGTAAGAGACATAAAACAATTGAGAATCTAAGTAAAAGCTTCAGTGAACAGTAATGTTTTTAGGCCTGATTTAAATGAACTGACAGTTTGAACAGACCTCAGGTATTCATGATGATGATGATGATGATGATGATGATGATGATAACTCAATAATGTTCCTGTTTAGCCTGTTTTATTAACAACAAAATGAAAAGGAAAAATTCAATAATTTATTAATAATAATAATAATAATAATAATAATAATGATAATGATAATACCAATAAATAATATAATTACCACACTATGTCACCAAACTGACTGCTGACCATATGTCATTAGACTTTCACCACAGAAATGGTGATTTTCAGTTATAAATTAGTTAGAAATCTGTTAAAAATCCAGAGAACAGCAGCAGCAGCAGTTGGTGCCAAAATTGACAGAAACCCAACATATTTATTTATTTTTTTAATTTCTGATTTTCTTCATCTTAACAGCCAAGCGCTTTCCAAAAAACCCCAAACCAAAACACATTTTTATTTATTTGTTCACATTTTCAGATAAAACACTGACTTTATTTATATTTGACACTGAGTAACCTTTCCATTCTGAAAATGTTAGTTTTGATCATAAACTCGTCTTTAAACCTGGGTTTATCTCCTTGAACATAAGCATGAATTATGTGAAGTAGAAAAATGTGTTTTACTGTTTTCATTTGTTTCTTTTACAAATTGAAGCAAATGTCATAAATGTCCAGTTTATCCAGTTTTCAGTGTTTAAACTGAATACTGACTCGTATTATGCTCAGCCTTTGGTCCAGTTTCTTCAATGGTTCTGTCTCTGTGAGCGACCAGTGGGTGGAGCCTAATACTAACCTGTGACCAACTGGGTCACGGGACAGTGTTAGGGACAGAGCATGGGACAGAGCATGCTCAGTAACCCCCCCCACAAATGTGCAACGCATGAAAACATACCAATCGTCAGCATAGACGTTTCCCTGTCAGTGTGTACACATGACACACACACACACACACACACACACACACACCAGCACACACACACTTCTGTTTGTGTGTTCACTCATGGTTTGTGTGTTCACTCATGTGTAGCTCTGCCCTTTGACTTCACAGATTAGCCAATAGGAAGAGGGGGGCGTGTCCTGTCTGCTCTGCCTTTAGCTGTGTATACACACACACACACACACACACACACACAAACTCATACAGACTCAGTACAACACACACATATACTTACACATAGTTGGTATGATACAGATGCATACACACACACACACACATGCGAGTACACACACAAATACACAAACTCACACATACTCAGTACAACATAAATAAATAAATACACAGACTCAGTATGATACACACACACACACACACCCTCATGCTGTCACATAGACTTTGGTTCTGGTCCATTGACATGTCCTCCTGCAGGACGTGGAGAGGACGTCCAGCGTATGTGTGTGTATTTGTGTGTCTGTGCAGAGGTTGTGATCTTTGCTGTGTGTGTGTATGTGTGTTGTATGTCATGGTAAACGTCAGTGGAAAGAGACAGCGGAGGACGAACATGTCCCCGTCCCATCTCCTCTCAGTGTGTGTCTGTCCTGGGGCTGTGGTGGGTTGTGTAATTGTGTTAGTGTGTGGTTGTGTTGCTGTTGGGTTTTTGTCTCCTGTGCTGTGACGTGCACAGGAAAAGGACACTGCATACTGTACAAACACAAACACAAACACACAAACATGAAAACACAAACACAAAAATGTTTCTCGCTATTGTGTCTTTTTCATCTGTTGCATCTTTTTCATCTGTTATGTATTTTTTGTTTCTTTGTGTCTTTCTTATGTTATTATTATTATTATTATTATTATTATTATTATTATTATTAGATGTAACAAGTAAATAATAATGAAAGAAACTAAAGCTGTTATTTATTTTATTTTTGTTCATTTTGTTGATTATTTTGTTTGTTATTGCTCATTTTGTTCAGTAACTGAATAATCAGTGGAAGAAATTAAATTTGAAAAAATTAAATGTTTGTTTATTTTGTTCTGGTTTTTTTTTGTTCACTTAGTCAACAATGTTTTTACTTTTTGTTAATTGTGTTGATTAATTTGTACATTTTTACTTGTGTTGTTCATTAATCTAATATTATTACATGTAGTACTGATGTGCAAAGTTACCAGAATAGTCATTAGTATATTAATTGTATTTACTGATATGAAAGTTCATTGATTTTATTCTCTGTTATCGTGTGTATGTGTAGATGTTACAGTAACAGACTGCTTCAGTTTGGGTTAACGAGTTTATCTTACTGTATTTTTTTTTGTTTTTTTAAAGTAAATCTGTGGAGCGTTGATGTGTTTCATATTTCAGTCTGACAGAAAAACGCAAACGCACAAAGATGCACATATAAAAATCCCACAAAGACACACAAACACCTGCCCTGTGAGGTCACCCTGCATCCGTTACCATGGCGATAATGGGCTTCACCGTGTGGGGAGTGTGTTTGTGTCAGTGTGTGTTTGTGTGTGTGTTACCACCTGTTGTGGTTACATGTGGAGAGTTCTTCTGCAGGTGGAGCTCCACCTCCACCTCAGCCTGACACTGCCTCAGTCTTTGTCTAGAAAACACACACACACACACACACACACACACACGTTTCCATATCTCATAAGGACCAAGTTTGTAACCATCACTTATAGCTGGGGAGGTTATTCTTTTGATCGTTACAGAAATGATTAAAGCACTAAAATTAGTAGAGATGAACTTTAGGACATACTGCATCATTTCAGAATGGGTGCCAAAAAATTCAACCATCCAGTCACATGGTTTTATCTCAAAATATGCTTTTATGGATCAAATCTAAATTTTTTAGAATTTTATTTTTAGAAAATATATCGACCACTGGAGGAAAAATTTAACACTTAGAAATGATACATATGGATCCTATGAACGTTGTTAGGTATGTTAATTGAGCTACGTTTAACACATTACCACGGTAACAGCCATTTTGGGGTGGAAAACGTTATTTTTTTTTGTTGTTGTTAGTAAAACCGATATACAAATATTGCATTCATGGAAAAAAAAATGCAGTTTTATTTTTGTACTTTATTACAATTGAGAAGTTGTACTTCAGTAGAGGACTTGAATCAGTACTTCTACTTTTACCACAGTATTTTCCACACAAGTAGCTGTACTTCTACTTAAGTACAGAAAGTAAGTACTCTGACCACCTCTGGCTTTTAAGGGGTTAGTCCTTGTGGGGACCTCGATTTTGGTCGTCAGGGTGTCAGAGGTCCCCATGGTGTGATTGTGTAAATGTATCAATGTCCCCAGAAAGATAGGAATACATACAAACATACGCACACACACACACACACACTGATTTCCATGTCTTGTGAGGACCAGGTTTGTAATCATCAAATGTAGGTGAAGTAGTGAGCACGAACCAAAAACTCACATTAATTGATAATATTGATATAACACCCAGGCCTAGTTTCAAGTGTTTAAAATGTGTGTTAAAATGACAAATGAATCATGATCAAGCGCAAGGTGAACACCTGCACTGGTGGGGGGGGGGGGGCTTGATATTGGTGCTTCTTTAACACAGTAATTGTTGTATTGATCCTAAATATTGGCTGTGATCAGGATCAGACATCTCAGGTTCATCGATGGAAGTTTTCAGGTTGTAGATAATCTGAGGGTTTGTGTGTTTCTGTGTTTTCTCAGTGTGTAGACGGCATCTCCGGGGGCGACTCGTCTCTGAAACGGGTCGCTGTTGTCGAGGACTTCTTCGACATCATCTACTCGATGCACGTGGAGGTGAGCAGCGACCCCGGAAAAATCCCCAAGCATGCGGGACAGAAGAAGACCTACAAGGCGGTGAGTCCCCGCCCACACTGGACTATTCAACACACATACCTGTGTAAAAGTAGAAGTACTGATGCAACTCTTTTACTAAAGTAAAAGTAAAAAAAAAAGTGCAAGTTCCTAAATATAATAAACGAGAAAAAAAAGTAAAACTGCATATTTTGCCATAAATGAAATAGTCATTTAATCAGGGGAAAAAAGCTAAAAGTTTCAAAAGTATAAAAAAATAAAGCCCTTAAAAAAAGAGGAAAATATGTTTGATTGGGTCAATGTACTCAGTTTAATGGGTATGAGCAGAAAATGTAAGAAAAATGGGGGGGGGGGGGGGGGGGGGGGGGGTTGTAATTGGGATTAAAAAGTCATCATTGTGAGATTTAAAATTAATGTTGCAAATATGAGATTTTGCAAAATGTACAATTCTGAGATAAGTCAAAATTGTGGTGTAAGAAGTCAGAAATATGAGATAAAAGACAAAATAATGACAGAAAAAACTCATAAATATGGGATAGGAAATCCATAATTATAAGAAAAAGACTTGACACAATTAAGATAAAAAGTCAAAATTGAGATAAAGTTCTAAATGTGAGATAAGAAATGTGTAATTATGAGATAGTCGAGGTGAAGTCAAAATTCTCAAATAAAATATCATAATAACAAGATTAAAAATCATAATTATCATATATAAAGTCACAATATTCTGTCCTCCACTGATTTTCCCTCTGAAGAGACTTATTTTTGGGTAGAGTCACATCTGTTTAGTTTGGAAAAGTAACAAGTGTGTTCTGGGAATATAAAGAGTATAAAAGTACAGATATTTATGAACAAATGTAGAGAAGAAAAATAACCAGAAAAACACTAGCAGAGCACATACACAAGATAGCCCCCCTCTCCTCATGAAACACACATGTGCCCCCCTCCCCAATCACCACCAAATCTTTATCACTTATTCCTAGTGTCTGTCCATAACTTTTTCAGTTATCTTGCTAAATATCATACACTTGTGCCCCCCCCCCCCCCCACACACACACACACCTCCACTGATCACCACCAAAATGAAACCATTTGTTCCTTGTTCTTATAACAACAAATTTGTTGATAACATTTTGAGTTAAACAGTCAAACCCCAATGATCACATGACTCCACCATTCTTTGGTGGAGGAATTAAACCAAATTTAAGGAAAATAATTATAAAAGTATTAAATCATGTCAAATCATACATGTGTATTAACCTCCCAAAACCCATAAAAGTGATTTTTTTTGTTTTGTTTATTATTTTTTACATTCAATAATTGTCTTAATTGGAAAGTGTATTATGAAACTGTTTCTTCAAACACTTTTTAAAAATAAAAATTTTCTTATTTATTTATCTGTTGTTTTAATGGAATGTTCTTTGTAATGGACAACAGTTTTGAAGGAAAACTGTCAAACTTTTGTCCCCCACAGAGGACAAAAAAGCATTTCAGGGTCTCAGGAGGTTAAAACTTATTGTTACTGTAGTTGTTTATCTGCTGTAAACACATCACTGACCATCAGACCTGACCTCTTCTGGAAATACCCATCATGCATTTGGTCTGAATGACATCAGTGACTCTTTGTCAGTTTGGCAGTTTGGTCTCAGCTGATGACGGTGCCCTCTGCTGGTCAAACCTGTGAAGTGCAGCCTTTTGTTCTTAAATTGACCACCTCCGTTTTAAAACATGGATGTAAAAGCATTTTTTTAATATAAAAAAACAGAGACAAAATAATAAAAAAAGAAAAGACAAAACAAGGAATGTTTAGGTCCAGTTTTAACTACAATTTAAACCAAACGCATCAGGATAAAGTTCAATAATAATAAAAAGAAAAACATAGGAATTATTATGATTATGATTATGATTATTATTATTATTATTATTATTGTTAATAAGAATAATAATTTGAAAATATCAAACATTTAACATAACATTATACAAAATATGTGAAAGATAATAAAATATAGATATAAAAACAGAATATGATCAAAAACACACACATTTTCAACATTTCATATCCAAAAATAAATACATAAATGGATGATGTATTATATAGAAATCAATTAAATATCAGATTGTACATTAAATATGTTATCATAGGTAGCGATACATGTTTTGTTCTTTTTGATAATGGTTCATAAAGTGAATTAAGTTCCATAAAAAAAATGAGGAAAGGTTGGGAGTTGAACAAAAGTAAAACATATCACATCACGATGTTGTTACTATGACAACCTCAGTGTTGAGACAAAGGTGTAACTGAATGAAAACTTCATGTCTTTGTGCGTCCAGATCGCAGAGACGTACGCGTTTTTACCACGAGAAGCAGTGACACGATTCCTGATGAGCTGCGGAGAATGTCAGAAAAGGATGCACATCAGCACCACACAGGACTACAAAGGTACAAATACACACAAATACTACACAAATACTGCACATCAGCACCACACAGGATTACAAAGGTACAAATACACACAAATACTACACAAATACTGCACATCAGCACCACACAGGACTACAAAGGTACAAATACACACAAATACTACACAAATACTGCACATCAGCACCACACAGGATTACAAAGGTACAAATACACACAAATACTACACAAATACTGCACATCAGCACCACACAGGACTACAAAGGTACAAATACACACAAATACTACACATCAGCACCACACAGGACTACAAAGGTGCAAATACACACAAATACTACACAAATACTACACATCAGCACCACACAGGACTACAAAGGTACAAATACACACAAATACTACACAAATACTGCACATCAGCACCACACAGGACTACAAAGGTACAAATACTACACAAATACTGCACATCAGCACTACACAGGACTACAAAGGTACAAATACACACAAATACTGCACATCAGCACCACACAGGACTACAAAGGTACAAATACACACAAATACACACAAATACTACACAAATACTGCACATCAGCACCACACAGGACTACAAAGGTACAAATACACACAAATACTACACAAATACTACACATCAGCACCACACAGGACTACAAAGGTACAAATACACACAAATACTACACAAATACTACACATCAGCACCACACAGAACTACAAAGGTACAAATACACACAAATACTACACAAATACTGCACATCAGCACCACACAGGATTACAAAGGTACAAATACACACAAATACTACACAAATACTGCACATCAGCACCACACAGGATTACAAAGGTACAAATACACACAAATACTACACAAATACTGCACATCAGCACCACACAGGACTACAAAGGTACAAATACACACAAATACTACACAAATACTGCACATCAGCACCACACAGGATTACAAAGGTACAAATACACACAAATACTACACAAATACTGCACATCAGCACCACACAGGACTACAAAGGTACAAATACACACAAATACTACACATCAGCACCACACAGGACTACAAAGGTGCAAATACACACAAATACTACACAAATACTACACATCAGCACCACACAGGACTACAAAGGTACAAATACACACAAATACTACACAAATACTGCACATCAGCACCACACAGGACTACAAAGGTACAAATACTACACAAATACTGCACATCAGCACTACACAGGACTACAAAGGTACAAATACACACAAATACTGCACATCAGCACCACACAGGACTACAAAGGTACAAATACACACAAATACACACAAATACTACACAAATACTGCACATCAGCACCACACAGGACTACAAAGGTACAAATACACACAAATACTACACAAATACTACACATCAGCACCACACAGGACTACAAAGGTACAAATACACACAAATACTACACAAATACTACACATCAGCACCACACAGAACTACAAAGGTACAAATACACACAAATACTACACAAATACTGCACATCAGCACCACACAGGATTACAAAGGTACAAATACACACAAATACTACACAAATACTGCACATCAGCACCACACAGGATTACAAAGGTACAAATACACACAAATACTACACAAATACTGCACATCAGCACCACACAGGACTACAAAGGTACAAATACACACAAATACTACACAAATACTGCACATCAGCACCACACAGGATTACAAAGGTACAAATACACACAAATACTACACAAATACTGCACATCAGCACCACACAGGACTACAAAGGTACAAATACACACAAATACTACACATCAGCACCACACAGGACTACAAAGGTGCAAATACACACAAATACTACACAAATACTACACATCAGCACCACACAGGACTACAAAGGTACAAATACACACAAATACTACACAAATACTGCACATCAGCACCACACAGGACTACAAAGGTACAAATACTACACAAATACTGCACATCAGCACTACACAGGACTACAAAGGTACAAATACACACAAATACTGCACATCAGCACCACACAGGACTACAAAGGTACAAATACACACAAATACACACAAATACTACACAAATACTGCACATCAGCACCACACAGGACTACAAAGGTACAAATACACACAAATACTACACAAATACTACACATCAGCACCACACAGGACTACAAAGGTACAAATACACACAAATACTACACAAATACTACACATCAGCACCACACAGAACTACAAAGGTACAAATACACACAAATACTACACATCAGCACCACACAGGACTACAAAGGTACAAATACACACAAATACTACACATCAGCACCACACAGGACTACCAAGGTACACAAGTACACAAAAAACTGCTGTAGTAGCAGTACTTGTAGTCATAGCAGGAGTGGTATTATTGGTACTAATAGTAGAGGTGGTAGATCTAGCAGTACTAGTGTTAGTAGTAGTAGGAGTAGTAATAGTCATAGTAGTATAAGTAGTGGTGGTGGTAGTAGTACTAATAGTAGTAGTATTAGTCTTACTTGTAGTTGTAGTAGCACTAATAGCAGTAGTACTCGTAGTATTAGTATTAGTTCTACTAGTAGAGCTACTACTAATACTAGTAGTAGTACTTTGTAGTGGTAGTGGTCATAGTAGTAGTGGTCATAGTAGTAGTACTAGCAGTAGTGCTAATAGTACTAGCAGTAGTGCTAATAGTACTAGCAGTAGTGCTAATAGTACTAGCAGTAGTGCTAATGCTACTAGCAGTAGTGCAAACGGTACTAGCAGTAGTGCTAGTGGTACTAGCAGTAGTGCTAACAGTACTAGCAGTAGTGCTAATGGTTTTTTTCAGTTCAGTTAAATGTCATTTCATCATGTTGAACACAACTGTTTTATTTAATGTGAACAAACAAACCCATAAACAGATGTGGTTGTTATTATTATTGTTGACACATTTATCACATGTTAAAATATAACGATCATAAACCCATATTCAACCGTCCACCTCCATGGTCCATCTGCACCCCTCCCCCACTTTTACTACCCCCTCCACCATCCCAGTCTCTGCCTCCCATCACCCACCTCTGCCATGCTCCCATCATCCCCCTGTGCTCCCTGTTTCCTGTCCCGTCCCACCCCCCCACCCCCCCCCCCTGGTTCTTCCTGCTCGTCCCTTATTAAACAGAGGACTCATTGGAGTGTCCTGTCTCTCTCCTCAATTAGCCTAATTAATGGCTTTTAACAAAGAAAATGGCCCAGGAAACGAGCTCATTTTCCATTGAGTTGGGGGGAGGAGTTGTAAGGGGGGGGGGGGTCTTGATGAACACGAGAAAGATGAGAAAACGTGAAGACAAATCTGCGAAGACAAAGGAGATCCAAGAGAATGCAACAAATATAACAGTTAATTCATTCATTCATTGATTTGTACAGTTTATGAGTTTTACACAAACTTCCACTGTAAAAAAAAAAGGCACAAAACTCCATCATTATTATTACTGTGTTCTCTATTGTTATTGAATACATTGTGCGTTTGTTCTATTTAAAAAAACATCCGTATTGCTTTGTTTCAAGCTGTTTTTTCACGGTAGAAAAATGACCAGAGGTCGAACAACAGAGTTTACCGGTACTTCCTCATACATGTCCATGATGCAGTGATGAAGCGTCTCCTAGTGGTCACTGAAATCCCCTGGTCCATGGATGGAAATAAATTCACTTGGTACCTTCTGTCCGTCCATCCATCCACCCAACTTTATTTATATAGCACTTTTGATAGATGGTGCATGTAGCGCACAGTGCTTTACAACAACCCCCCCCCCCCCCCATTATCCCGTATTTGGAGGTACAGTTAAAAAAATATAATAATAATAATAATAATAATAATAATAAATACATAACTAAATAAAAACTGCAGAATGAAGTAATGTTAAAAGTAAGTATATAATTGAAAGCTAAGTTAAATGAATGCGTCTGCATCTTTGGTCAAACTTTTCTATTATAAAAATGACGCTGATAATGTCAGATGGTGTTTTAATGTTTGGCAGTAGAAATAGTACACATAGAAGTGTTACATCAGTGCTTTTATGACATGAATATGGATGGATGATACAAGAACACAACAGTAAGACAACCCACTGTGAGGTCATGGTTATGTGTCTGATGTTTGAAGAAAGAACAATTGGACGTTGAACTCAAAATGTACAGATTTATGTCATTTAATTAGAAAACAATGTATCTGAGTTAACAAACACACACTGTTATGTCCTCTGTGTGTGTGTGTGTGTGTGTGTGTGTGTGTGTGTGTGTGTGTGTGTGTGTGTGTGTGTGTGTGTGTGAGATACTACTTGGAGAAAGAGCAGCTAATTGCCTTTGCCTTCCTGCCCCGTGGGGGTTCAGACACACACTGACACACTCAAGACAGAAACACACACACACACACACACACACACAGAGTCACACACAGAATAAGACAGACACACACATGCACACGTGTCCACACACACACTAACACGCACACACCCCCTATACAGTGATGTTGAACCGTTTTCCACTAAAGTTCATGTTTGAATTATTAAATGCAATTAAACAGTGTTAGACTAGGACCGTACAGCAGGAGCACTGTGTGTGTGTGTACATGTAACACACTTAATGCTTAACTTCTTATCTTTTGTAGAAAAATGCAATAATCATTAAACGACTAAATATTAACGGTGAATAATTCACCCGTTTCCATGAAACACTGAGTTATTTTCATTTTTTTCTTGATAAAAAAGTTAATTAGAGGTAAAACAACACAACTGCAACTGATAAGTCTTCTAAAATACCGGGAAAAAACACCCAAAAAATTGATAAAATATCCAAAATATATGGAAAAATTTGAATATATATGCGATGAACATGTTTATTCAACATCTTCAACAGTTTTAACAAAACACCTGGGAACAACTGTTCTGTTTAATTGCGTTAAGATTTTTTAATCAGATTAATCCACGTTAATTTTGGCAGCCCCAGTTCTTAATCCTTCACTATCAAATATCAGATAAATGTTCTGCCCTTACAGCATATAGTTCTTTTCCACCTTCATGGTGCTTAAAGCGCTTTACATTAGCTTCACATTCACCCATTCACACACACACTCATACACCAGTAGGTTTCTAAGGTTCTGTCAGTCCTTCAGTGTCTTGCCCAAGGGCACTTTGACATGTGGACAGCCAGAGCTGGGATGTGAACCACCCACCCTTCAGTCATTGGACGACCCGCTCTACCAACTGATCCACAGTCGTCCTACGTGGAGTAAATAATAATTTCCCTAAATTCTAGGATTCTCACATTTTTGAGAGTCTGGCCATGAAATAGTCTGTGAAATTTTAAATTCAGATGTACGTAGTCTTAAAAAGCCTGGGGTTAAGCCTGTAGGAACCCTGTACAGATCACGATAGTTGTGTCCCTGCAGGGGCCCAGAGCCTCGTATTGAACTTCCTGTCATATAATCTGTCACGTCTCACCTCGGCCCCTCCCCTTCCTGACGACTCACACTCCATCACTGTTCTCAAACCACACTATCAATCAGCGATCGATGACGAAGCTGCTGATCGACCTGTGTCCTGTTTTCCTGATGCTCCAGACATTAAACACGTCCCTGAGTGGGTCAGTGGATAAATGAGTGACAGGACATGATGGGATGGATGGATGTGGTTTGATTTTTATCTCCTGATGTATTTGTTTTCTCTGATCACAGTTGATCTATACGATTCAGGTTTGTCATGTCCTGAGGCTTTGTCCAAAAAAAAAAAAAAAATTCCAACTCTCACAGACGCTCCCTCGTGGAACATATTAAGAGCTCAGAGTTGAGACTAATGACTCCAGTCCACTTGGTGGAGTTTCAAAACTGGTCTGACAACCACTGTTGAACAGTACATAATGAAAAAGTACAAGTACTAGTTGTGAAGTAAGAATAATAATTTCAGGCCTTTTTTCAGTTTCAGTGCAGGTTTTTTTTTCCTCTTCTGAAATGTGATCTCCTTGTCGTTGTCTTCTCGGATTGACAGTGAATGTCTCACAGCTTCGTCAGTCTGTTTATGACAATGGTGTCATGTTAATTATTACTGATGTTTGACTCATTTTAATTGAACACACCTGGAATACATTTACATTTATGTATTTATAAGATGTTTTTTGTCCAAAGATTAATGATCTCTCTGTCTGTCTCTGTCTCTGTCTCTCCCTCTCCCTGTCTCTCTTGCTCTGTCTCTCTCTCTTTCTGTGTCTCTTTCTCTCTCTCCCTCTCTCTGTCTCTCACTGTCTCTTTCTCTCTCTCTCTCTTTCTCTGTCTCTCTTGCTCTGTCTCTCTCTCTTTCTGTGCCCCCCCCTCTCTGTCTCTGTCTCTCTCTCTCTCTCTGTCTCCCTCTCTCTCTCTCAGGAAAAGCGAAAAAACGGATCACTGTCCATTTTTTCATTTTGGTTTTGGAAACAAATGATGAAGAAACGAGTTGTTTTTTCATCATCTTATTTTTGGTTTTATTTTGGAAAAAAAAGAATGAATGAATGAACGACAGATTCCTCCATGCATGTCCAATCGTATTTCACCTTCTGTTGCGTCTTTGTATAAACAAGGATTTCGTCTAAACACGGTTGACAAAACTGAAGACAAGACGCCACTTTTGCATCTTGAGTTTTCATCGCCTCTGTATAAATGTAGCCTGACTGTTTTCATTTTTGTTGTTTTGTTTCAGAGAACGACCGGCCGAGCACCCTAGTGTCAGAGGTGATCGACTACAACATGCCTCTGACCACCACCTACATGAAGCAGATGAAGCTGCAGTGTATGAGCAACAAGGTAACACACACTGGAATTACACCATAGTGTTCTGGAATTACACCATAGTGTTCTGGAATTACACCACAGTGTTCTGGAATTACACCACAGTGTTCTGGAATTACACCACAGTGTTCTGGAATTACACCATAGTGTTCTGGAATTACACCATAGTGTTCTGGAATTACACCAGTGTTCTGGAATTACACCACAGTGTTCTGGAATTACACCATAGTGTTCTGGAATTACACCAGTGTTCTGGAATTACACCACAGTGTTCTGGAATTACACCACAGTGTTCTGGAATTACACCATAGTGTTCTGGAATTACACCATAGTGTTCTGGAATTACACCATAGTGTTCTGGAATTACACCACAGTGTTCTGGAATTACACCACAGTGTTCTGGAATTACACCACAGTGTTCTGGAATTACACCACAGTGTTCTGGAATTACACCATAGTGTTCTGGAATTACACCAGTGTTCTGGAATTACACCACAATGTTCTGGAATTACACCATAGTGTTCTGGAATTACACCACAGTGTTCTGGAATTACACCAGTGTTCTGGAATTACACCATAGTGTTCTGGAATTACACCATAGTGTTCTGGAATTACACCACAGTGTTCTGGAATTACACCATAGTGTTCTGGAATTACTGAAACTACACATGTCCCATAACTGAAACTACACAAGTTCCCTACGTGAAATAAGTTTCACATCCTGCGTCAGAAACTGCACACATCCCATAACTGAAACTACACACATCCTGAATCTGACACTACACATGTATGTGCTTGTACATGGTGTGTCTGTCTTTGTCTGTTTTGTCAGACACTCCATATATTTGTTATCATCTTCATTTTGCTTTCACACAACATATTCTCCTGGACAATAAAGTAAAGCTTTTGTGTAAATGACTGTTGTTTGTGGGATGAATGTAGGAGGAGAGCAGGAGAACCACTGATGCTGCCGGAGAATAAAAACTCCCACTCACTGTCTCGTTCACACAATTAAAGCTATGTAATGAGAAAAAATATCAGGTTTTCAGACATTCACAACATTTCTCCTCATTATCACTGTGGCATGCTGAGTTTCTCGGCACAAAACGACACTGAAACCATGTTTATGTTTCAGTTCAACAAAGGAAGTCATTTGACAAATATATTAATAGTCGTTTAAATTTTTAAAAATTATTTTCCAAACAATTATGTCAGTACTTAAGAAATATAGATAGATCTTTTTCCAAAAGGCAGCTCTCCCCAGCATTAGAACCACCACATCTCGAACCTGTGGTTCTTCACGGGTCAACACCCATGGAAGGGGAGTGGGGTATCGTTTTTGATTCGTTTTTTTGTCTGCAACTTTACACAAACCCATTGGACCAATTTCCATGGAATTTTCAGAAACCCGGTGTGTAAGGTGGTCTAGTATAGATCCCATTAAATTTTAGGAAATTTAGGTGAAAGGTCAAGGTCACAGTGACTTAAAATGTGATTTTGCAATGATAATAGATAGAGCAAATCAAGTAAAACATGTGCAAGGAGGCAGGATTTGTTGTTCGCGGGCACCGCTTGTTATATATTGTAACAATATAGAACAGACAGATAATGGCACTTCCAGAAAAAGATGTAAAACTAGAAAAGCACTCTGAGAGTGCAAACCTCCGCCAAGGCAGACCCTCCCCCCTTCAAATGAAGAGAGGTCCACTAAGGAGCCAGAGTTTGTATGTCTGTCTGTCTGTTAGTTGGCAAGATAACGAAAAAAGTTATAGACGGATCTGTCCGGATTTGCAGAGAACTCATTTAATTACCCTCAGGAGTGCAACTTACCTGATCCAAAGACTGCAAAGCTGCAGGTTGTGCGTTGGATGCCAAACACTGTCATCAGCATTTTGCCTGTTAATTACAGACAAACCACTTGTTTCTCTGTGTTGTTTCTTTTGGGACATGATATAAGGTTACGTTTTTTATTGCATCCGACTGTACAACAATGCTCAGGCATTGGTGTTTCTGGAGGAGACTAATGTTACTGGCGGTTCAGTAGTTGGCATTAGCACCGTCAAAATGGAGGCGTACTATGACGTAACGACAAGTAGGAATCCCCTGTACACGCCTATAGCTCTTCACCACCCTTGTCGTGTTCCGTTCTTCGGTCTCAGCTTCATGGCCGTAGCTTTTTCAAACACAGTTTTTCGTCTTTTCTGCCATAGTTGTTTATGTGAAAGCACAGAAGGGGGAGGGAGGTAGGGATATGGGGAGAGCATTTTGGGGGGGGTGAACTGATATTTGATGGACGTATCAGCAACTCAATCATTGTAAAGATGATCAGTACAATAATTGGGCAGAGTTTTCCTCTGGTGCCACCCTCCAGACTGGACTAACACTTTTTTTTTTTTTTTTTTTTGGTAAACATTCTATTTCAGTGCATGCTATGGGATCATGAAGATGTTTTCAAGCAATATGGTTAAAAAAAATTCCAAAGAAAGAACTCCAACTTTAATGCATTAATTTTGACACCTCTAAAATATAGTAACTGATGTTTTTATGGGAAAAGTAAAATTACCAGAAAGAGTGAAAATGAGAGGCTGAGCTGCAGGAAGTAGACGAATGCATGTTAAAGGAGAATTGATCCATTTTAGTTGTATAATTTGCAGAGAAATGAAATGACACTGAATTTGAAGGGGACACTGTGGAATCGTATGAGTATCGAATGGAAGCACTGTGAGATGTTCAGGTGAATGTCGTGTCCACATGTTTGTGCAAATGGACGAGGATCTGTCGGAACACCTCATGTTTCTGCCTCTGCGGGGCTTTTGTCAGGGTGGGGGTGGGGGTTGGTTTTACTTCATATTGTTCCCTAGTGGTGGTGGTCCTCGGGTGCAGTATCAACCCCCCGCCACACACACACACACACACACACGCACACATACACCTCCCAGGCTGACGCTTATATCCAGGGTGTGTGTGCAGATAAGGAGGGGGGGGGGTGCAGACGGTGGAGCTCATTCCAATTAAACCAGGCCTCTGAGCGCTGAGTTAATTAGCTGAGGAGAGGGAGAGAGACGACGGAGCCAATTTACAACGGAATGCCAATATGTCCGTCCGTCCGTCCGTCCGCCCTTAGCTCAGGGAACACGTGTGCAGTTACGGTGTCACACTCACGCCTGATTGGCCTCTGACTCCCAGTATGTGTTTGTGGCGTTGACTCATCTGCACCGAGTCACAGTGTTTTAATTGGTTGGTCCTGATGAATTAACCCGGTGCTCGTTATCGTTCAATAAAACAGCTGGAAACACGCACAAGTTCAGAGAGTTTAAAGTTGTGTTTTGGAAATGTCCAGACGCACACGCAAAAACTGAATATGATGAGAAGCAGCTGATCTGACCTGAACCAGTCCACCTGGCCATCCATCCATCCATCCATCCATCCATCCATCCATCCATCCATCCATCCATCCATCCATCCATCCATCCATCCATCCATCCATCCATCCATCCATCCATCCGTTGGTCCATCCATACATCCATCTATCTATCTATCTATCTATCTATCTATCTATCTATCTATCTATCTATCTATCTATCTATCTATCTATCTATCTATCTATCTATCTATCTATCTATCTATCTATCTATCTATCTATCTATCTATCTATCTATCTATCTATCTATCTATCTATCTATCTATCTATCTATCTATCTATCTGTTTTTCCATCCATCCATCCATTCATCCATCTATCTTTGTCCATCCATCCATCCATCCATCCATCCTCCATTCATCCATCTATCTTTGTCCATCCATCCATCCATCCATCCATCCATCCTCCATTCATCCATCTTTCCTTCTGTCCATCCATCCATCCATCCATCCATCCATCCATCCAT
The DNA here is from genome assembly GCA_020466265.1 of Siphamia tubifer. Lineage (NCBI taxonomy): Eukaryota > Metazoa > Chordata > Actinopteri > Kurtiformes > Apogonidae > Siphamia > Siphamia tubifer. Next base: position 8,763,381 of record CM035789.1, on the reverse strand, counting down.
CCATCCATCCATCCATCCAGCCGCTCAAACTAAAGAGTCATGTAAATTTTGAAAACGTACAAAGTAATAGAAAACAAATAGTAAATAATTAAATAAATAAACTAAAACTTGTCTAAAGTAATAATGAAATTGTTCCAGGTGGGATTTGAACATGAAACTGAACCAGGATCGACCATTTCACTCCTGAACCTGAAAACTTAAAGAAAAGATTCAATGACTGTGTATATGAATGTGTATGTCTGTGTTTGTGTGTGTGTGTGTGTGTGTGTGTGTGTCAAACCACACAAAGATTATAGTGTTGGACTCAGAGGAACAAAAGTACAGACAGGAATAGAGGAGCAGTGACTCACTCACCTATAGAAATAACATCGGACATAAGGGAGCATCAGGTTCACAGAGTGTGTCTGTGTGAAGCAGATACACACACACACACACACACACACACACTGAAAGGCTGTTGAATAGTGTTCTATGGGAAAAAAGAAGGCCACATTCTTTTATCTGGTTGTTTTTATGGTGGAAAGAAAGTGATAGAAAGTAGTAAAATGGGAAACGAGGAGAAGGAGAAGAAGGAGGAGAAGGAGGAGAAGGAGAGGCTCAGTAGCATCTGTCTGTTTTCCCCAAGAGAGAAAAAGAACCGCAGAAATAAAAGAGCAGAAGAAGAATCAGCCGAGTGGAGGATGTGCGAATCCTCCATTAGCACTCATCCCCATCCTCCGTTCATCCGCCCAACCCTTTATCTTTCCCTCCATCCGCCCCCGTCCCAATTCAATAAGAGGAGGAAATTACCCAAGATGCTTCCTGGCAGGGGTGGGGTGGGGGGGTAGCGGGGGGTGGGGGGTGCAGGCAGGGCGGTGGCTACAGGGAAGATGGAGGAGGTGAAAATGAAGCTTGGGCCAGGGTGGAAATCAAAATGAGAAAACAGGGAGGATGAGGGTGATATGGGAGGAGGGGGATGAGCAGGAGTTGGGGGGGGTAAGGAATTAAAAAAAGAGAATGAGGTGGTTCATTATGGTTTATGGTCTCCCCCTCTCTGATCGCTGCCCATTATTCCAGAAGCTCTACCTCCAGAGGAACGAAGACACTTCATTATATTTGGGAGGAGGGGTGTGTGTGTGTGTGTGTGTGTGTGTGTGTGTGTGTGTGCCAGCCAGTGTGTACTTGTGTCTCAGTCTGTGTCTCTGTCTGCCTATATACCAGTGTATCTTTGTGTGTGTGCGTGTGTGTGTGTCGGTGTATGTCTGTGTGTGTGTGTGTGTGTGTGTTTGTATCCATATTTATCTGTGTGAGTGTGTGGGTGTCGGTATGTGTGTGCATCTTTGTGTGTATGGTTACTATATTGGGGGTCAGTGTTGCTATCGTCCTGCTCCTTTTGTCCTTTTGTTTTGTTGGACGGACACATACACACACACACACACACACACACATACATGATCTGAACCTAAGATGAAATGGACAACGACACTGATTTCACTGTTGAACAAACATTTGAGTTGCAGTTCAGTCTGTGACGCTTTCACCAAACACACTCTAACACACAAATAAAACCACAGAACACAGATATTAAAGCTGCATCTGACGTGAATCACTCAGTTTCCTTTGCTTTTGTAAACCTCGACGTTACGAAACCATCAGTCTGTCTGTAATTATGCACCTGAATCACTTCCTTCACAGTCAATAACTTCCAAATCTACTCCATCACAGTTTGTTTGCGTACAAAACAAGTATTCAGAAAATACCTAATCTCAGCCCTATTTAGTGCCAATCTCAAGTTTCTATGACAACCCGTTCTTGAATTAGAGCCAATAATGTGATTTTGTCCTTTCTGCTAAATGCGAAGTTGACCTTTGACCTTTTTCAATATTGATAATTTTGTTATATGTATATATGCGTCAGTGCATGTAATATTATGATAATATATCCAGTATTGATTAAATTATAGCGTGATATGTCTATGCTTGACACACACAAACAGTGCTACAGAAGTTAATTTTGCGACATGCCACCTTTGACCTCCAGAGATCTCAAAAACTATTGGGTGTAGGTGATGACACCAATTATGAGAATTGTAAAAATCTTCATTCCGCATTGTTTGACACCAATCTGAAAATTCTGTGCCCCTCCGTTCTTGAGTTTTAACTGGTAATGTGATTTTGACCTTTTTAGTTAATTGTGACCTTTGACCTTTACTCAAATGGATCATTGCATCTGATGCGCATTAGCTATATGTATACGCCCATGTAATTTCATGGTGATATCTTAAGTATTCATTGAGTTATAGCATGTGTATATATAGCATGATATGTCTCTGCAGACACACACACACACAAGGTGATTACAATAATATCATACAACTAATATTGAGCGAGATTACACAGGTTCTGGTCTGATGTGGTCCTAAAGTGGACCCACACTCCTTTAACCTGATAGGCCTGCCTTTACTGACGCTGGTCTTCCTCAGAGGATGTCCCACAGATGGTCCCTGGTCCTGGTCCATGTTTTGCAGACCACCTAAGACTGGTCCTAGTGGTTCTTCAGTCCTCAGGTGGATCTGCACCAGGGCCGTGACCTTTATCACAGCTGATCCTCTCACCATCTGCCCTGTCTCCAGCGGATACTGTCCAGTAATGTAAGAAAACCATGGCAACGGCAAGAAAAATCCCAGGATGATCCACGAACGTACAGAGACGGAGGGATGTCAGTGATTTTACTGAACGTACAACAGCAGAAACGAAAAACCCACTAATAACAATAATAATAATGATAATAATCATCATCATATTCATAATCATTATTTAATTTCAAACTAAACAAACAGAAGCTGAACAAAAATTAATCGATAATTAATCTGAGTCTGGGAGGTTCATGCATTCATCTTATAAACCAGATAAATGTTAAACTACACTTGTAAATGAAAGCAAATAATGCTAATGTAATGTAACGTTTGTCATAAGAAAACAGAAATTAAACTGAATCACTGACATGAGGAAATTAACAAATTCATCCAAAAGGTTGCATGGAGTCCAGGTTAGATGGATGACTTATTTAGTTTAGTTTCTGTCCTGTTTTGTCGATACTTTCATCCTTTTCACGACCTTTTTGTCTCTTTTTAAAGTGTTTTTTTTTCCAGTTTTGGATAAATTATTTTTTTGGAAATTTTAATGAATTTTTCACATATTAAAAATTTGCGACCAATCGATATGGATTTTTTAATCCATAAAACGAATGAAATGTTACCACATGTGTGTTAGTGATAAAGTCTTAACCCTTGTATTATGTGGAAAAAAATTTTTTAATTGATTATATTGTAGGTTTTTGACCCATTCCCTTTAAATCCAGTAAAAAAACAACAAAAAAAACAGATTAAACCCAATAACAACTTTATTTTAGATTATCTGAACATTTAGAAAAGATACATACAATACATTTTTTAATTCCAAAACTAAATTTAAGAACTATTTAATCATCTGGATCATCAATAGCATTGTCCTCTGTCTCTTAAATCTCTTCCTCTTCATCACTTTCCCAGTTCAAAATCTGTGATAAAGTCTCTCCAATCATAAACTTTCTTTAGCTCATTTTTGGTCTTTGTCAAAGAGATTAGAAAAGTGACAAAGACAAGGGAGAGAAAGTTCCTCCTCTACACACCTGGGTCTGAACGGCTCTTCAAAGGAAATCAAAATACAAATAATTGACCAATCAAAACAACGCACATCAAAGAGACGTGTTTATTTTAGATCTGAGCAAATATTTACCAACATTAAAGTGTCTGGGTCAAAATGACCCTTTGTTTACAAACACTGCACTGACACTACACCTCAAAGTGTCCAGATTTCACACACAAGTTCACGACCTTAGAAGAAAAGTCACAAAATTGAATTAAGAAAAATAAAGGATAACCTGTAGTTTGGTCAACTCAAAAACTGTAATGGGTCAATGGGTCGTAAACATAATACAAATTATCCAGCAAAAAAACACTAACACAATTAGAACAAGGATTTGTACATTATTTTATAGACAATATATTAAACTGGTCGACAAAATTAAATGCTTCCAGAATAAAACTAATGAAATTTTACTACATGTCTGTTACTGATAAAGTAAACTCAAGTCTTAAATGCTGGTTGTTTCAAGTTTCCAAGGTAGGTCTGGGGTCAAAATGTGAAATTCTTAGAATAAACAAGAGAATAGGTTTTAGTCCAACTGAATGTTGGTCTCAGATCTACTTCAAAACACTGTCTACACATTATGATCCATTCACTTTACAGGTTCTTTCTAGTGGAATATTTATGAATCCATTGTATACATGTACATAAACCACCATATATGTGGAATAACACACCATCATATATATTAAAAACATGAACTAACCAACACTTTTGTAATTTTTTGTTTTCTGATTCGTTAAAGTATGTAAGATTTAACACATTTAATGTCTAAAGCAGATACTTTCTAAAATGATAGAGCAGTGTAATGATCTGGTGTTTTATTGTGACTGTAAACAGGCTCATTATTTGGTTCAAGGTGACACCACATCAGCCTAATTTTGATCCAGAAAAACCATTGACATCAGTTCTGTCTTTGTGTAAGTGAAGGATTTGAGAAACCTGACGGACTTTAAAGCCCCTCTGCTGGATCTGCTCTGAATCATTTACCCAGTTTACATTGAACATGAATCTGTCTTCTGTTTTTCCATTAGTACACAGTGGTGGTGGTGTTTTAACCCAAAGGCAGCGTCTGGTGGTCCATCTGTTTTCCCATGATGCTTTAGGGCAGGAGTCTTGAACTCATTTTAGTTCAGGGGCCAAATTCAGTCCAAGATAATTAAAAAAAAAAAAACCCACACACATAATAACCTGTAGATAATTACTCCAAACTATCATCTTTATTTTCTCTCAGACGTATTTTTATTAACAGAGCATGATTAAAATATTCACTCTACAGGAAGAAGATTTTTGACTTTTTTTTTTTTTATGAACATCCATTCATGACACAACACAAAACCTCGACCCAAACATTAACAGATACAACTACTGACAAAAGACAATAGAGAAAAAGAGAATAGTATGTATTTATATTATATGTGTCATATGATTTTTTTTGTTTTTTTCTTGGTTTTTCCTAGTATGGGAGTGCTGATGCTAATGCTAATATGATCATTTATGAATGGCTGCTGTTGTATTTGTGTGAAGATTTGATACGTTGTTGTATTTGTTGTGATTATTACATTCATATTCATATAAAATAATAGCTATATAAGGATCATATGGAATAAAGATTTGGGGTAGGATTATATACGTTTTTACTACTTCTTACTCCTTTTCAAACATGTTTAATTTAATTTATTTTCATTTATTTTAATTTTGTATGTGTTTGTGTGTGCACACACATGTTTGTGTGTATACTTATCAATGCTTTATGTATCATTGATTTTTTTTTTTTTTGGTTTCTACATGTCACCTACATGTCACTGTGACCTTGGCCTTTGACCTTTGGTGTATTCTTGATCACTTTGCACCTTTCCTGAAAATTTCATGGCAATTGATCTAGTAGTTTTTGCCGAAAGTTGCTGACAAAAGGACAGACAGACAGACAGATGGACAGGTAGGGTAGAGTACAATCCCCCTCCCCCCAAAAAAACACAAACCAGCCATCTATCTTCCTGGACAAATGTAACATAACAGTGTTTGTAAGATGTAAATGTAAACTTAACTCTTTAACCCCTGATGTATCAGCGCTGTCGCGTTCTGAATGGATGATTTAGTTTAGTTTATCTTATACTTTTGTAATTTTAGAATTTTGTGCAATCAAACTTTAGTGTATTTCTTATTTCACTCTTGTCTTAAAATTGGATTTTAATTTTTAATCAATGTGAAGCACTTTGGGCTACAGTTTTTGTATGAAAGGTGCTCTATAAATAAAGTTTATTATTATTACACACACATACAAATGCATAGACACAGACATACATAGTCCTAAATACTTCTTTAGTGACATTTAAAAAAAAAAAAAAAAAAAAAAAATTGACAAATTTATCCATGGGCGTGTGGGTTGGATCGTATGGTGTGGCAGTTTTGGCCCGGGGCCATATGTTTGACACCCCTGCTTGAAGGTGTGAACTGTGAGCAGCAGGATGTGTCTGTGCTTGAGCGCTCCCATCCCTGCAGTTCTGTCTTGGGCCTAGAGGGGGAGGGTTTGTGCTGTGGATGCGGCCCACGCTGCCTCATGCACATGTGCAGCGTCTGTTTGGCCGACGTGTTTAAACATTTGGCCTGGGTTGTAATCCAGAGTAAAGGTCAACGGCTGCAGAAATGAAACCCGGGCTGCAGCGTCGATGCGACACGGCTGAGTTTAAACAGGATGCATTAAATCCACTAGTATTAAAACCAGCGCATCCATTCACACACCAGGATTTAATAAAAGGAACCCCAATGAAGCAGCACCCACTGATACTGTCATCTGATTCAATAAAACATCCTCATTAGTATCATTGGAAATCCTGAATTTTAATATTTATGTTGCATTAACCCTTCAGTGTCCTGCCCAGAGAGGCCCTTCCTGACCCCCAAAAGGAGGGGGTTCAGGGGCCACATATAGTCCAATACCAAAACTAGTAAATAAATGAACAGAACAATACCTGATAAATGCTGACAAGGTCAAATTAAATGTCAACATTTACAAAAAATCCTTAAAAAATAATTAATAATTAATCTGAACAACCTGAAATTTCTTCAGTAAATAATAATAATATGAATACATTTGTAAAACACTTTACATTTGAAACCAGATCTCAAATTACACAGTAAAGAAAATATGTTTTTAACAATATCTTACCTCAACTTCAAAAATAAAATGAATAAATCTTTATTTCAAGTATTATAGATACTAATAAAGAGCATTTATACAATAAATAAGGTTATAGGAATGAACACACACACACATGTAAAGAGGAACTCATAGATACTACTTTACTGTAAAAAAAATTCAAAAATTTGACTGTTTTATCACATTTATCTATAAGCTTATTATAACTCAACTTATTTATATGTGCATTACAGATGACATTGGATCTATGAAGTTATAAATAATTTGTAATAGGTATTATATTGTTGATATTATGTTAATAATTTTGTTGTTTTATTACTTACTGTTTATTCTAGAGCTGTGAAATGATTACAATGTTTAATACAGGGTGTCTTTGGTTGGTCAGGTTGTCTTAATTTTGATTAATCATGATCTGTTTTTTGTACTCAAATTTCTCACAAAATACACAGCAAGACAAAGTAGCAGAAAAAATGTAGAGGAAAAAAACCTATAAATCCACAAAAATTCACAAAACAATTAATTGACACGAAAAAAAAAAAATCCAGAACATATTCAAAAACTTTTTCCAAAATACAAAGGAAAAGAAATTCCAAAAATGTGATAAAATGTACAAACACATATGCAAAAATATGAATAAATATAAAATTAAAATGTTCATTCAACACCTTTGACAGTTTCAACAAAAAAAAAAATCTAAACAACTGTTCCATTTAATTGCATTAACATTTTTATTCAGATTAATCATGATTATGGATTAATCCATGATCGCGTGTTAATGTTTGGCAGCTCTCGTTTATTCTGTTATTATTTTACTGGTCTGATCAATTTGAGGGCAGAACGAGTAAAAATTAGTTTGACTGGTCGTGTGTTCAGTGTAAAGTTTGCATTTTAGTGTATGTCAATGATGAACTGTAATCATTGATAATATCTATTATAATGTCAGTGTGTATTTTGCACTTGGTAGAAGGGTGTTAGTGTTGGAATTTAACACTGTTTATGTGCAGATTTTAATGGATGAGTCAAAATTTAAAAATATAATCATGCAAAAATGTAAAACTTCTTAAAATTCAGACCTAAAAGAAGTTAGAACTTGTTTTTCATTGTAATTGCAAACATGTTACCTGGAAATCAATGAAATGTTCTTTAGAAATGTGATGATATGTGCATTATATTTCAATTGTGGGTCCAGAACAATGCATACACTTCTGAACACATTTAGTTTGTAATCATTTGCTATAAATATTGAACTAATTGAATCATTTTCATACATAAATGATGGTATCGTCTGCATACAGTTGACACTAGTCTATACTGGAGTCAATTTCAGTCTGAATCTGAATAGTTTTTGCTGTATTTATCAAGTGTTTGATGCTAATTGGATTATTTTTTTGTCTCATACATGTTGTTAACACAGTATTTTTGGTGTTAACATCTGAGGAAACTGGGTATGATGACAAAAACTATTGGTCTAATTAAATTTTTATTGCACTTTTGTCATGCAAAATTTGTCGTTTCATATCAGCTGTGGTTCTACTGGGTGCATCTCTCACTCTGTTTTGAATATTCATTAGTTTCTAGATGTTTTATACTTTATCCTTAATCAGGTTTTTCTTCTTCTTTGGTTTTTGACAACAGTTCAGTTCATCCAAAGATAAATCATGGATTCTTGCTGGTCTCAATTCCAGACAGTGGTAAAAATGAAATTAACTGTGTATTGTTTAGGATGAAGTGATCGTCATGGCAACCAATTGATTCATGTCACCACTGAATGACTGATTGGATGTGTATGAAATTAAGAACTGCTCCTGATTCAGCAGTTTATCAAAGTAACAAATAGAACTAACAATGCAGTGTATTGTATTGCATTGTAACCATGGCAACCAGACAGAGTACAGTAGAATGATGGTGTGTTTTAGATAAATTATTGATCAGTGTAGTTTAGATGAACTCTGCAATCAATCAATCAATTTGATTGATAGAATCGTGGGTTCTACCCTTCACCTCACCGTGGACGGCTCTGTTTTGGTTTGACATTAGTTTCATCCTCTGGTCTCAGTCTGATCTGTGATTGGTCAGAACACAGCCTCCTTTCTTTTCTCTCCCTCTCTCTCCCCGTGACGTCACGCCGCGGCCCCGCCCCCTCCTCCCGGTTTCCACAGTGTTGCGGGTCCTGCCGTGTCTCTCTCTGCGTCCACGCACCGCATACAGGATATACGAGCGTCCGTCCACAATCTGCTCCATTAAAACAACAACAACAAAAAAAGAAAAAACACAAACCGGTCCGAACCCGAACCCGGATCCCAGGCGAACCGGACCGTGGACCCACGCCGCCGTGGACCCGACCTTCATGTTTGTAATCTGTCAGGAGTAGAAGGTAAGAAGGCGTTTTCCTGCGCCGCTGATGGATGCGTGTCCGTGGGTAGTGTCGGTGTCCGTGCGCGGTGCCGGTGCCTTGCGCGCCCACACCGCGGACCCGCACCGCTCCTGATCCGCTGTCACGGCCGCTCCGAGGCGAACCGCAGCCAGACCCGAGCCGGTGAGGAGCAGGGGGTGGAGGGGGGCAGGGGGCAGGGGTTTCCGCCTCCCCCCGGGATGGGAGTGAGTGCAGCTCTGCGTTAAGTTGTGTTTGCTGTTGGCACCGCCTGCAGCTCGGTTCCACACAAAGCCCCCCTCCCACCAAACCCCCACCTCTTCCTCCTCCTCCTCCTCCTCGTGCTGCTCCTGTTGTCTTCATCCCTCCTGGCTGTGCTCCTGTGATGCACAGTGCACTAGGCCACCGGACAGACCCGCACAACAAACACTGGGCTGATGTTGCTGTGCTTGCATGTGCACGTGCGCGCGGCCTGCGGTCATGCGTATGCGTGTGTGTGTGTTTGTGTGTGTGTGTGATGCTGATGGGTGGGCGGTGATGCGCAATGACCAAGCACCCGCACACATGGACGAACAGTCGCTGACGCATGCCAGGAGACCAAGGACCAGGGATTCAGGTCTGAGGGTCTTGGCTGTGGTGAGAGACCAGGTCTGGGGTTTAGGGAGAGACCATGTCTGAGGATCTGAGGGTCGGAAGAGGGACCAGGTCTGAGGGTCTGAGTAGTGTCTGGTTGTGAGGAAGGACCTGGTGTGAGGATCAGGTCCTGAAGAGGATACAGGTCTGAGGGACCAGGTTTTGCTGTCAGACACGTCCAGTCTGTCGGTTCTGGACTCCACTGTCCTGTTCCGGTCTGTTCCATTGCTCATCCATGACAGAATGAGAGGATGTTGTTTACTGGTGGTTTTATCAAACAGCTGATCCAGATTTAATGCCCAGTCCAGCTTCGTGGTGAACTGCTTTTTATTCAACTACTTTAATAATTTCATCCAGATCCACCTTTATTTTCCTGTCGTCTTCTGTCTTGTTCCTGAACCTTTCACTTGAACTGGTTAAGTTTATGAAACTGAATTACACTATGATTTGAAAAGTGAAAACACTTCACTTTCTGCTGCTCTTTATAGTTTAATAGAAGTTTATTCACCCTGTTAAGGCTGAAATAAAAACTAGATTTCAGTCTTTGTAATGGTTTAGTCTGTAAATCCTTACTCTTAGTTCAGTTAAAGTTATAACCTCTAAAACACAGGTGTCAAACATTTGGTCCGTGGCCCAAAAGTGGCCTGCAAAAGGGTCCACTCTGGTTAGACTCTGAGACTTGAATTGAAGATATTAATAATAATTTTATTTCACGTTCTACATTCAAATCAGTTCCATCTCAATACTGTCATAATAACCTATAAATAATTATTAATAAAAAAAAAATTTCTGTTGTTACTGTAAACATTTTTTTTTAATTACATGAAAATATTTACATTCACATACTATCCCTTCAGAATTTGTTCTGAATAAGCTGAAATGTGTAAGGAAAAATGTGTGTAATTTAACCAATATTCAGTCTGACCCATTATTATGTGTACATTATAATGCACGTGGACATGAGGAACTGAGACAGAATATTGTTAAAATTTGTCCTTTCCTTAAGAAATGTCAGAATGTTTATATTAAATGATAATAGTGAAGAAATTCTACTTTTTTCACTATAAAATAAGGAGAAATTTCGGAGTTGTCATTATCTGTAGGTTGTTATGTCATTCTTTTACTTGAGATCATATTGGGCTGAATTTGGCCCCTGAACTAAATGAGTTTGACACCCCTGCCCGAAAGCATCATGGGAAACAGATGGACCACCAGCAGCTTCCTTCGTACACCAACGTGTATTAATGGAATTTCAGAAAACAGTGATGATTCAGACCAAAAAATGATTGAAGACATTTAAATTTTTTCATGGTTGTTCATATTATTCATACCTTTTAAAAGATAGTTTGAATTTTTACTCTAAAGTGCTATATTTTTATATACATTTTTTTTTTAAGAACATACTCAGGTGCAGTATTTAGTTTCGTTAATTTTCAGTCAAAGCAGCAAAAAAAGAGAGTATGATTATTAACTATACAATTACAGTAGTTTATTTTTTCCTTTTTGTTTATGCTGTGCCTGTGTGTGTGTGTGTGTGTATATATATATATATATATATATACATATAATTTTTTCCCTTTATATTTTTGTAGGGCTGTTAAATTATTATTTTTAATTGGATTAATCATAGGGTTTCTTTCGATTACTTTTGATTAATCATGATTAAATATGCATAAATATACATTTTAATCTATTATTAATTGTGTTGAATGTTTCATGAGTAAACACACTCAATAAAGAAGTGGATACATATGCATTTACTGTGTTTGTCATAAGCTCGGTGATGTTGGTATTTTAGGAAGTCCTTCAATGAAAAAAAAACTCAGTCAGTGCACTTTATGCTGGTCGCCTGTTTTGTGTCGTCTCAAATTTCCCACAAAATGCATAAAAATACTAACCTGACTGACGTCATTTGGATCATCTTAGTACTGTAAGGTTCAGGTTTTCTTCAAAACGAAGGAGCCAATCGGTGTCGCTGGGCAGGACTACCCCATGACTGGGCGGCGTTGTGGCTGGTGTGACTGAAGTAGCTGAAGTGACACGTCAGTAAAGATGACGGACATATTCTTCATCTAATCACATGCAAGGATTTTAGACAAAGCCCCTACTTTGAAAACAGATCTGATGTGGAAGGGTCCCAGATGGTATCGTGAGATAGTACAGTATCTGGCGAGAGTCAGGTTACAAAAATACATGAAGAATCCAAAAATTCAGAGAAAACTTATACAAAACATGCTAACATTCAGCAAAAAAAAACTTAACACAAAAAAGCTATGAATAACCCAAAACATATTTAAAAACTGCTCAAAATACACAAAAAAACACCCCAAAATTTGTCACAATTTCGAAAATGTGTTATAAACTCTTCTAAAATACACTAAAAAACACAAAAAAAGTTACAAAATATCCAAAAGGTCTTCTAAAATACATCAAAAAACATCTTAAAGTATCCAAAACATGTGATAAACTCTTGTAAAATACACTAAAGCACAAGAAAATATGACAAAATACCAAAATGTGTTGTAAACTCTTATAAAATACAGTATAACACACCAAAAATGTGTTAAAATATAAAAAACGTGATATAAACTCTTCTACAATACCCCAAAAATGCATGAAAATATCCAAAGCTTAACCTACGCTCTTCTAAAAATATATATGCAATAGTTCCAACAAAACAACTGTTGGTTTTAAGTGCGTTAACATTTTGAAACCGATAAATCATGATGGTGGATTAATTTAACTGTGTTAGTTTTCGGCAGCCCTCGTTATTACTGTAGCACTGTGGTCCACCTCAGATGGTTTTGGACTGAAAGGAGAACCAGAACCAACCTGGATTTGCCGGCTGTGTTCTAAATAAACACGGTTGTGGATGGACATCAGCAGTGAACAGAATAAATGTGTGTCATTACAGTGATGATACAGACCCAGATGAAGTTGACTGATCCCTGAGGGGACACGCCCTCGTTTACACCCCCCCCTCTTCTGTTCCGTCGCTGATGGGATGTATTCGTCTGGTGTTTTTCCTGCAGTCATGTCGTGAACCGATGCAGATGTGCGTCCGTCTGCAGGTGTTTTGGTTTGTTTGTTTGCGTTCTCCAGTTTCCGTTCCCTTTGACGCTTTTTCGTGGAGGTCTGCATCGACTCAGACTCCTGCGCCTTGCTCGAGAGCCCTTCAGCGCTCGGGGAGGAGGAGGCCGAGGACTCTGAACAACCCTCCGCTTCTGTCACATCCACTGGGGTTTCCATGGCGATGGCTTCGGGAAACTTCATGAAGTCGCAGCCGCTCACTTAGAAAACTTCCACCACTGGACCTGTTTACATGGGAGGTTTTATTCAGAATCCGAATTCTTTATTTGTCACATGTGGTTGTGCATCCACAGTGAAATGAAAGCGACACTCCCCTAAGATCGTACAGAGATGCAATACAACTATAGAAATATACAAATATAACAATATACAAGAAAGAAAGACTGGAATAAGTCAAATATAAATAAGAATATAGAGAGAAATATGAATAAAATATAGTATAAATATATACATGGATATACTGTATATATGACAATATTCTGAGTGGTGGTGTTTGGTGTAGATGAGTGTGTATGTAGTGGGTGTAGTATTTCTGTTTAATTCAGAATAAAGGTTAATTCCTCTTCATGTAACCGCCTAATTCCAGTTGAAAATAACTCTTACGAATTAAACTTAATTCCGAATAAAGTCTGTCGCAACTCATAACGTAATAACGGCTCATAGTGTAATAACTTAAATCTAATAAAAGTTCATAATGTAATAATTGACTCATAATGTAATTCAGTTAGTTTGAATGAGTCTTTATAGTAGATTTGCTGATTTTTCCTAGTTTTCCTCTTTTTTTTTTAATTTTTTTTACCATAAATGCTTATTTTTTGTTTAATTTTCATATTAGTTTAAGTTTTTGTTCATATATTTCATCCTTCTCAACATCATATTCAAAGAACCCCCCCCCATACAGTAAATAAATAAAATTAAAACAAATAAATAAATAAATAAAAACCAAATAATTCCCATACAGGACTCGTCTGCTTTTTCCCTACTTTAGTAAAATGGACAAAGATGAAAACGAAGGGAATTTCACCCAGAATTTAATTTTTTATTTTTTTATTTTTATACATTTTTGAAGCACTCAATACAGTTGTAGTTATTGTTTTTTTTTTTTTTTTTAAGTACAATTAACAAAAACAGCATTTTATATATTTCAATTATAGTTTTCATCATTGTGTTAGTTTGTTCGTTTGCCCCCCCCCCCCATTCCGTCCTCCTGCTTCAGCCACTGAACATGCATTTATTTGCAGTATAGCTTTGTGATCGTCTGGTTGGATGTGAACTGAAGCTGCTCTGAACTGGACAAGAGTTAAGGTGGGTCTGTTGAGCCTCCTCTCAGGCCCCAGGGTGACCCCCCCCCCCCCCAGGATCAGCCATCATGCGAGGGCCTTCTTAGCTCCTAGCTCTGGGCTCCAAAATAAGCGGAGTTTTGCCTTGACGTGGCCATGTGCTCGGCAGGAGGGCGGCGGATAATCCCCTTTTCTTCCTCATCCTCTTCCTCGCCCTCTATTTCTGGACTATTTCTATTTCCCCTGCTGCATCATGGGAAAAGTTGTCCTGAGTTTTGGTTTCTTTCAGCTGATGACTTCTGTGAACGCTGGAATCAGATGGATTTAATCACACGTACTCGCATAATCACATAATTTTAGTTTTATCTGTTCGTTAAGTCTGTAAAACATCGTAAATGCCATTAGATCATCGACGTATTTTACGAACGGTGACAATGTTCAACTCTGAAGGCAATCAATAGGTAATAGACGAAAGCTCCAACGGTGAATTGATTAGTAGTTTACTGGTGAAAGAATAGGTTGTTTTTAGTCAGTTGAACATCATTGTACTTAAAAATATATAATTTTATTGTGCAATTTTCAGTCATACAAAAGATAAACACACACACACAGCCTCTTATTGAATGTGTGTGTTGTATGTAGTTGTTTTAATTGTATATTCCTGTAACTATGTGTTGTATTTCGGCTGCCTATCTTAGCCAGGACTCTCTTTAATCTCAATGGGATATTTCCTGGTTAAATAAAAAATAAAATATAACCCCCCCCCCTCTCCTCTAAAGGAGAAAACAAAAACCCAAAGGCTCAGATATGCACTAAGAGCTTAACTACAGCTAATTAACTAGTCCTTAATCACAGAAAGAAAGAGGGGTAGAGGACAGTCACTTGTATACAGATACAATCCTTAGTCCAATATAATTTCTTCTAAGGAGGTGAGAAATGGAAAAACTTGAAAAACTTGAAAACGTGTCCTCAAATACCTGAGCTTTTCCATCTGTATTAATGTCAACGTATCATTAATCCAAGCTTGAAAAGATGGAGATTTTGGAGACTTTTATTCATTTAATATCAAGTATTTTAGCAGTTACATAACACTGGTCTACAAGTAAAATGCTTCCGGAATAAAACTAACGACATGTTACATGTGTGTTACTGATAAAGAAAACTCAAGTCTTAAATGTTGGTTGACTCAAGTTTCCAAGATAAGTCTGGGGTCAAAATGTGCAATTCTTAGAATTAACAAGAGAATAGGTTTTAGTTCAAAGGAATATTGGTGTCAGATCTACTTCAAAACACTGTCTGTACATTATGATCCATTCACTTTACAGGTTCTTTCGAGTGGAATATTTACAAATCCACTCTATACATGTACATAAACCAGCATATATCTCTCTTTCAAATGTTGCTAATAATAGTTTATGGATTAAAACATGAATGTATTCAATTATCCTTATATTTATTAATTCCTGAAACATATTTAAAGCATTTTTATTTCTTGCTTTCAAGTACCATAACAGTAAATTATCTGCAAATATAAGTTGATGAGCCGTTTCCTAATAAGCTAGCGGTTGCTAATGCTAACTAGCAAGCTAACAACTTATGATCCATTCACTTTACAGGTTCTTTCTAGTGAAAATCCATTGTATACATCTACCTACATAAACTACCGCATATGTGGAATAATACTGTTTATTAAAAACATGACTTAACCAGTACTTTTGTCATTTGTTTTCTGATTCATTTTTATTAAAGTATGCAAGATTTAGCACATTCAATGTCTGAAGCAGATACTTTCTAAAAATTGCAGAGCAGTGACATTTTTTTATTTATGGTCATAGCATTGTCTGTGCTACTTCGGGGCCAGGTCAGTGATGGGAAACAGGTTTAATCTCCATGAGGATTTCACCTGGTCAAATAAAGAATTGAATAATAAATAATTAATTGAGGATATGTAGTCAGGAGATTAGTTGATTGACAGTAACGCTTTCTTAAAATATTGATGATCTGTTGTGGTTCCAGTGATTGAGTCGACTGAAATCGGCGTAGAACCCTGTGGCTTTTTTTTTTTTTAAACAGAGATCCTGTTGTGTTCCAGTTATTAGCGACTGAGGAGGTGGAAAGTGGAACCGATGAACATGTGCAGTGAAAGTGGAAATGTGCAGAATGAGCAGCAGCAGCAGATTGAGGCATTGGAAACAGAGCTGCTTATTGGATAAAGACATAACGTGACCTTTCGCCTAATAAATAATGCTGCTGCTTTTTGGTAAATCAGCAGCAGATGCATGTGTTCACATTCCTGATGGAGACAGAAGGAGATAGTTTGGGTGAAATCTGTGTTTACCAGTCGTCGTCTGCAGACGTTGTGTCTATTTGTGCAGAGTTTAGAACAGATAAGACCTCAGTGAAGGCCGACGGTAACAGCGATGGGTTCCTACAGTCTTATACGTCGCAAAAGTGCTTCATATCATTCTATCAGAGGTGTCAAAAGTACTCCTATTCTGTTCTTATATGTAGAAGTACAGCTACTTGTGTGGATGGCTAATAAGATGGTAATTCTCTGGTAATTTTGATAGCATTTCAAGGTAATAATACCTTTGTAATTATTTATTACAAGTAATGGATCACTAATAAGGTGGTAATAATAATAAAGAAGAGGAAACGGGGCATTGCACAACTCTGATACCATGTAAGTTCCATTAGATAATTTACAGTAAGTTGTTCCAGTGTAGATACAGGCACATCATTTTTTTTTTACCATCTTACTTCTGCAGTGACGTGATTTGTCTCTTTCTTGGTAATAACTAAGTGGGTGGAAACAAGTGGAAATTCATTTTATAATGCATTTTCCCTGATGCTGAGGATTTTCCTGGAAATTACCTACTTGTTTTTCCACACAATTCAAGAAAAACAAGTAGATCGTGGACTCATTATTTCAGTTACCATAGATAAGAATTGAGATGAAAAGTCATCATTATGAGATAAAAAAAAGCCATAAATATGAGATTAAAAAAACCATACTTATGAGATAAAAAATTCAAAATGATGAAATCTGAAAAATTTGTTTCCTGGTTTGTATAAAGGTTTTTTTTCCTTCACTTATTTCACTCCATATAATTTGACATTTTCGGGGAAGTCGAGTCTCCCTCGCAGCCTGATAGAAATCACCAATCACCAGAGTGTGAATGTGAGAGTGAATGAATAATGGATCCAGTATACATGCTTTGAGTATGTGTTCATAGAAAACTATATAAATGTTAATCCATCATCAGTAAGAGCACAAATCAATGATGTGTTAGTGGATAAACCACTTCCTACTGATGGATTTGACTGAACCTTCCTGTGTGTTCAACTCAAATCTGACACATTCACAACTTCATAATGCAACGAAAAAAAATCTGTTTTTCTTCTGATTACGTCAACGCCTCATTATTTATTTATATACGCAACAACATATACACACGACTACACAAAAACACACACATAAACAGCTACATGAAAAAACGACCGAAAAACCAACAGAAATGCGCAAAAAAACAACACACATACAAACACACACACACACACACATGCTTGTTTACATGTCTCATGAGGACCGAGTTTATAATCAAGTAGCCATTGGGTTATGAGTGTAAAGATTTAAAAAAATAATAATTAAATAATTAAAAATAATATAAAATAATAAAAAAATTTAAAACTAAATTCAATTTTAAAAATGCATAAATAAATAAATAAATAATAATAATAATAATCAAAAAATACAAATGAATAAATAAGTACACCCCCCCCCACACAAAAATAAATACATTTAAAAAACCTTTGAAAAATACATGTTTTGATTTGCATCTGTTTCCCCCCAAGCTTTATGGGGACTTCCTGAAAAACTTTTTTTTAATGTAATTATAGGGCAACATCATGTCTATGGTAATAATAGGGACCTTTATTGTTATTTAACTCTCGTGGGGACCTGAATATATATACTTGTCTTCATGTCTCATGAGTATGGTGTTTAATTTGTATCAATAATTTCAAAGAAGATTTTTAAAAGTGCAGGCAAAAAATATCAATTCAAAATACCCCGCCCCCAAAAATTGTTTTTTGACTTCTTCCTTTATTACGACTTCAGTCTTTTCATTTGCGCTCCCTGACTTTTTGACTGGTTTTGACACAAACGTGGCTGGTGGGGGCGGGACTTCCTTTGGTGGTTTACTATTGGTTTATTTATATTTGATGAACAGCTAAGTAAACGTATGAAGCAGCTCTGGCCACAGCAGCTACTCTGCTTCTGATTGGGTACAATTACTTAGCTGTCCGTCAAAGAAATAAATAAAATATGTGCAAATATTTATTTTATGCTAAGACTCGTGCATATCACATATAGACACTGATTAATTTCCTGTGAATACGCTTAATTTTGTCCAAAAATCACTCCATATTTTAAAATTAATAAAGTGATGAAACATTAAAAAAAGTTGTATCTTTTTTTTTTTTTTTAATGAAAAAACTAGTGAATTATTGTAATTGAACCATCACCACTACACTAAATATTGAGAGAATAGTTAGTAATGGAATTAAAAATGAAATATTCAAAGTGCTTGTTAGGATTTTTTTTTTGTTTGTTTCCGACATCTTTTGGATAATTAAACAAACACTGGGTCAAATTGACCTAGAAACAGAACATAGGGTGAAGTCCACAAACTGAACCAGAACCAGCACCAGGCCCATGTTGGTGTCATAAAACAGGCTGCAGTTGTTTTCTTCATGTCACACCCGTTTCCTTTTGTCGCTCTGTGTTTGCGTACATTTCTCAGAAAGCAGATCCATAGGTGTTTATTCCGCTCTGAAAACACTTCACCTGAACAATGAGGCTGTTGAGCTGCCCACCGCTGCTGCCACACGTCTCTGTCATGTATTGTTGCATCGCAAGTAAAGCTTGTTGACATTTACAGAATATACAGCACGGATGAGACTTACCGTGACTTTGGGTTTTATAATTGATTCATTGTGTTTTTATTTAAATGACTGAAGGTTCACAGTAAACGTGCAGACGTTCATCAGTTTACTGTGAGTCATTAAACTACTCATTTGGGTTGATTATTCATTGATTTGGGATAAACTGCTGTGATGTGTATATATGTGTGTATATATGTGTGTATATATATATATATATATATATATATATATATATATATATATATATATATATATATATATATATATAAATCTTCAGACATTAAATGTGCTAAACTTTACAGAATCAGAAAACAAATAACAGAAGTGTGTGTGTGTGTGTGTTATTCCACATATATGGTGGTTTATATCATAGATTTGTAATTATTCCACAAGAAAGAACCTAAATGCATTTGTAAAGCACATTTCATGTACAGGACAATTCAAGGTGCTTTACATAAAACATATAAGAAAATTAAAACGATGAAGATAAAATAAAAGACATTAAAACATTTTTAAAAAACTATTGAGAATCTTAGTAAAAAGCTCCAGTAAATAGTTTTCAGGCCTGATTTAAATGAACTGCATGTTTGAGCAGACCTGTAAAGTGAATGGATCAGAAACTGTTAGCTTGCTAGTTAGTGTTAGCAACCGTTAGCTTATTAGGTAGCAGCTGATCAAGTTCTATTTCCAAATCCTTTACTTTTATGGTACTTGAAAGTAATAAATATAGTTAAATAGTAGTTTAATAAAGGCTTTTTAAAGAGAGTGCCTTGGAATTTTTCTTTGTTTTATGCTGTTCTCTCCCATCCAATAGAGCACCTCTAATTTTTATTACTTATTTTGAGTCCAGGTAGCGCTCCTTAAGCAAACTTTTTTTAGGTTTAATAAATATAAATGTTTTAAATATGTTTCAGCACATTTGAATCTATAAAGTATCATTCGCAACATTTGAATAAGAGATATATGGTGGTTTATGTACATGTATACAATGGATTAGTAAATATTCCACTAGAAAGAACCTGTAAAGTGAATGGATGATAATGTGCAGACAGTGTTTTGAAGTAGATCTGAGAACAATATTCCTTTGGATGCAAAAAGTTCTGAACAGATTTTGATGAAACTTTCAAGACTGATAGATGATGTGTCAAGGAAGAACCCATTAGATTTTGCATTAATGTGTTATTTTTTACAGCCCTAATAATAATAGATAATAGTCTTTATATATTCAATGAATAGATGAACTATGGCATCATCAGTTGGTTGTTTTGACGTCAATAGTTTGTTTTTGTTGTCCTCATTGGCGTTTTTTCGGAGCTCAAAGTGACCATATTTGGAGAAAAGAGGCGGGGCTTCAGGTGCGTGAATATTGATTGGTGCATTAGTCGCTCTTTAAAACTGTAAACATCAGCAAATACTAAGTACTATCAGCAGAGCTATAATGGAGCTCTTTATCAGCAAAGTATGTGTTATTAAATAAACAAACTCTGGAAGTCTGACTGGGCAGCAGTGAGCTGTCAATCATACCTGTCAATCACCACAGACACGACCGCTTTTATCGGAGCCCAGATCTGATTAACGAACCGTGAAAACGTCCTGATGCTTTGGCTTCAGTTTCTGTCCGTTCATGTAGATTATGATGATTGATAGACTGATTTATTTGCGACTGGTTGTAAATAATTAAAAAAAAAACAACTAGTCTTTAGCAGCCTTTTATTTCCCTGAAAGACACGACTCAGTTCAGCACATCCTCCACATCATTCTATAAATATGTTTTTACAAGTTCTTTTCAACAAAACTATTTTCATGCACCTTTAAACAACTGTATTTTAATATGTGCACTTTAATGATGTTAGTTCTTTTTCTGAATGAATGAATGTTTTATTAATAAACAATAAACGGGTAACAAAAGTAAATTATCAACATAAGAACCGACAAGGATATTTGTATTATAGCGGCTTTTCCACTAATATTTAGTAGGGCTGTCAAATGATTAACAATTTTAATCAGATTAGTTACAGGGTTGCTTTGGATTTATTTGGATTAATCATGATTAATTATTCATTTTTAACGTATATTAGTTATGTTTAATTTTGCATGATCAAATAGACTCAAGAAGGAAGTGAATATATCTGCACTGTTTGTTTTTGTCGTAAGCTAGGAAACACATTAGCCTAGTGCTAGCATTAGTTTGGTGCTAGCATTTGTCTGGTGCTGGCATTAGCCTAGTGGTAGCTTTAGCTCAGTGCTAGCTTTAGAATCCCAGATTAACATATTTTTAGGGGTTTTTTTGTGCTCAAGTTAACCACAAAATACACAATAAAAACACAAAAAATATTGGGAAAATATATTAAAAAAAAACATGCTAAAACCCACTAAAATGTACAGAAAAAATGAAGAAACAAAAAACAATTAAAAATCAAAAATATATTCAACAACTATTCAAAATGCAGACAAAAACACTCCAAAATATAATAAAATATCCAAAACATATGGCAAAATCTGAATATATATGCAATTAACATGTTTATTCCAACGCCTTCAACTGTTTCCACAAAATAATTATATACAACTATTCTGTTTAAATGTAAACATTTTTAATTAGATTAATCATGACAATGGATTAATCCACATTAATGCATTAATTTTGACAGACCTAATATAAATGCATAAGATTGAAGATGAGTCCATAATAAAAACATAACTGTCATAACCTTCAGATCAGTTGAGACACTCGGTTTATTTGAATCCAGGTTAAAGTCCCACCTGTTCTCTGCTGCATTTGTATAACTTTTATTCATCAGTTTACATTTGCACTGTCTTTTAAACTTTTTATTTATCTGTTTTATCAACTTCTGTTTTGCATTTTTTGTTTTATCTTTTTCATGCCAATACTTTTATTGCTCCCTGCTCTAATGCTTTTAATGTTTTATGTAAAACATTTTGAATCGTCTTTTACATGAAATGCACTATATAAATAAACAGACGTTGCTTTTCCATAACACATCATTATTTGTCTTTTCATGGACATTTTGTCACAAAGTGCATTGTGGATATACTTTGGACTTGCCCCTGGGGATTTAAACAGAAATGACTCTTATCTACTGAAGATTTTTATGGCAGCCAGCAAGAAAGCTATCACAAGATGTTGGCTTCAAAAACACAGCTTTACCATGGACACTGTGCCCCTGTTTACATGAGAGTGTTTATTCCTGTTTAATTCAGAATAAAAGCTAATTCCTCTTTAAGTTGACCATGTAAACACCTATTTCCAGTTGAAAATGATTATTCCAAATTAAACCTAAATCAGAACAAGTGTTGCCCTGCACAACAAACCCTGCCCCCCCCCCCCCCCCCTGAATTGACCTATCTCTTATGATTGTGAAAACACATTTTTTGTGACTGTGACCTTTGACCTACGTTCACTAAAGTTTAATGGGATCTATTCCGGACCACTTTTTCTTGAAATTTTCACAGAAATTGATCCAATGGTTTTTACATTAAGTTACTGAAAGTCAAACAAACAGACAGAGTAGAAGGCCACGTGGAGCGTGGTAATTTCACGAATCATATAAAATCTGTGATCTTTTCCAATCATGAATACATTATTATCAGTCATTACATGTTAAATCACCAGTACATGTTGAAAACAGCAAATCTGTACTGTGACCTTCATGCGAAAATTCAATATGGCGTCAGAGCTGAAGTCGATTTGGTTGAAATTCATCCTTATGTGTCTCCTTCTACATGCCTAATGTCAGAACGATCTGTTAGGAATTGGCGATGCTCGAGTGGGAACAGAGGAAATGTACATGCACACACAAACAGACAAACCGTTAACACGACATAACTTCACAAATCTGATTCACAAAGTTAACAAACGGGAACCAAATCTCAGAGGCGAGGGAATAAAGTCACTGGTTTATTCCAATTCTTAAATGTAAACAGTTAATTCCTCTTTAACATTATTCCTGTCATTCTGCACATGCTCCTGGTCTTGTCACTATGACCCATATAATCCATGTTGATGACACACATATATTCTACG
This sequence comes from Siphamia tubifer, assembly GCA_020466265.1. Classification (NCBI taxonomy): domain Eukaryota; kingdom Metazoa; phylum Chordata; class Actinopteri; order Kurtiformes; family Apogonidae; genus Siphamia; species Siphamia tubifer. The sequence goes on along the minus strand of CM035789.1, from coordinate 8,740,190 downwards.
CTGCCGGCATTAGTATGTTGATTCAGTCGAGCTACTGTTTCGTAATTATTACAAGAATAAATGCAAAAATCACATGTAGTATCTGTCCTTCCATGTTGTTAGTTGAGACAAATGCAAAACAGGAAGTGGACACGATCATTTTCTTCCAGTAGCCTTCCAGACATTCTGTCCAATCAGAACCCTCTGTACCTCCAGTTCTTAAAGCCCAATTAAGTAAAGCGGAATACACCCGTTTCCATGGAAACCCTTATCCACCATTAACATTTCTGTGTAAACACGAATGAAATGGCTTTAAATCTGAATTATTTTATTCAGAATAAATAATTTTGAACTAAAAAACATCATGTAAACGTAGCCAATGTGAATCCGTGACATCATATGGAACAGATCACTTATAATCTGAGACTGTGGAAGGATATTGGAAAAAAGTGGATCCTATTTTTAACCCAGTGATTCGTTTTGTCTTGAAAACGGGTGTAAACTATGTTCACACTTGCACTATGTGAGAATACATGTTCAATTGTGCGCTAATGGGTGTGTTGTATTTTTTTTATAATTTTTTTTTTTTCTTTTGGTGTAAACTGAACAATAAAAAAACTCAAGTCATGAAAAAACAGAATTGCACTGTGGGAATGGTGATCAAGCAGAAGTGGTTTTTCTCAGATTTGGGTAGAAAAGGCTCCAGAGCGCTTCATCGTAAACATGTGCAGTTGACCAGGGTTGTTTTCCAGAATGAGTCTGGTTGTGTTTGCGTTTCCTCGTAGCTTTAAGGAGCAGCTCATTCATGAAAGAGTAACTCTATAAAATATTCATCAGAACAGATCCTCTGAACTGATTTAGATATTTTCCATCCCACGTGCTGATGGTTACTTTATCCCTTTGATCATCTTGTCACATATATTAATGAGCGCTAATAGATTTTCTGCAGCTTCAGTTAAATGAAATGTTAATATTAATTCTGTGATTAAACTGATGCTGCTGTTTCCTGATGTTTGATCAGCGCTGGTTTTCAGGACGTTCACTCTTCATGGCTCGTTGTCGGTTCGTTGCGGCGTGGTGAGCGTCACGCCGCCGCTTTGCGCCTGATGATCCGAGTCTGTTGTGTTGTTTGATTAGCAGTGGTGGAGGCAGCGAGCGTTCCTCGTCTTTATGGTCAAATCAGAAAACACAAGGAGGTCAACGTGAACTGAGAGGCTTTTACAGACTTTAAATGAACAGGTCAGAAACAACAACAACAATGACAGAATCCTTCACACATCAAACATCTGCACTGTTTCTGCAGCCACATGGTTTAGAAAAAACATTTGTTCTTGTTCTACTTTTATGTAGCTTTATTTTTCTTCCTGTTTCTCTCCTCCTTCTTCTCCATTTTTTTTACTGTTTTATTTTTCTTCTTTCTCTTCATCTTCCTCTCTTTCTTCTCCTTTTTCTTCTCCCCTCCTCCTTGTCCTCTTTCTTCTTCCTCTCCCTTTTCTCCTTGTTGTTCATCATCATTAGGTTCTTCTCCTTCCTCCCCTTTCTTGTCTCGTCTCTTTTCTTCTCGTCTCTTCTCTTCTCTTCTCGTCTCTTCTCCTTTCCCCCTCTACCTTCTTTCTTCTCCTCTTCCTTTTTCCTTCTCCTTCTCTTTTCTTCTCCCCTCCTCCTCTTTTCCTTCTCCCTTCCTTTACTCTTCTTCTTCTTATCCATTTCCTCCTCTTTTCCCCTTTTCTCTTCTTCTTATCCTCCTCTTTCTTCTTAACCTCCTCCTTCTTCTTCATCTTCTTCTCATTCTTCTTCTTTACTCCCCCTTTCTTACCTCTTCATCTTCTTGTCCTCTTTCCTCTTCTTCCTCTCTTCCTCCTTCATCTTTTTATTATATCTGTCATAGAAGTTGTAAACTCTAAACCTTTACAATAATAATATACTAATATATGTTGATAAATCACTTGGTAACTTTTTAACGACAGTAGAAAATACCTTTGAAAGTCACTACATCACATGTTGTTGGTCTTCACTGAGTCTTCTGATCCAGACAGTGGATAAACCATCTGAAACCTGGATTATCATTTGACAGAAAATGGAGTAAAATGTTTGATGTAAAGGTCGTGTTGACGGTGAACGTGACTGAACGCCGGTTCTTGTTTTTGACCTGATCATCAAACTCAATCGCTGAATACATTTCCAAGACGATTACAATCCAATAACTGTTAATAATTACATCATTGTAATAATCAGGTGTGATGCGTTTACATGCACTTCAGGAATATCATACTCGATAAACCCTGGTTTAAACATTTCAGTCCATTATTGGATTTCTCTTGGACTTAATTCATCCGTAGTGATGCTAGAATCGAGCTCCTTGTTATTGTCTTCAACATCACTTCTGTTTTCAATGATTTTTTATTGTTTTTCCACATGTGTGAATCTAAGCAAATGAAATAAATCAGATTAACCTCAGGGGTGCACGGAAATATCTGTTCTGCAACATATTGTGATATTTTATTTCACAACACTGTATCTACATTAACACAAATACTGTATTGATACTTTTTTTTTAGCCATTTATTCAAATGCAGACATGGCGGTGGTTAATTTTAGTTTCTTTTTTCTTTATACTTTTTATGTATCATTATTTACACTGTTATGTGCCTCTACTATCTGAAAGAGGCAGACGTTAGTTCCTTTGTTGCACAAAAATAATGTTATGATGTTTGATGAATCAGGGACTGTTCACCATGTATTCGTTTCACAACTAATAGAATCTGAACATTTGAGCAGGATCTTAAACTGTAATATCTGTAAAACATTAAAGTTTTAGGTTTTTACAGAGCAACATATAGTATTAGTTCCTGTTCTAATCAAATAAAGTTTGTTTAGTATTTGGGCATGTTTCTGGTGTAATTCAGTTGTTACTGGAAATAATCTTTAAGAAAGAATGAAGGAAAGTATACAAAAATATTGCCTTGTTCACCGTATTGTGATTTATCACAATATAAATATGTTGTATATGTCGTGATTTGTATCATATTGCCAGATTGTTGCCAATAATTATTAAATAACCCCTAATTAAGCTGTATATGTGCATAAAAACATCAGAGTACATCAAGGTGTGTTAATCAGTTATCAACTATTGGAACTGAAAAAACATTCACTGAGATTTTTAAAGATAATGAGCGGCTCCTAGTTTTTATTTTCTGTGGAAACCGGGTCCAAATGGCTCTTTGGGTGTTACCCCTGGTTTAGATGATGCACGCAAGCAAAGACATCGGATTTTAACACAGAAGTAAATGCAGGTATGTGAGTAAGGGCATGTGATGTTCAAGACCATTGACTACTATTTACGTGGGTCAAGAAGCGGGTCGGGTCCATCCTTTTCAAATATATTTCTTGCGGTCTGAGTTAAAAAAAGCAGTCGGTTGCGAGTCGTTTATACATCGGCCTGCACACTACTGATAGATAGATAGATAGATAGATAGATAGATAGATAGATAGATAGATAGATAGATAGATAGATAGATAGATAGATAGATAGATCATAAAAACATTCATAAAATCTAAAAGAGCTAAAACATAAAAACATTAAAAAGTAAAAGATCTTAAAGATACATGCATAGTAGGCCTGGACGATAAACTGAAAATTTTCCATTGTCGACATGTCGTATGATGCATTGACAGAAAGCATAGAATAGATAGAATGTAACAGACTCAATGGCACCAAACAAATTCCAGTCATAACAGTGCAGAATGCAAACGCATACATAAAACAGAGTCAGACATCTGATTTGTCATAATCAGATTATACTGTTTACATGATCACTAATAATCTGATAATTACACAAATCAGATACTCATCAGAGTTTGAGTGTGAATGTAAACAGGCTCATGGACGTCTGATCCATGACCCTCTCCAGCTGTAGCAGTCTTCATACTCCGTCGGTTGTAAATGATGATGTAAGTGCTTTGGCCTTTATAACAGCGGTACGGCCTGGCAACCATACCACCACCGCTGCCTCCTCCTCCTCCTCCTCCTCCTCCTCTTCCTCCTCTTCCTCCTCCTCCATCCATTGTTCTACAAGTGGAACCTGGATTCCCCGCAGAGATCATCTCTTTCATACGAGGAGCGTCAAGCCTCTTCCTCCTCTGCTGCTCTGCTGCCCGTTTTCCTCGGGGCGACTCCGCCTCATCTCCGACATCCTCTTGTATATAATGATATCTGCAGCGGTCACCGGGGAGTGACATGGACGACTCAATCTGCTGAACCGGACTCTACAGAGGCATGAGGGGCTGGACGGTTAGCGGTAAATAAATGATGCTCAGGGCGGGTGGAGACTTTATGATCAGCTGTGCAGTTCATGATGAAGCCTGACAAATGGTCCTTAAAGAGACGCCTGCATCTTAGCCTTAACGTGAACTTAAAGCTCAACCTGAACGTTCACCTGTTTTAACTCACTCTGACACTTTTAATAAGTGCAAAACAAACTGTGGCAACATTTTTCACGAACCTTGGCACAAACTCGCAGTTATTGATTCCTGTCGTGAAGGAGCAGATAAATACTGGAGTAAACCGACAGCTTCACTGTCACTTTGTACAGATGCTCTGCTTCAAGTGTTGGCTTTAAGTTTCTACATTTGGCAAACGTGTGGCAAGACGTTCAGTGATATTTGAGTCCGGATGATGGATGAGTCCAGGTCCTGTCTGGGATCTGGTTTGGACTTGATCCGAAAGTCGATGGTGTTTAATGTGACTGTAGGCTTTTACAGTGGATCAACCAGATGAAGGGGTCATCATGGTCTTAGTCATCGCTACGGTTACACAAGAAAAAACATGAGTGTAATGGCACTAACATATGACCGCAAATGGTGTCCAACTCCAGCTCCATGATGGGGTACCAGGTCTTTATCTGAATGTTGTCTGTACCTTGGTTATGTGAATTAATTTGATGTATATCTATGCCCCCAATTATGTTCTTGTGTGGGGTTTTTTGTTGAATGTGGGCCCATTCAACATAGAAAAACACACAAGAACATGTCCTAGAGTCACATAAACCCGGAACCCTGTTTGTGTTACAGTTGTGTTGTTGCTCAGTGTTGGGTTGTGTTACAGTTGTGTTGTTGCTCAGTGTTTGGTTGTGTTACAGTTGTGTTGTGGTTCAGTGTTGTGTAGTGAAACTAACTCAGTCTGTGGTGACCTTTGGCTCCAATAATCCCCGTGTGTTTCCGTGGGATTGCTTCCTGTAGGGAAAGGGGTTAATCGTGGTGCTGGGGCCAGATTTGTGACTGACTGGATTAAGAGGCTCACAGTGTTGGACACTCCACTAATCTGATGGTATCATGGCCCTGCTGGGCTCCAGGAACCACCACTGATGGAACAGTAATGCACCGCCCCCTCTGCCCACATCACCACTGTGGACACAGACGGGGAACAACCTCCCATGAGCCCACCACAAACACATCCAGGGTCCTTCATAGACAAGACCAAACCAGGGACCTTCACAGACTAGACCAGACTATGGTCCTTCATAGACCAGACCAGACCAGGGTCAGTTGGTAGAGCAGGTTGTCCAATGACCTCAGGGTCAGCAGTTTGAATCCTGGCACTAACTGTCCACATATCAGCGTCATCCTAAAGTGGTCCCCGTAGTTTCTGAAAGGACTTGCATGGCAGCAGTACCTACTTTGTGTGTGTGTGTGTATGTGTGTGTGTGTGTGCATGTGAGGAAATATGTTAAGTGCTTTGAGCACCACGAAGGTGCATGAACTCCACTATATAAGTTCAGTTAATTTACTATCACAGACTAGACCAGGATCCTTCACAGACCCATGGTCCTTCATAGACTAGACCAGACCAGGGACCTTCACAGACTAGACCAGACTATGGTCCTTCATAGATCAGACCAGACCATGGTCTTTTGCAAACCAGACCAGACCAGGGCTCTTCACAGACTAGACCAGGTTCCTTCACAGACCATGGTCCTTCATAGACTAGACCAGACCAGGGACATTCACAGACTAGACCAGACTATGGTCCTTCACAGACTAGACCAGACCATGGTCCTTCATAGACCAGACTAGACCAGGGTTCTTCTCAGACCAGACCAGGGTTATTCATAGACCATGAACCCATTCAAACGGTTCCCTTCTGGATCCTTAGTCTCATAGTAAACAGTTGTATTTATTATTCAGATCTGTTTTTTTTTAAGACTTTAGTTTTTTTTTTCTATACTTTTACCCTAAACTTCACCACAGTCTGATGTACATGGTGTTTTCTGTCAACACTACATGTATGTGCAGATGTCCGCAGCTCAATAAATCCCTTATTTTCTATAAATAGAACACAAATTCATTGAATTTGTGTTCTATTTATAGTCTGTCATCTGTACTTTTTCATTTCTATATAGTTCTTCAACACCAACCGATGCTGTACACTTGTTGAGTTTTTCTGTGATGGAAGGTGTATATATTTACCTTAAACCTGGACCATTGTTTGATCCCTGTTCTCCACACCCTCACCAATGGACAAACCTGGTTTTATTAAGAGTCTGAGTGTTGATTTAACACTTTACGACAGTTCCCACTCCCTGTGCGAGTCAATGATTAGCCCAGACTGCTCTGTATTTTTAGATCCTCGGTGCTGGATTGGACTCTGTTGGCATTTACTCTCTGATTTAGTTTCTCCAGCTGCTGTTCTTTAGTCTTTTATACAGAACTGAATCTGTTCAGTTTGATGCTAGATTGGCAACAAGTTTTCTGACCTTTAGCATAAAAATCAGTGTTATTCCTTTACAATGAGCTGCTCTTTAATTCAATTAATGGAGAAACTTCAGAGTAAAATAGAAAAAAAATTTAGCTAAATGACCCATTATCTGCAAAGGAACAAAGAAAGTGAATTGCCCCGGTCTATTTCCAGCCGTTTTCCTGTTTCATTTTAGAAAATAGTTGCTTCTGGTTCACATAACCACCACTTTTCACCAGAGTTCTGTCTCGTACTTACAGTAGTGAAGTGATTAAAGAAAATGGACAAATTATGGTGAATTCCACTTTTATCACTGGACCAAAGATACTAATGATGGATGTATGAATGAAAAATCACCGAAAAACAATGTTCATTTAAGGCAGAGGATGTGAATTTATAGTAAAGTGGTTTTCTTTCACACTGTTTTTAACCCTGAACACAGATTCAACTGAGAAACCATCAAATACACAATGTGAGGAAAAACTAGAATTTAATTTTTTTTATTCAACAAATTCTGTAAATCCCCGTGAGGCGACCATGTTCTGATTTTGGACTCTACATATAAAATTTAATTGACTTTACTTCATATTAGCAGCAATAGTTTTATAGTTTGAATATTGATTTGGTTAAGGGTGTAATGGTGCGCTCATTTGTAGCAGGGATGTTAGAAAATATCACTTCTGCAATAAATTGCAATATTTAATTTAACGATTCTGTATCAATATTGAGAAGTACTGTATTGATATATTTAGGTATTTATTCAAATATTCAAATGCAGATATAGCAGAGGTTCATTTTTGTTTTTCTTCATTGTAGGGCTACCCGATTATAATCATCATGATTATTTTGGTCAATGTTGATAATTTGGAACGGCATTTATTGAACATGTTTGGAAAAAAATGTATTGAAAATGTAGGAGAAAAAAAACACTTTCCTGTCAAATACATAAAAAATATCTTGTAATATAGTAAAAAATAAACTTATACTGCACTTTTGAAAACAAGAAACAAATACAATACAATATGAAATGGATATACTTGAGTAAATTAGTCCAAAATAAATAATCAACTCAAAATTGGTCACATTTACGTTCACTGTCACAACATTCAACAAAGTAAAGGTGGAAAAAAAAAAGTAAAATCTAGAAAGAACAGAAACACCAAACAATTGTTTTCCTTCATGATATGACTTTTGAGATCGTCTGGAGCCCTAATCGTAATCACAATTAAAATGTGATTAATTGAGCAGCTCTTCGTCCTTGTTTATATTGTATTTATTATTACCTCTGCCAAGGAGGTTATGTTATGGACATTTTTTTCAGGATGTGTTGGGAGTGTCACAAGGAACAAATGATTAAATTGTGTGTCTGTTTGCGTGGTTGTGTTGTGGTTGTTTGTTATTCGATCATACATGGACTTCTTAATGCACCAGTGGTTGTGTTGTGTTGAGTGGTTTGGAGAATTGATAGAAAAAACACACTCTCACTCATATTGTTCCACACAGACTCACACATAGAGACACACATTATAAATAGACACATAGATATTCACAGACTCACACACACACATATTGATACAAACACTCACACATGGAGACACATATTGTTACATACATAAATACATACAGACTCATATATAGAGACAGACACACACACACACACACATACTCGTTTATATGTCTCATGAGGATCAACTTTTAAATAAAAATAATAATAATAAAAAATACTAATAAATTCAAAAATGAAATTAAATCCATTTAGAATTAATACATAAATAAAAATGAATGATGAAATAAAAACGAATCATTTAAATGATAAAATAAATAATATTTCAAAATGTAAACAAATAATAAAAATTAACAAAAACAACTCAATAAAGAAATAAAAAGGAAACACATTTTCAAATCTTTTAAAAAATCTGCTTTATGGGGGCGTTCTGGAAAAAACAAATTCATGTGTTTATAGGGCCACGTCATTTGTATTTTAATAATGGGGACCTTTATTTATTTATATTTAATCCTTGTGGAGACCTGAATTTTGGTCCCTATGGTGTCAGAGGTTCCCATGGTGTGACTGTGTAAACATATCAATGTCCCCATAAATATAGAAATACAACCACACACACACACACACACACATACACACATAGGTTGTGGGTGGATTTAACAGATGGGTAATAAAGTTCAATGGAAGCTTGACCTGTTTACACACACAGACACATATACACACACACACACACACACACACACACACATACACAGAGAGAGGATTGTGTCAGTGTGGGATGTTATGTCTGGTTCATCATACTGTGTGTGTGTGTGTGTGTGTGTGTGTTTGCGCTGACTGCAGTGTTAATCTGCAGGTTCAAGTGCTTGGGACAGTGTCTGTAAATGTCTGACTATGACACACAGCTGCAAAACACAATACACCTGTGTCTAATCAGTACATATCGATCATCTTTAATAAAATCCAGGAGGGAAACTTAGTCCATTTAAAAAATAAAATAAAATAAAATGACTTCATAAATGTTTATACTGCTTTGATATGGATTAAAACGTTGGTTGAAACTGTTTTGGAAGTTTTTAAGCAATTTTAGAGCTGATTAAAAAAGGTCAACTATAATTTTTTTTTCAATATTATGGATAATTTATGATTTGAATCAATCAAAGACCCAGAGGTGCACCCTGCACCAGCGGCTGGATGTAGTGACCCAGCACGTGAGTTATTATATTTTTATTATATATTTCAATATAATATAATTATATAATTGGTGGTGATCAGTGTGTCTTTCATTGAGTAGGTCGACGTAAAGCAGCACTTGTTGAATTTTAGTCATTTGGTCATGTAACGGTGTATTTTGTACTAAACATCCAAAATGTAATAACTTTTTCATTTCATTTTGTAATAGAGCCACATTTTTTAATAAACTTCCGCATTTTGAAATACATTTTGTAATAATTTATTCCATTTTTGGGCCGCAGAGTGCTTTGGTGGTGTGGTGTTAATATGGTGTAAGATAACTGTCAATAGATTTGTATCCACAGTTTGGAAACTCGTGCGTATATGTAAAAAATTACAAGTATGACTTAAAAAATTACAAGTATGACTTAAAAAATTACAAGTATGACTTAAAAAATTACAAGTATGACTTAAAAAATTACAAGTACGACTTCAAACTTTATAAGTATGACTTACAGCTAGCCTACAACTTCACACAAGTTCGTCATCACTGTATTACTTGTTGAGAAAAGAAACCTCGATCAGGCCTTAAGGTGAACCCCCACACACATATTGTTCAGTACAGATCAACTGTTAAAGAATTTGCTTGAAAAACATAGAGCTTATGATCGATGTTTCTTTTCTCAACAAGTATTGCCTGTGGATGCGGTGATGATGCATTTTGACAGTTATGTCATTTGTGGGAAGTCGTAGGCTAGCTGTAAGTCGCACTTGTAAGGTTTGAAGTTGTACTCGTAATTTTTAACAAATACGCACGGGTATCCAAACTGTGGATACAAATCTATTGACAGCTACCATACACCATACATTAAAACTCAAGGAGCTGTTTGGGAAACATTCCAAATGGTTTATGTCTTGGCTGGTAATTAGACATATTAGACATTAGGACAATTTGAAATTATGGAAATATTTTGGAAGTAGAAATATTGTTTCTTGTTTAACCTTTTGAGGCAATTTCATATTTGTTTAAAATTAATATTAGTGGATAAATTATCTGGTCACAGTAGCTCTATAAGCAGAAAACACTTACGTTGTTTAACCTCTTAAGCCCCAAGGGGGTTTTCTGGCTAATTCCAGCTAAAGTAAACGCCCAAATTAAAGTAAAATACAATTAAGAAACAAACTATGCTTATATTTTTGTGAGAATAAAAAAAGTTGCAAGTGTATTTTGGAATAATCTTCTGAAAATGTACAAACTTATTACATAATGCAGCAAAATGTATTACAAAATGCATTGGAGCAGTTTATTACAAAATGCAGCTTTATTACAAAATGAAAAAGTTATTACATTTTGGATGTTTATTACAAAATGCGGCTCAACAGGGGGTGACCTGCCTTGGCGGAGTCTGCTTTTCTAGTTCATATTCTTTTTATTTGCATTTCTTTGTGGAAAAATGCCCCAATAAATGAGCACATTTTCATACAATTTTGTTTATTTAGACTAAAACATGAATGTAAGTTTAGAGTTGACGTTATTACCATTATGTATTTTTCTCGTCCGACCTGTTTTACTTCATATTGGTCTGAATATAGAACCTGAACTAAAATGATTTCAACATCCTCTGTGTAAAATCTAATCCCTAACAGACATGGACTCTTTGGCACCAGTGGATCCTGATAAGAACAACAACTAAGCTTTGTCTTTTTTTTTTTTTTAATAGGATTATGATGGTTGGATTTATTTCATTGTAGAATAAGGATTAAAGCTGTTTATGTCAGGTGTGTCAGACTCATTTTGACTGAGGTTTCATATTTAGACCAATATGATCTGAAGTAAATCAGACTAAGACCTGAAAAGGAATCAGAACTCCCCGAGGGAAACGACGGCCAGTCAGGTAGAGCAGATAAATGCAAAATATCTTATTGTGAATTGAATCTAAAGCCACAGATCGTCTCATGTCGAGTCGAGGAAGTGAAATAAAACCACAGACAGACGGGCACCGATACGGTAACACAAAGACACACAAAAGCAGAGGGTTTACGCTGCCTGTGGTTTCACCCACCAGAGCATGTAGTCGACGAGAGACAAAATGAACAACAGGAAACGGATCCGTACATGTCACAGGTGCCGACGATCAGTCATCAATAAAATCCAAAAATAGAACCAGGATTCATATCACACCCACCAGAACCATGTGAGTACCGAGGAAGTATTTGTACCAGGATGGAACTGAAGTCGGTCACCATCAAATATTCTGTATTAACTGCATTTCTGAGATTTGATTGGTCAGTTGAATGGCTGGTGGATTGGCTCAATGCGGACACTTGAACATACGCAGTCACATGATAAATCATCATATGTGGAAATACCTGAGGAATAGAATAGAATTGTACAAAACAAACTGATGAACCTGAACCAAACAGATGATTCATAAAGTTTGGAATGGAGGTCATCGTATCACCAACTTCAAATATTTGTACAGATTTAGTCCAATCTGTACTAAATGTTGATCATTTTAATGGAGATGGGACCTCCACCAATTAGTTTAATGTATATATTGACTTGAATGGAATGCCTTTATTGTCATTGGATATAAAATACAATGAAATTGAATGGTGCTCCAGTAAAGTAGTAATATAATAAATACAATCATAACAATGTTCAAAAGATATAACTAAAAATAATACATATATTTGTATATTTTGGTGTATTTAGTCATAATTTTCTGTAAATGTTGGTAGAAAAAGGAACAAACAAACAAACAAAAATGTTCACTGCCCATCCAAAAAAAAAAAGTCGCACATGCAATATTTCACTGCACCACCTTTGGTGTTGATAACAGGAGACATTTACTTTGACTTTTTTGCCACATAATGCTTATGTAGTGTCACAATAAGGTTTATTGACCCCCCCCCCCCATCCATAGTTGTATTAATTTTTTTTATTATTAATGATGATGATGATCAGACGGCTGCATCAACTCTTCATCATCCCAAATTAGAGTCTGGTCTGGACTTTTTGAAGGGTAATTTTTGTGTGAAAATGATGTCTCATGGTCCCTGAAGTGTCCTCTCACAGGCCTGATGACCCTGGTCAATCCTGGTGGTGTCCAATCTGTTAAACATTAGACATGAGAGGACACTTACTGCATCAGTTAGATTAAATAACTTATTCCAGCTCAAACATTATCAACCACTGAAGTATTTACCCATGGAAGGATCTGAACTATTAGCTTAGTTACATTGAATGTCAGTCTCTTTGTCATCAAAACCGAAGGTGGTGCAGTGAAAAATTCCGTCTGTGTCTTTTTTTTATTGGACGGGCAGCGTATCTCGGTTAATATATCATGTGTTTGATCCTTGTGAGAGCTTACGTATGTCTTTAAAAGTGTCGGTCCAACCTCCAGCAGACTGGATATGATGACCCTCACAGGCTTCTGTAAAAAACACACACACAAATGAAACGCTATCCGGTCCAACAGGAAGCCATGAGACGTCAGTGTTTATGAAAGTGGTTGTCCGGGGCGTTCCTCCTCTGTCTCTGTTCAATGAAGGTCAACGGCAGTGGATCGATCGTCTCCTGAACGCGGCGTTTACTGTACCAGGCTTTAATAACCAGACAGACAGACAGAGGGATGGACAGATACGGACAGACGGATGGATGGACGGACAGAGACAGATGAATGGACAGAGAGACGAACAGACAGATATGCAGATGGACAGACCTACGGACTGACAGATGGATAAGACGTGACCACAGCCCCATCACTAAACCCACTCTGTTTCCTGATGTTGCGTTTATGTGATGGTGTGTTTCAGTGCTGACCTCTTCCTCCTCCTCCTCTTCCTCCTCCTCCTCTTCCTCCTCATGGCTGGTTTTCTGTGTGATCGATATTCTGCAGTGGAGCTCCTGTTAATCCTCTGTGTGTGTGTGTGTGTGTGTGTTCACCTCTTATCAATACGTTCACCTCTGTCTCGGTTCAGAGATGATCCTCTCCTCTTCCCTCCAGCCCTCATCGATCTCTGTGAGAGATGGATACAATCAGAAATAAGACGTTGTTGTTGTTGGACTGAATACCGAGCGGACGACTGGCACTTAACGGTCCCGCTAATGTGCTGCTGCCGTTCACCCCGGCCCCGCCTGATGAGTGGGGCTGCGTTCAGGAAAGACCACCGCTTTATAGCCCACTTTATATCATTTGCCACAGAGCTCCCCCACATTCTACCGCTGACCTGAGATCAGTAAAACCAACCAGACCTCGCATCCAGTCCTTCCACGCACCATTAGCTCTGGTCCTGGTTCAGGGTTAGAAGGGGGTTTAGGGGTTGATACGAAGGTATTAAGACAAATAAACCCTAACACAATTATGAAAGCATCTGCAGATCTAAAACATTTAATACGTGTTGATCCACTAATCCTATTAATATGTGTAAATATTGTAGCATTGTAGTCTCTTACTAAGCCCACATAAAACCTAACGTCACGTGCGCTTCCCATCAAAAAAGGGTGGTCGGCCTATGCCACATCAAATATTTCTTATTAACCGCTGTCGTATGTGAATTTCAGAGCACGTGTCAAACAGGATCAGAGTTTAGTTTGACTCGGTCCATTCACTCCCATTTAAATTTTTTTGCGAGCTATAAGCACCCATGGACCGCAAGAAGAAGGGATTCTCCATAGAACAATGGAAGATGCAACAGGATGAAAACAATAATATAAACAAAGTGAAAGTAAGAAATGAAGAAAACAATTAAAACGCACAAGATAAAACATGACAATAACATAGGGATGCAGCAGGATGAAGCTCGAAATAGAATAAAAGATGTGAAAGTTTAAAATAAAATACAATGTGAGTGTTTTAAATGATGTTTACACAGTGGATGAGTCACAGGGTGTATTTTCATTAGGGCTGTCAAGAGTAATGCATTAATGTGAATTAATCATCATGATAAATACGATTAAAAATTTTAACGCAGTTTTGTTTGTATCGTTGCATTGGCCGATATGCTATTTAGTCGCTGCCTTGATTTACTGACAGGCAAAGTTATGGCACCTCTACTGCTGTCCACACTGAATATATTTTTTTTAGTGTTGTAATATTTATTAGGTTAACTGTGACAATTTTACATTTTAATCGTGAGTAAAGAAGATTTTCTGGCATTTGTTATCATTTGACCACGAAAAAAAATCTGTATTGGCTCCAAATATCAGTGGCTTGTATCGGTCATTGGCCACGGCTAATGTAAAAAAAAATATAATAATAATAATAATAATTTTTACCTGCCCCCCCCCCCAAAAAAAAAAAATCACTACATTTGAATTGTAAAATGAAGGAGCACGTAAAAAAATTGTATTTCACAAAAAATGGATGCATTAACATCTGCCCTTTGAACATAGTCTAAGACACTGGTTTAAAATTAAAGCAAACACTGTTATTGAGTTCTAATAAAAGACTGACTATTTTGAGGCATTTGATTGGTTGCATTTTCATTAAATAACGTCCAATCTGGTCCTTTTGTGAGAACAGATGTTAATCAGCTGTTTCTGTTTGACTCTGAATATGAGCGTTTGTCTTTAATGTATCTGAAACGAGGTGTGACTCATCCATGCTAAGTCTGGAATCCCTTCATCTTCATTTTCATCGACTCCTGTTGACTCACATCAGTAACAAATGAAAACTTGTCGACCTTAACGCATTTACGTCACAAACCTCTGGTTATAACAGAACACAAGCTGAGTATTTAGTAGTTCTTTAACTGGTTTAGTTGTAAAACCCATGTTTTTTCTTCTTTTGAAGAATCTACATGTGGCGTTGTGCCTGCTTCATCTATTATCATAAAAACGTCACCTTTTTTCATGATTATTGATTGTTTTTAAGCCAAAAATCCCCAGGTTCTGCTGTTTGTTCCTCATAAATATAAGTATTAGATTTTTTTTTTTTTTAACCATATGTGACATTTCATGAACCCTGTCCGATATGATGAGTGTTTATATTCAAGTTAAAGTAAAAAATAAAAAGAATAAGCCTCTTTCTTTTTTGGTTCATTTGCCGAATCTTGTCCGTGTGGCTGGTGATGTTTCGTGTGCTACATGTCTGCGAGGACGATGATAATGATGAAGCTGGTGGTGGCGGCAGTGATGGTTGTAGTGACCAGTTGTATGTGTCTAGATGTATTCTTTTTTTTGTCCATTAAAGGAATCAGAATTCCTCTGAGTCGACTTCATTATAATGGACAGGCAACCTCCATCTGTTTCCACGGAAACCAACAAACATGCTGGTAGCAGCAGAGCGGCCGGGCGGCTCTGATTGGTGCAGAGTGGAAACATCAGAATGCCGCGGCCATGGGGGAGAAGTTTACAGCAGAAAGGGGGGGGGGGTTTACAAAGAAGAGGTGGGAGAGTGATGGGTGTGGGGGAAGGGGCTGTTAGGTGGGTGGAAGGATGCCAGTTTGATGGGTGGGTGGGGTGGGCTGGGCTGGGGGTGGGTGTGTGTGGTGGGGGTTACAGGGTCCGACTCTGCACCTCA
Source organism: Siphamia tubifer (assembly GCA_020466265.1). Classification (NCBI taxonomy): domain Eukaryota; kingdom Metazoa; phylum Chordata; class Actinopteri; order Kurtiformes; family Apogonidae; genus Siphamia; species Siphamia tubifer. The sequence continues at coordinate 8,724,274 of CM035789.1, read as the reverse complement.
TTCAGCATCAGCATCAACATCGTCTGGAAAACAAAGGGAACAAAGAGCACGAACGCAGGCCCCACCCCCACCCCCACCCCAGAGGAAACCTCCACCTTAATTGATTTTCATAATGAAATTCATTTGTGTGCTCCGGCGGCGACAAACTGTCATATAAGCTGTGAGTTTGTGTTCAGAAACATGGGGACGAAACAGATTCAGCCCAAACGGTGGAAAACCCCCCCAAAACAAAACAACACCAGTGAGTGAAAAGACAGAAACTGAAGAAATGTACGAAACGACCATCTGTTAATCTGCTAATATGGACTTCACATATAGTAGTGACTTCGGTCATTTAGTTTGATGGTTGTTTGTGTAGAAGTGAGACGCTGAGGTATTTGAGTCAGAAGCACAAAAGTACTGTGGACTAGGAACAGAAAGTGATGAAAACTTTTTACCTAAAACATCTGTGACATAACGGACCAAATATTTATCTAATCTATTGATTCACTTTTTTTTTTTTTTTTTTTTTTTTTTTTAGATTTTGACCCTTTTCTCGACATTAAATATCATTTTCATATCTATATTTGATCACTTACTGTATTTTCTGCTCTGTAGGGCAGTGTTTCCCAATAAGTGTACTGTGAAGAATCATCAGGAAAATGATCCAATTTCACCTTATTGGTTCTGGAAGCGAGTAGCATGATTATCGAAACATACACCACACACCACTGATCCACTCAGAGCTGTTAAGTAAGATTTGTGTGTCTTTCTTCAATAGGTAGGTTTCAGTCATGTGACTCTGATATCACGACTAGGGTTGGGACCCAGAAACGGTTCCGAAATTATGGGATTCCGTCTTTTTTTCTTTTTTTTTTTTTTTTTAAAGGTTCCTCTATCATTCTCGTGTATGCATTGAAGCATTGACGTTACGCCGTGTGCTACTTGTCTGTGCGGAGGGATACGCCCACACTGTAGTGAATACCAGACAGTGACTTTTAGTAGAACCGTTAGCAGATGCAAAACCCTTTAGAAGAAGAAGAGTTTTACAGTAAGACGTGATTCCTCAGTGGGGAGACGCCCACAGCATTTAACTGAAAACATCTCCCTCTGAAATCCAGCCAGTGGAGGTGACACACCACGCAGCAAATGCAGCGTGTGTTGGTAACTCGGGGTGACCCATCAGAATCCAAAAGCGGCGTGGAAAAGTGTTTTTTAGCCGAATGACACCTTTAAACAGGAACAGGTTTCACACTGAATATGTACATTGACAAAATTTTTGCATTACATTTCAATAAATATGCTTTGGGTGATATTTTTGTTTCGTGGTGTGTCTAATGTAAAATATATGCTGTGGCTAAAAAAAAAACAACCCACTGCCGTAGAGCACAGGTGCACTGTCAATGGTTTATTTTCTATTTTCATATATAAAGCACACTGGACTTTAAGGTGCATTAAGAGAAACAAAACAGTCAGATAAGTCAGTCAGTCAAACTTTATTAAACACGTTCACTTTTCTTCAAACATTATTGAGCGTATTCAAAATAACCCCCACATTAATGAGTTGCAACACATAACAAAACACACTCTAATATCGCTGAATCGAACATTAGTGTATTCAAAATAACTGTTAAAATTGTACAGTTGTAACATGTAAACCTGAAAACCTACCTTTTTAATTTAGCTTTTAGTTAAATTTTATTTGGAACATTATTTTACTCTGCTATTTTATGTCTTTACTTAATTTTTTTTTTTTACCTTTAGTATTTAGTAATTTATTTATTTGTTCCTACAATTGCAAGATAATGGGAGGTCTGATGCACCATGTATGAAAAGTGCATTATAAATAAAGTTTGATTGATTGATTGATTGATTGATTGATGTAAAATACAACACAATACTTTTTCAGTTCAGTCTTTATACTTTGAAATTGCTTTATTATTGATTCTATTTATTTTAATTTTAAATTGTTTCTTTATTTATTCATTATTATTTTTTTATAATATGTTTTTACACTCACTAACCAATGGCATTAAACTTAGTCCTGATTTGACATGGAAACAAGTATGTGTGTGTGTGTCCATTGTGTGTGTGTGTGTGTGTGTGTGTGTGTGTGTGTATTCCTGTCCTTTGTGGACCTGAAGCTCCTGTGGACTCATCGGAGCTGAAGCAGTGGGAGGATGAACTCCTCATCAGAGGTTAATCATCCACTCAGATGTGGATTCAATTAGAGCTGTAACGTTTCATTCATCATCTTCATCATCACTAATTACAGTTGATTCATGTATTTACAGTTGAAGCAGCATCAGGTGTCATGACACTGGGCCAGGGTTGTGTCGGTAGTTTGTGTATTCTGAGCCGTTGTCGTCGTTGACGCGAGCGTAGATGAAACTGGAAGAAATGGAGGAGGAGGAGGAGGAGGAGGAAGAGGAGGTTCTACCATCCGGTTGATAAGTGGATTAGGTTGGAGGGTTTGGACCAGAGCCGGAACTCACACACAACTGCACAACTACACACAGACACACAACTGTACAGTTGTACAGTCACTTTCAACAGGATCATCATTGTTATCTTCCTTCTCTTCATCTTCATCCTCTTCATCTTCACCCCCCTCCACCCTCTTTCTCCTCTTACTCTTCATCTTCCTCTTCCTTCCCTTTTCTTCCCTCTCCTCCACCCTGTTCTCCTCCTCCTCTTCATCTTCCTCTACATCCCCCTTCCTCCACCCTGTTCTCCTCCTCCTCTTCATCTTCCTCTACATCCCCCTTCCTCCACCCTGTTCTCCTCCTCCTCTTCATCTTCATCGTCCTCTACATCCCCCTCCTCCACCCTGTTCTCCTCCACCTCCTCATCCTCCTCTTCATTTCTCCTTTTCTTCCTCCTTCTCCTCTTCATTTCCATCCTCCTCTTTTTTTCTCCTGCTCCTCTTCATCCTCCTCTTCCTTTCCTTGCTCCTCCTCTCCCTCCTCTTCCTCCTCCTGTGTTTCTGTCCTACGAGCCTCCTCCTTTGTTCTTTGATGAAACTTTAACCATTGCTTCCTCTCATCCCACCTCCACTCACTGGAGAAAAGAGCCTGTTAATTATTCATCCTCCGAATTCTCTTTACACCTTTCACAACCGCTGCTGCCGTCGTGTTGATCAGAGCTGTCACTCAAACCTACTTCACGCCACACGTCCGTCAGTAAAACGCCAGAACGGACTTTGGTACGACACTTTATTCACTGCATCTGATAAATAAACTCACATTTACATCACGGATTCTGGTGTGTCTTAAAATGTCTTAAAGGACAACACAGTTTTTTTGCAATTGGGGCCTTAATTATGATGTCATTTGAATTGTTCTACTCACCCATGTTACCTTTTTTCAATTTTGATTCCTCTGGAAAAAAAATATCTACAAAACGGCATACGAGAATCGACTTGCGGACGCTAAGTCAGTTATTTTGATCAAGTCAGTTAATATGTCCATAGTCCATTGTCCATTGCTAATAGCACAAAGCTCACTGAAACACTAGATTAATACCACAAAATTAACTAAAATAGTACACTAATACCACAAAATTCACGAAAACACTATGCTAATAGCACAAAACAAAAATTAAACAACATGCTAATAGCACAAAACTCACTGAAACACTATATTAATACCACAAAATTAACTAAAATAGTCCACTAATAGCACAAAATTCACAATAACCGTACGCTAATATCACAACATTCATTAAAACCATATGCTAATAACACATTACTCATTAAAAACACTATCATGTCTCTTTTTTTTTAAAGAATTGATCCTTTTCAGATCACTCAAAGTGAACGTCATCATGCTTTAAAATAAACACTTCTTGTTCCTTAATCTTGAATCTGATTTACCAAATTGAACTTGACTTTAAGCCAAATTGAGATTAATGTTCCTTCAATTATTTGCTTCATTGGTGTTTTCTACTTTCTTCTGCCAAAGAGGTTATGTTTTTGCCAGAGTTAGCAGTTAGCATAATAACTCAAAAAGTTCTGGATGGATTTTGACGTCGTTTTCAGGGTAGGTTGGTCATGGGAAGATCTGGAAATTGTTAGATTTTGTTTGTGATCTCAGTGCTTTTCTAGTTTGATTTAATTTGTTTGGCACTGGTACTGTAGTCTGTTCATACTTCAGTCATTTGCTTTTGTAAATTTGCAGATTAATTCATTTCTTGTCACCTTGTTCTGATGCAGATTTCAGTTTATTATCAGACAGAAGGCGAGGTGTGAGGCAGAGTTCTCCTTCTCTTTTTAATTATAACCAACATGAAGGTACATACAGCTTTATCCTCACTCGGTCTTTATGAAAAGTGAAATCGGAAAGATTCATCCTTCGATATCGTCCTCGGCTCTAATGGTGAATCCACAACAAAGACTGAGCCCGGCGCTGATTATCACTTTCACATGATATGCTAATTGAAAATGAGGTAATGTGAGCAGCTGATGATAGTAATTGAAAAGGAATTAAGAGAAGATTAAAGGAGGGCCTTATTTGATCGTTTGTCCGTGATGATTCATGCACCCAACTGCAGAAACGTAACACAATTAATTTAACACATCGGCCTTAGAACTGATTACACTGGGTTTAACCACAAACTTCATCTGAAAATGGGAGTCAGTGGGTTCGTCTGTAGCTGAGTTGATCATCCAACAGTTTTATATGTTAGTGATTAACCTGTAAAACTCTGGGCCATTGATTTAATACTGTAGTAGGAATCGTTTCAATGTATATGGAGGCTCATCCGGGATCTGAGCAACGAATGAGATTTGCTTTGACATATTTAGGGAATAATTTAAATGAATCACAAACCAATGGATTAACCTCAAACAGATGCTTCATTCATATAAAAGTTTGAATCAAAAAACAGCAAAGGTAAGAAAACATTCCTCATCATCTTGATTCAACCTTTTTTTTTTGCTCTTCTATAGAGAAATTATATTGTACATTTGGATCAGTTTTTTGTCCCTGATATTTGTTTATTAAATTAAAGTCTGTTTGTCTGTCTGTCAGCAGCAGTTCTGGTTTTTTTTAACCTCTGTAGGGTTAAAAAATAAATAAATGAAAATAAGAACAAAATGCAGACAAATTAGAAAAAGAAAAAAAAACTGGAAAAAATTCTATTTGTTACCTACTTTCCTATCTGCTCATTTGTTGTTGTTTTTTTGTTTTGTTTTCTGATTTGTTTTTTTGTATATATGTGCGTATATGTTTAGTACGTATTACTTATTGATATTATTTTTATTATTGTCATAATTTTTGTACTATGCACTATATTGCTATAAGATGAATTCAGGTTATTGGGGAAGTGAAGAAGGGGTAGGATTAAATAAGCTTATACTTAATCCCACTCCTTTTCGGACATGTCATTGTGTATTATTATTATTATTATTGTTATTAATAATGTATTGAGTATTGTATTGATTATTGTTGCATTCTGCACATGTTCGAAATTAATCATTCGAATCAAATCAAATCAAACTTTCAGGAATGATAGATAATGGGCCATTAGATTTAGAGCAATGAAGGTCAAAGGTCAAGGTCACATTAAAGGTCAACAGCTAAAACACATCAGTGGTAATATCTCAGGATTCAGATAAGATAGAATTTGGTGGGGCGGGGGGGGGGTTCATTCACATCGTCTCACCTTCGGACATCAGATGGGTCAACACCTATGACATCATGTCACATGTAAATGTAAAAATCAAGCCTTAGCTGAGGTCTGCTGTCTCTGACTGCCTTTTTTAAGTACTTGTTTGAGTTCTGTTTGCTGGTGGCTGTGTTCACACTTTTAGCTGACCTTCTTCTGGTTCTGTGGAGCTATGGAATGTATTGGTGCAAATGTTGTCTAGCATTACCATGGCAACAAAGTCAAAACTGTGGCTGCCCCCTGGTTTTGTTTGCTAGTTTTTATCATTAAACTGCTGATTTTGTGTCTAACGTCACTTAAACTGACTGAAAATGTAGAAATATTGAGTTGTTTTGTTGATGTTTTTTGTGTGTTTTGGATCCAGTGGGTTCTGGAGGTTCTTTTGTGACAGTATTTGGCAGTTTTTAAAGAGTAAAATGTTGCTGTAAATATTGAATTGACTGTTTTGTCTTGTTGGTTTTCCTTGGGTTTGTGTTCTACTGTCTGGAGATCATTCCATATTAACAACGGTACTCTACAGTTGTTGTGTTTTTTACTTCTTCAGACATTAAATGTGCTAAATCTTTCATACTTTAATATGATGAATAAAAAAAAAAATGACAAAAGTGCTGGTTAGCTCATGTTTTTAATATATATGATGCTGTGTTATTCCACATATGTGACCCGCCACCACGAAACCAGGCATAAGTCGCGCTGAGCCGTTCAGAGCTACAGCCAAATTTAGGCTGGAAGGTTATTTCTTATTTCTGTTTACACCATATCAAAAAACGGTACCGTAACACCTCTATGTTCAGTTCCTGTGGTCATAACATTGAAATCCAATCAATAAATGTGTTTATTGGGTCAATTATTTAAGCGGTGACAAAAGTTTAAGTATTGCTGAGCAAAGACAAAGTCGACTTCCACCTTTTTTCGCCGAACAAACTGATCTCCGTTCCGTGAGTAAACATCCAAGTGTTCGGTACGAGGTAAAAGCCTATATTGAATGTTCTGTCCAATGGTGTAAGCCAAAAGATTATAATACGTTGCAATTCTGTCCTATTATTATAATATATAAAACTTCTGTGACATGTCCATCAGAGTGTCCTTTAACATCTGTGAATATTTTTTGTCAATCGGATACGAATTATTATGCGTTGCTAAGGACTTCCTACCCCAAAACAGTCCAAAACTTTAACGGACAATATCTAAAAATATGCAAATTGCATAATAGGTCCAACTGTGGATATTAAAATGACCATAACTTTGGTTCTACTTATGATAGAAACGTAATTTTTTCACCACCTTAAACCTTAGTTTCCACTCTACCAAGCTACACAGATAACTCAGTTTTGATTTCCAGACACTTATGCCTGGTTTCGTGGTGGTGGGTCACATATAAGGTGTTTATGTACATGTAAATAATAGATTTGTAAATATTCCAATAGAAAGAACCTGTTTGGAGCCCAGAACCACTGTGATTCTGCATCTTTTAAGGCTCATAAGATAAAATATTTGGGCACTTTTAAGTTGATGTGATCAGAACCAGAATTAGAAATATTTTATGGATCCCAAGGTGAAATTACTTTTTGTTACAAGAGCTCCTACTCAAGATGAAAGTGATAAAATAAAAGAGCCATAAGGGCAATAAAAATATTACTCATTATAAAGAAATATTGAGCAATAAAAATTACAATAGAACATAGAATCATTCTAATAATATAACAAATATTAAGTTATAAGCCACATCCTTTATTCTCTACTTTCAAGGTTCAAGGTTACTTTATTTATACCTGTGGGTAGATTTATTTTGCAGAAAGAATGATTTCATTTGACATAACAAAACAATACAGAATACACATTGAAACCTGTTAAGCAGGTAATTGATCAAGCGTCGAGACAAAAGACAGAAGAGACAAAAATGTTCTGTGTTCCACCATTCATTAATATAGATAATTTAAAAAAAATAAGATTAATAAAAACAAGATGCAATAAATCACAATAAAAATCCTCAAGAAATAAAAACACTCTCTGGATAGAAAGATAAAATTAAAATGTAGAAATTAGAAGTCACAATAATAAATATATAGAGCAAAGAAGCATAGGATAAATAAATAAGTGTCAGTACTTTTTTATTGAGCTGAATGACAGCGACAGGAACAAAGCTGTTTTTATTCCAATGCTGTGTTTTTCACTGTGGGACTAAAAATCTCCATCCAGAGGAAAGGAGCTGTAAAGGATGGGAGTCATTGTCCAGAATTGCTATTTTCAGCAGTTTCCTCATATGACGACGGTAGCGTTGTTCGTTCTTGACTCCGCCCTGTTCAGAGGCGGGTTTAATCCAGTCGGGGGAAGTCCTCGAGTAATGGACAGATGTGGGTCAGAGTCACCACGTGGACTCAGCTTTATGGACATAAGAAAAAAAAAAAACATGCAAACAGAGGACTGAGGACTGAGGCGAGTTCCTGCAGCGTTTCAGCCTCTAAAGCCACTGTTTTCACAGAGTTACTGATGCTCATAACACTGCTCTACAATTGTTTTATTTTTTACAAGGTATCTGCTTACATGTGCTAAAATTTAAATACTTTAATAAAAGGGGAAATAAATGACAAAAGTGCTGGTTAGCTCATGTTTTTAAAATATATGATTAAAAAACCTCAAAAACCCTTTAAATACCCTTAAAAACACTTAAAAAAAAGTAAAAATAAATAAAAATAAAAACACCTTTAAAAACCACTAAAAGATCTATTTTAAAAATCCCTAAGAAAACCTTTAAAAAAGCCTTAAAAACGCTCAAGAAACACTTAAAAACTCTTTAAAAAAAACCTTTAAAATACCCTAAAAACACCCTTAAAACCTTTAAACACACTTAAAAACATTTTGAAAGATTTTTACATTTCTTTTTCCTCTAGCACTTCACCATTTATACCTTTGTTCCATTTGAATCTTCCATTTGTTCCATTTCCAAACAAAACTCTGGCTGTTCTAAAACCTTTGACTGTGTGTGTTTCCACCAAATTCCGATAATCACCCATGAATAAAGTAAATAATCCAATAAATGTAGTATTTTAACCTAAACCATTTCCTGTTGTGTTGTGGTTGTTTCGTCGGCCTCTTCTGTCGAGTTGAATAATTTCGGATACGACAGCCAGGCGGCGTCTTCGGGTTTGATCTCAGCTTGACACTCGTCTTCGCCGTCGCCTGCAGTTGTTTCACACCGAGCCGCATTGTTTGCTGTTTGGTGTTTGATTTGCTTCCCGCCTGGTATTTTGTATTGCATCTGATGTCGGGGTTAAAGTGACAAAGCAGCTGGATGTCAACACTGACAAAGCAGTAAATAAAGAGATTAAAAATGGCTTAAAACAGCGGGTGAAGACGGCTTCATTCATCAGAAGGTGTTAATCTGAGTTTAGGTGGATTTATAAGATGCTGCACATTTACACTCTTAACCCTCCTGTTGGTTCATCCCATCTGGAAGTTTGTGTTTAACAGCGTTCAATGTACACACTCTCCTTTTTGTTTTGTTTGTTTGTTTGTTTGTTTGACATGAACTTGTATTTTAACAGCTCATTCAGAAAACACACGACTTTGTCCGTTTTCACCAGGGGTATCAAACTCATTTTAGTTCAGGGGCCGAACCAGTGAAATAATAATTTAATACTGCATAAATAATGTAAACTCCAAAAATGTCTCTGTATTTTAGAGTGGAAAAAATAATAAAAATGTTTACGGTGACACAATATCTATTTAAATAATGTGAATAACATGAAACAAATGAAAGAATAAGCAGAATTTTAACAATATTATGCTTCTGTTTAGAAAATGCACATGTTCGTTATAACTTGCAGATGATAGTGGATCAAGTACAAATACACAAAATATTTAATATCAGGCAGATATTTCTCTTGAAACACTTTAGGTTTTTCACATTTGTTCAAGATTATGAAGATATTTTGTGAAATTATAGTTACTGTGTAAATATGTGAAAATATTTACATTATTGTGATAGAATTGGTCTGAATGCTGAACCTGAACTAAAGTCATTATTAACATCTTAATACCTATATTTGCATTTCACAATTCATCCAAAGGGCCAGACTAGACCCTTTAGTGGGCCAGATTTGGCCCCCGGGCCTTATGTTTGACACCTGTGGTTTACACTGAACCAAACCAACAACACACTTGATGTCAGTGTTTTTAGATCAAATGTGAAAATACAATGAATGTCACTTATTCCTAAACATTTTAATCTTTAACCTGTGTATTATGTTAAGGGTCAATTTGACCCATTTCACTTTTTGAGTTGATCAACGTACAGGTTATTCTTTATTTTTATTCATGACATTTTGTGACTTTTCCTCATCTTAGGTCATGAACTCGTGTGTGAAATCTGGACACTTCACTATGTCGTGTCTGTGCAGTGTTTGTAAACAAAGATGATGTTACGGGTCATTTTGACCCAGACACTTTAATGTGGGTAAATATCTGCTCAGATCTAAAATAAACACGTCTCTTTGATGTGTGTTGTTTTGATTGGCCAATTATTTGTATTTTGATTTCCTTTGAAGAGCCGTTCAGACCCAGGTGTGTAGAGGAGGAACTTTGTCTCCTTTGTCTTTGTCACTTTTCTCATGTCATCTCTTTGACAAACACCAAAAACGAGCTCCAGAAAGTTTATCACAGATTTTGAACTGGGACAGTGATGACGAGGAAGAGATTTAAGAGAAGATGGAAGGAGGAAACATTTACACTGATATTAAAACTTATATAAAAACAGAGGAACTTTTCTAAATTCCAAACCGTGATGCAGCTGTTGAAGTTAATCTTTACAGTAAATCTAATGTAAATTCCATCTTATGTGATTATAATTGCTTCGATGTTTCAGAAATGTGTCGAATCTTCGTTGTATTTGTGTCTGTACGGCTGTTTCCTTCTCCTGCTGCCGACGGACGTGAATTTAATGTGGGAATTAAAGCTTGTTCGATTCAGTGCTCTTCAGTCTGATTGATCGGAGGCTAAATGTTTGAAATAAAGAGCGGTGGTTATCTGACGGCCTAATCCCACCCGACGCCACCGTAACACCGTCATTACTTTGGTATTATGCAGAGAAAGTCAACGTGATGTGTTTCCTCCTGCGTTTTCAGGATGACAGCTCAGTGAGCAGCGAGGAGGAGGCCGAGATGAGCGAGCCCACATGGCTATCAGCTGATCTGGGAGCAGCGTCCGACCTGAGCCCGCCGAGCCGAGGAGGAGACCGGATGCACCACAGCCCGCCCGCCGCCCACGCCAAGGACGACGACGGTAAGGGAACGCCACACCCGCCTGGGTGCTCCAATGCTGCGCCAGTTTTAACCCTTTATGGGTCAATCATAAGCTGCGTTTCCATTCCAAAATGTAAATATCCCTAGTAATAGAAACATCTGAATTAAAAAAAAAAAACCTCAAATATCGCTAAAAAGTTTTCACGCTTTCCTGAGGTGGTTTTTCAGACGTTGTGATATTCTAATATATCGCAAAAGTGCAACGGAAACACTTTCCACAGTTATACGTCACAGGATGTGACATACACTTCTCTTGGAGTGAAAGTGGCAGTCGCTGTAACCATAACAACCAATGGCTGCTGGGATGCCAGAACTTCGGCTGCCATCTTGGCAGTGGCGGATCGAGATGGCTATTTTTAGACGGGCCTAAGTGAAGTCAGGATGGGCATTTCCGGAATTGAAACTGAATTACTTTTTTTTAAATAAGACAAATAATTAAATATACATAGTTTATTTTCATGGCCATTTACAAATAAATAACTATATTAAGGAAATTGATCAACATTTCAGTTTGATGAGGTAACAAAAATCGGTCTAGGATTCTGTTTCCAAGCTTGTGATTGGGTGGGCACAGCTGTCAATCAGGGTTGTCCCCGCCCACGCAGGCCTGCCCATAGATCCGCCCCTGTGTCTTGGAGTGATGTTCAGGGTGATTCCTACCGTAGGCACAGTGAAGGTTTCATTTTATTATGTTAGTTTTTAAGTTGTTTTTATACATAGAAATATATTCTGTGTTCTGTAAAGTATCAAGTGCAGCACTGTGTAAAAAGCACTACATACATTTATTATTATTTGTTGTTGTTGTTGTTAAGTGCTGAGTATTATTGGTCTGATATATCAGTTGATATAGCAGTGTATCATTACTGGACTCACCAGAAACCAAATACCCCCCAAATCCCTGGTGACCCACTGTTGACCTCACTGACCCAAAAAAAAAAAAATAATTCACTTGCCTGATAATGGCTTATAATGGTGAAATTCTGTACATACTTATACATTTACATATACACACTTTTGTTTAGAATGAGTCTCTTTTTACTTTGTTGTTTCTTCTGTATGTAAACTACAGCTGGACGAAACACAGGAAAAAGTTTTATCTCATCTCATCTTGTCTCGTCTATTAAACAGAACGCTATGGCTGAAAATAATGAAGAAAAAAAAGCGATGATGTGGTATTCAGAGTAATACTGTTGTGGAAATAAATATGAGACAATTATTACAAAAGTCATCAAAAAATGGTTATGCAGTCGAGTCCAGACAGAAACGAAAACATGGCACTGTTTTTGTCAGGACATTGTCATGGATCTTAATGTAACAGCTGAAGTAATTTGGGTTATTATTAAAAAAAAAAAAAAAAACTATGGAAAGTGGATAGATACCATCTCTGAAACTAAAGTATTATGAGTTATTTTTGTTGTTTTCATATTTGCACCTTTAGTTGTACCAGAAATTAAAATGAACAAGAAATTGAAGAAAACATAGTTGGTCTAATAATTTTTTCCTGTAATTGTCTGATCTGAAGGTACTTTGGACATGACAGACCCTTAAACCTCCACCAGAGTCAAATGAAACCACAGATTAAACCAAGTCCAATTTCCTGGAAAAGGAAACGGAGGGAAAAAAGAGATTTATTCAACAGATTACATAAAAGGAGGGAGTTAAACATATGGCCCATGGGCTAGAACTGGACCACCAAAGGATGTTAAAATCAGTGAACAGCAAAAGGCCAGTAAAATAACAGCATATTAACCTATAAATGATGACAGTTCCATATTTTTCTCTATATTTTAGAGTGAAAAAAATCTAATTAATTCGTGAAAATGTTCACATCCACAAACTAAACTTAAAATAATGTGAATAATGTGAAAAACTAGATGTTTTTTAAGAAGAATAAGTGCATTTACACATGTACATTCTAACGTAGGCATCACACAAATACACAAAACATTTAGTAACAGGCAGAATATTTAACGGCATAAACATGACTTTTGATTTTTAGGAACAATAAACATATTTACAAAAAAAAGTAAATATGAAAGAAACTCACAATAGATAAAAATACAAATACAGCACTAGTCAAATATTTTAGAACACCACAATTTTTTCCAGAATTTGATTGAAACCCTTTAAACACCTTTAAAACAGTAAAAAAAAACACTTTAAAAACATTAAAATACCCTTAAAAACTGTTAAAAATAGCAGTTAAAAACTCTCTCAAAAACCCTGAAAAGACCCTTTAAACACCCTTAAAAATGCTTAAAACACTTAAAAAACATTAAAATACCCTCAAATACGAGTTAAAAACTCTCTCAAAAAACCCTTTAAACATCCTTGAATACACTTTAAAAAAATCTCAAAAAATCTTTCAAAACTCAGGAAAATTTTTTTTCAAAAACCCTTTAAAAACATTATTTTTCAGGTGTTTTATTTCTTTCTTTCTTTTTTACCTCTCGCTGTTCACCGTCTACTTTTGTATCTTTTGAATCTGTCATTTTGACTTGAACTCCTTGAATTTCCAAACAAAACTAGAAAAATCAGGGTGTTTGAAAACTTTTGACTGGTAATGAACACTATATAATAATACAAAACAAATACACAAAATATACAGTAATGTACAAAAAGAATAGAAAATGATGCACTAACAGATAAACATTAGAGTATCTTATCATTTTCACTGTGTCTGTTTCCATGACCATAAAACTACAATAATTGATATTAATCAGATCTGATGCTTTTATATTCACTTCAGAAATACAATAATCCATAAAGCCTGGTTTAGACGTTTCTGTCCATTATTGGATTTATCTCGGACTTCCTACGTACATAGTGACGCAGATTCAAACTTCCTGTTATTGTCATCAACGTCACTTGAGTTTTCTGCAATTTTAATTCTTTTGACACATGTTCTATCTATCTATCTATCTATCTATCTATCTATCTATCTATCTATCTATCTATCTATCTATCTATCTATCTATCTATCTATCTATCTATCTATCTATCTATCTATCTATCTATCTATCTATCTATCTATCTATCTATCTATCTATCTATCTATCTATCTATCTATCTATCTATCTATCTATCTATCTATCTATCTATCTATCTATCTATCTATCTATCTATCTATATATATATATATATATATATACACACACATATACACATATATAGTCATTTTTTCTAGGTTTGTGTGATATTGACAGTGATTCTACTACTGTGTGGTTTAGAAATGTGACAGTAAAACAAAACAAAGGCCTGAACAGGGGGGTATGTTGTGCTCGTGGGACAATTGGGCGCGAACTGCCTTTCCTGGAGGACATTTGCAAACACAGACTTCTTTCTGGGGCGTTACGGTTCATAAAGAACCCCCCCCCCCAACACACACACATACACACACACACACAGAAACACTACTGCTCTGTTAACGGTTCAACATCTCACCACAGCAGTTTCTACCCCGCAGGCTCTATCAACTTTGAACAATACACTTCAGTTTATCCACTTTTATGACATATTCATTTATTTATTTGCACTTTTTCTGTGTGTTTTTTTTGTTTTTAATGTATATTTACTTCATGTGTGTCTTTAATGTGTGCATATCATGTGTCTGTTCAAATGCACTTTGAGCTCATTTACACCTTTAGTCCAGTGTGGTTTTCCACTGCAAATGGCAATAAACTCAACTGTCAACTGTACTTTACTGGTCTGATCCACTTTAGGTTATAATTGTGTGTTTGTGGAACCAGGACTAAAAGGGTTTTGACACCACTGATTGTTAACGTCTTCATGGATGTTTTTGGTTTGTTTTTTTGCATTATGGGAATGACTGAGTGACTGACACAGTGAAAGAGCACTAGCCAGAAAGTGTTAATAAGTAGTAGTAGTAATAATAATAATAATAATAATAATAATAAGTGTTTTTAAAAATTTGTTTAGCAGCGACCTTAATAGCTCAGGTTTGAAGTAAGTACTTTAAAGGGATAGTTCACTATTTTTCACATGAATTTGTATAGAATCAGTGTCTTTACTCTGGTGCACCCGCAGTGACTGACCCCCGACAGTGTCCTGTGAGCCCAGTTCTGGTCCAGTTTTGGTCAAAGGGTTTCCGGTAGGTTTCCTGGGGTCACAAAAATGAAACGCGTTTCTTCTCAAAACGACATGTGTTTGAATGAGTGATATTCATTGTACAATGTATAACGACAAATAAAATATTTGCATAATGAAACTGTCAGGGAACAAAAACTCACACCTCCTAATTGCTTGGAGCTTTTTTCTCTCAATAGTGATCAGTGCCGTTGTCACTGCTAACAGCTGTGCGCTTTAGCAAACTACTTTCATCAGTTGTTCTGCAGTGTTTGCTGCTGCTACGTGCAGGCGATCCAATGGTTGATTCAGTCGAGCTCCTGCTTTGTAATTATCAGAAATATAAATAAAAAAAATCACATGCAGCATATTTCCTTCCATGTTCATAGTTGAAATGAACACAAAACAGGAAGTGGACGTAATTGTTTTCTTCCAGTAGACATCCAGACATTAAGCGGGCGTTCTGTCCAATCAGAACCCTCTGTACCTCCAGGTCTTAAAGCCGAATTAACTAGAGCGGAATACACCTGTTTCTATGGAAACCTTTATTTGGAATTAACATGTTGGCTTTAATTCTGAATTATTTTGTTCCAAATAATAATTCTGAATTAAAAAACATCATGTAAATGAAGCAATTGTGAAAACAGTTTGGGTGACCTTTGACCTACATTCACAAAAATTTAATGAGATCTGTTCTGAACCACCTCACACTTTTCCAAAAGGTTTCACGCAAAGTTGCTGATGAAGTAACGGACCGGGTGGGTGATGACTACCTAAAAAATAGAACAATATTCAAGTAGAGAACCCATGTGAGAACCTGGGCTGAGAAGTGTCAGTTTGACGACTTTTACTTTTGCAGAATTGACGTAGCCTAGCCGCGCTAGATGCTCTAGTGGCAACAAATCAAATTTTCTACCAGGGACAGTGTAGTTACGCTCAATGTAACTTTTGGTTAGATTTCCCAGAAACTGGCCGACGAATCGTGGTGAAGTATAGAGTCAAAGGGTGGGCGTAACAAAGTGACGACAGAGCTGAGAGAGAAACAACCACAAACAACCATAGAAGAAGAACCACGATGATAATAGATGGCTGTCGACTGGGGGGTGTTTTCCTTTTTATCAAACATGAGTGAAGAATGTGAGAAAACGTCAGCAATCTTTAAATTCTTTTTTACAGAAGCGATAACAGTCGTTAAGATCCATCATCCACCATTGTGTTTAGTCATTCGTAACTTTCTTCAGACTCTTCCGGCGCTCTAACTACATCGTCCTAAAGATTAAATGGTAAATGTACTTTCCACCTTCATGGTGCTCGGAGTTCTTCACATTCACACACTCATACACCAGTAAGTTTCTAAGGTTCTGTCAGTCCTACTGGGAGACTACGTCGGGGTTCAGTGTCTTGTCCAAGGACACTTTGACATGTGGACAGCCAGAGCCTGGACGCCAACCGTCAACCCTTCTGCCATTGGACGACCCACTCTACCAACTGAACCACAGCCGACCTGATTACCCTGATTGGTTATAGTATCGTCCTATTACATACAGAGGGATTTGAAAGACAGCCTTTTAGCCCCGCCCCCCCCATGCCTATGACACATGACTAGACTCATAAATGAAATGAATGGGGACAGAACGTCAAGGCTAGAACCGACACATAATGAGCAGAAAATGTTTGAAAACTCTGTTGTGTTGAACAGCAGCGTCCACCGTCAGGGCTTGATAGCTGCGCCTCCTCTTCCTGTTTGTGTTCATCGTGTTGCGTTTGCCAGTTCTGCCGTCGCTTCAGCCCATTACCGCCGCGTCTTCTCAGAGGATTAGTCGCTGTGGAGGTGGTTAGTGAAAGGTCGTGGATGTTTGTTTCTTCCATCTCCCCACTCAGCTGTCACTCTTCTTACTCCCACCTTTTGCTTTTACCCGTCACTCTGCGCCGCCACCGTACTTTCTCCGTCCGTCCGTCCATCCGTCCGTCACTCTCTCTGTGCTGAAAGGCTTCCTGCGGCGGCGAGCGTTCACTTTGAAGAACGGTTTCATAATGCTGCAAGGATACAGCAATTAGCACCTGAGCGTGTGCAGGTTGTGTGAGTTATGCGTTTGTGTTGGGCTTTGACGAACAGGTATTGACTTAACTGCAAAAAATATCCATTACACTGTAAAATGTTTTGACATTTGACTAAGTTTGAGTCACTGATAAGTAAAAACTAGGTCCAAATTCTTCTTGGCTGTAATTTCACAGATACTGTGATTGTTTTGTTGATTTTATTTTTTTGTTCTTATCTTTTTCTGGACAGTTTTATTGTTTTTTGTTCATTATTTAGTTGGTTTTCAGGATCGTTTTATCATTGTCTGTTTGTTTTCGTCATTATTTAGTTGATTTTCAGGATCGTTTTATCATTGTCTGTTTGTTTTCTTCATTATTTAGTTGATTTTCAGAAATATTTTATCATTTTCTGTATGTTTTCTTCATGATTTAGTTGATTTTCAGGATCGTTTTATAATTTTCTGTTCCTTTTCTTCATTATTGAGTTGATTTTCAGAAATATTTTATCATTTTCTGTTTATTTTCTTCAGTATTTAGTTGATTTTCAGAAATATTTTATCATTTTCTGTTTGTTTTCTTCATGATTTAGTTGATTTTCAGGATCGTTTTATCATTTTCTGTTTGTTTTCGTCATTATTTAGTTGATTTTCAGAAATATTTTATCATTTTCTGTTTGTTTTCTTCATGATTTAGTTGATTTTCAGGATCGTTTTATAATTTTCTGTTCCTTTTCTTCATTATTGAGTTGATTTTCAGAAATATTTTATCATTTTCTGTTTGTTTTCTTCATTATTTAGTTGATTATATGGATTGTTTTGTCATCTTCATTTTCACCCCATAGAGTTGGATCAATGAGCCTTTTTACATCCACACCAATACTCCCATCATTATCCAGTTTCTGGAATTATCAGATTATTGCAGTGATCATGTAAACAGGATGATCGGATCGGCTTTATTTGATAGCGACAGTCATCAGATTATGAGAAATCGGATTAGCACACCTAGATTTCTCCCCAATACTCCGATGTCTTCACACATTTATACAAGTTCTTTTTTTTTTTTTTACATCTCCACATTTGTAAAACAATATCTGTCTGTCTGTCAAAAGTAAGGCATTAATGCAGATTAATCCATCATCATAATTAATCTGATTAAAAATGTTAACGTAATTAAACGGAACAGTTGTTTTGTTAAAACTGTTAGAAGGTGTTGAATAAACATATTTTTAGATTTAGTTCAGAATATGTTTTGGATATTTTACCATATTTTTTGTGGATTTTTTTCTGTAAATTATAAGAGTTTTAGAATGTTTTTTTTTTTTTTTTTTTTCATCACATTTTTGGTAGTGTATTTTTTGTATTGGTAAATTTGAGAGCATTTTAGCATGTTTGTGTGTGTGTGTGTGTGTGTGTGTGTGTGTGTGTGTGTGTGTTTTGTAGGTGTATTTTTTTGGTAAATTTGAGACCCCCCCCCCCAAATCAGTCAATTGACAGAGACAAAAATCTCTCTATATTTTCAAGTAAAATAAGGTAAAAAATTAAATTAAATTTTATGAAATTATACTTTGAGTGTAAATATGTGAAAATATTTGCATTTACAAAAATAATTATTTATAGATTTTGATAATATTTTACTGGTCTGACCCATTTTCAGATTGAATTGGTTTGAATGTGGAACCTGAACTAAAGTAATTATTAATTATTATCTTAATATCTATTCTTTGCATTTCACAAATTCATCCCAAGAGCCAGACTGGACTCTTTGGCAGGCCAGATTTGGCCCCCGGGCCTTATGTTTGACACCTGTGCGGTAGGGAGCGATTTTGGACGTGATTCCAGACGTTTGGAAAATTGCAGGAAGTGTTTGTTTTGTGTCATAATGTTTGAAACATACTCCAAAAGAAATCAAATAATGGACTGAAACATGGAAACGAGGGTTGTTTGATTATTTCTGAAGTGCATGTAAACACGTCACATCAGATTATTCCCAGTTATTGGACTTTTACTGTCATGTAAACGGGCTCAGTGACACTTAGTTTATATACAGTTAATTATAGATTTTGCTGAAAAAGTCACTTTTCTTTCAGTTTTCGCTGTTGATATAATCATTTCGTCCGTGCTTTAGCAAACATCTACTTTATCGGTGAAATAATCATCAGGAAAAATTTGCGATTTACACCAAAATAATTTAAGAAATGCAGGTGATACCGTTATTAAAAAAAAAGGTTTCATTCATTAGAAGTTAAAAGCAGAAAATTAAAGCCACAAACTACATTATTAACGGTTCTTTTTGTGAGTGTGTAACTTCACACCAGTGATGAATAATGAAGTGGATGTATCTGTCACCATAGCAACAATGAATGCTTCTTGTGGTGGATGTTTTATATTTAACACCTGTAGTTGAGCAGGATTTATTAGTTACAGGGACGTTACTAGTTCGTCTGTCCTTCTGAGTTCTGACTGGTTCATGGTCGGAGCTTGAGGGAAACACTGTAGTTTCTGTGTTTTGTTGATTTTACCAATTGTTTTATTTGTTTTGCGTTCTTCATTATTTTTGTTGATTTTATGGATGTTTTTGTTTTTTATTTTTGTTGGTTTTGTTCATTATTTTGTCGATTTTGTGGATAGTTTTATCATTTTTTGCTTTTTTTCTCGAATGTTGTTGTTGATTTTATGGATAGTTTTGTTATTTTTGTTTGTGTTCGTCAACATTTTGTTTTAATTTATGGGTAATTTTATCCTTTCATGTTCGTTTTCTTCATTATTTTCTGAATTTTATGGATAGTTTTGTCACTTTTCTGTTTCTTTTCTTCATTATTTTGATGCTTTGATGGATACTTTTGTCATTTTTATGTTTGTTTTCTTCATTATTTTGTGAATTTTATGGATAGTTTTGTCATTTTTCTGTTTATTTTCTTCATTTGGTTAAATTTATGGGTAGTTTTATCTTTTTGTTGTTTTATTGTCATCATTATTTTGTTGATTTTCGGTATAGTTTTATGGATTTTCGATTGGTTCACAGGTGGAGTTTCAGTGAATCAGTTTGATTGATTCAGAATAAGGACGGTTGTTGTTCTATTTCTGTTTTTTCCTGCTCAGTAACAGACATTCTGTTTGTTTTGAAAGCTGTGATTGTGTCTCATCTTAAATCCTTCATTCCATGTGTTTCCACCCTGACCTGATAATAAGACTACTTTTCTAGTCTCTGTTCTGTTTTTAATGAAGCCACAGTTGAATGTTTCTGCGCCGACACATGATTATATTAACCTGTTGAACAAAGTTGTTTTGTTGGATCTTTTCCTGTTAACAGTCTCCTCATTTTGTCCAAAGTCGTGGTAAAACCCTGTTTTTTACAACGAGTACAAGTAAAGAACAAGGCAGACGATCATGTGAAGGTGAAGCGATGCGCAAGTGGAGTGTATAAGTGTATCAGGCTTCGTCATTAGAAGGTCAGACTGTTTCGACACCTCTTATAGAAGTCGGAGTTGGACCGTAGGCGTCCAAATGCCACGGTTCAGAGCGGCTTCACCGGCTTTTCTCCTCAATTAGACTCGAAGGAAACATACTTCACTAATGCACACGAGTTACGCTTTAATAATGGATGGAAATGACTGAACCACAGGAGTGTTTGACTGGGAAATATCTGCAAACCGCCACCATGTTGATCTACAGGCTCAACCAATCAAATCAAACAACACTAATATTGTATGTGCTGTCGTCAAATGAATTATAACCACTTATGTTAAGGGTCAATTTGACCCATTTCAGTTTTTATGTTGATCAAAGTACTGGTTATTCTTTCTTTTTCTTCATGAAATGTTATGACTCTGGTGTGTAATGGAACGTCTGTGCAGAGTTTGTATACACAGATAATGATATAGGTAATTTTGACCCAGATACTTTAATGTGAGTAATTATCTGTTCAGATCCAAAATACACATGTCACATGCCATTTTGTTTATCCAGTTATTAGTATTTTGGTAAAGTGAAAAGCTACCTGGAGAAGGATCCAGTGGACACAACTGTAAAAAAGGAAAATAATGAAAAAATTAATAAAATGTGTTTATGAAGAGGGAAAGACTTGAACAAAATAGTTCTTAAATACAATGTTGAAATGAAAAAATATATATTGTATGGCTCTAAATGTTTATGTCATCTAAAATATTTATTTATTTATTTATTTTTTAATCTTCAACATAATACAAGGGTTAATTTAGCATTTTCTTTTTTTATATAATTATATTTAAAATCAGGCGTTAAGAGACAAAAACGATGGAAAGCACCATTGTGGTTAAATTGTGGTTCCACCGCGGCAGTGGGTCGACTGTGGCGGACCGTCATGGCGGCGTTGGATCAGCTGATGTACAGTATTGATCGTCTGTTCTTGAGTTTGTCTGAGACTCTGATATTACACTGATTCCTGTAAAAGTCGTGTCAAATGGAGGAACGAAGAAGAAGAGGAGGAGGAGCCTGGGGTTAAAGCCACCCTGGACTCACATCATGCATCTGTCCAGCGCTCAGGAACAGTCTGGTTATTTCATCCTCCCTCTGTGGATTTCTTGCTTCTCCATGCGCATCATTATGTCCAGAATGGGGAAGACGCTGCACCGTTTACAATAAGCCGGATTATCTCTTAATGCATGAAAAATGGAATAAAATACGACCGATCTGCTTGAATTATTGCAAACACAGAACCATGAATACAGATAATTGTGGATCGCAGGTTTCAGTTGATTCATAGCAGGTCTGAGGAGTTTGGTTCTGGTTCTGCTGCTGAATTTGAGTTTTTCCTGTTTGGATGATACAGGTCGGTCCATTTGGATCAGAACCAAACACACGTGCATCCAGCGGTGGTCCTGGACAGTTCCCATGTTTTCCCTTTTTGCACAGTTGGATGAAAAAACACTCCCAGTGATATGACATCCTCCATCTTTGATTCTATTTTAGGACCAAAAGCATCTGGCAACAAAGGAACATATTAACATATCTCTAATAATTTAGGCTCAAAATTTGACAAAATATGTACTTTTAAGCTAATTAACAATAATAAAAGGCTCCCGACACAAAGAGAAATGGACAAAAAACTAATAAAAAATGGGACAGAAATGGAACAAAAATATGAGAAAAAAATAATAATTTCCTTTTGATTTCTGCCTTAATGTCTTATGGATCAAAAACAGTGATATTACTGGACATTTTGACACACTATGCTAGCCTGGTCATTTTATTTTGTTTATAATGTGCACATTTGAGTTGTTTTCCAGAATTTAAAAGATCATACAAAAATGAACCACCTTTGAATTCTGACCTTATTTAAATTCTGAAAAATAATGTGATGTTTTTTTTTAAACACGAAGTGCAAATCGAACCTGGATACCAGAGGGTTCATGTCATTTTCATCTTTACATGATTGTAACCTTGTTAACGTTCATATTATGTTAATAACCAAAATGTCTGCTTCGAAACTACATGGAAGTGAAATCCTGATGATTGTTAACCTCCAAAATGTAATAAACTACAAACGTAATAAAAATGTGCAACATTTAACGTAACAATCCCACAAACGTAATAAAAATTTTGCACCTTTTATCGTAATAATCCCACAAACGTAATAACTTTCCCACAAACATAATAGCAGTCTCCTACAAATTTATTACATTTGTGGGAAGTTATTACAATTTTGGAAGGTAACAATTTTTGCCAATCCCACAAATGTAATAAATTCGTAGTCGACTGCCATTTTGTTTGTGGGAAACTTATAACATTTGTAGGATTAATATATTAAAAGTTACACATTTTTATTATGTTTGTGGAGTTAACGATGATGATGATGATGATGATGAACCAATTGTCAGTGGTGGGAGGCGACCTCCCGTTGCTGTCGCAGGTGAACGTGACCAGACATGATGCGGGACGCAGACGGAATAAAGCAGCCGCTCGATAAAGAGACAGAGGACGGCTGATGAGGACAGGGGTTTAGCTCCCAGCATGCCTCAGTGCACGCCCTCGGGGACCGCTACTGGAACGCAGCACGCTGAGGAATCTGCCACACACACACACACACACACACACACACACACACACACACACACACACACACACATACACACATACATGACACAGTGTGTAGAAGAATCCAGAGTGAAACGCTGTCACATGTCGGCGCTGGAGGCCAGTGGCCACATGGTCTGATGTGGTTCAGCACCAGAAAGTAGGACAACGGGAAACCAGGATGGACCACTTTGATCCACATCCCCTCCCCCGCCGTGGGGGTGGGGGGGTAGGGGAGGGGAGGGATGAGGGGCAGCAAGGAGAGAGGAGGTTTGAGCCGCAGGATGATGGAGGTCATGTGGTGGGTTCAAGCTCACTTCAGGATTAAAGCTCAGAAAAAAAAACACCTGAATTACTCGTGTTGATCCTCCAGAACTGTTTGGATCAGAACCAAATCCATGTGCATCAGCTCTGGTTCAGGTTCTGGTTCCTATGCTTTTCTGTTTTCTTTTTGCACATACAGATGTAAAAACAGTCCTGGTCGTGTTCAATTCCACAGTTAGTTAACAATTATTTATTTTTTTTGTCCATTATTTCCTGGAATAATTGAATTATACCAAAAATTTGGACAAATTTTAAACACATTTTTTAATTGATCAGAACAGAACAGTACAAAAGTACCACAGTAGCAAAAGAATCGAGCATGTTTTAATTTGATATCTGCACATGTTACTATTGTACAGAAAACTATCCTTGCTACTATTTATTGTGTTTAATATTACTGTTTATTTTTTCCTCTTCTATACATTCTGTAACTGAGCCAAATGCAAATAAATGTCATTCAATATTCACCATGTGCATATTTGAATGACAGCAAAGCCCGTCGAAATCTAAAAGAAAAATCAGCCAATGGGAAAATGAATTTAACATGTTTTAAATCCTGTTAGAACTTAGACCGAAAATGATACAAAATACAGAGTTTTAGTCGATTAATGACAATAAAAGAAAGAAACAGAGAAAACAAAAAATACACTGAAAATGAGACAAAAATTAAAGGAAAAAAACTCAAAATGTTTTCAGTGTTCTACAATATTTTAAATATTCTAAATAGTCTTAAAACACATTCTGGAATGTTCTAGGATGTTTGTGAATATTCTTGGGTGTTCTTGAATATCCTTCAATATGTTTTAATGCTCTTGAATGTCACTGAATATTTTTGAATGTCCTTGAATATATTTGAATGGCTTTTTTAATATTGTTGAATATTTTTGAATAGTCACGAACGTTCGTGAATATTCTTGAACTTTTTTTTTTGTTTTTTTAATATTCTTCGTCGTTTTTGTATGTTCCACACTGGCATTGTTAGTGGCACTGTAGGTTCCGTCCATGCCTTGATGGAACCTGAGTTAAATATTCACAGGAACATTAACATAATTAACATAAATCATTTCCACTGTGTGATTTGTTCTGGGGGAGGAACGTGATGCATTTGAACATGGACACAGGTTACTGCTTTGCTTTATTTGTACGTTTGTTGCATTAATCTGTGTGTTCTATGCATGTGTGTGTGTGTGTGTGTGTGTGTGTGTGTGTTGGGGGGGGCGGGGGGGTTCTCTCCTCCAGTGCTGTTTAATTATTAACTCCTCCCTGTGAGACATACGCTGGAATGAGAAGCTCCACAATTAATATTACAAACCTGTCCAACACACAGGAAACACACTATTTGTTTTTCTTCCAGCTGTGATGTGTTCATCCACATGGACTGTGTTGTGTTGTTTTTTTGTTGTGTTGTGTTGCTGTTCAGCTGTGTGTGTTGCGGTGTAATTAGCGCAGACAGTTTGCGGTGCAGTGTCGCCTCCTGCCTCGTCGTAATCTCACATCAGCATGGACACACACATGTGCGCACATGAAATGTTAAACAACACTTGACTGTACATGAGCCCTGAATGCAACACACACACACACACACACACACACACACACACACACACACACACACATAGCGTCCACCTCACCCTTGTTGTAACAGTTACTACAGTCACATGACCGTGAGGCTCTTCACCATGGAAACCACCACCTCTTCAGCAACTTTACATCAAGCTTATAAATCTCAGTAAATGTTATTTTCAGTTTCTACCTTCCGTTCTTTGCCTTTGTGTCTCATTCGTGGGTTTGAAATAATGTCTGTCTGCTGTGAAATAAATCTACTGTATCTGAAAACAAATATTTTAATCCATTAGATCAGGCGTGTCAATCTCATTTTAGTTCAGCTAAGTTTGATCAGAAGTGGGCTGGACCAGTGAAATAAAAACATAAAAATATAGAAATAATAATCAAACCCAAATTGTTGTCTGTTTTAGCGCAAAAAAAGGCAATTTATATTCTGAAAATGTTGACCTCTACAAAAAAAATTTCAAACAGTGTGAATGGCATGAACAAACTGAAAAAAGGGTCATTTTAATAATATTAGATTGCAGTTTGTCATTAATATGTGTATATTATCACTTACAAATACACAAAACATTTAGTAATAGGTAGAATATTTTTACCTCTGTATTAAATTTGGGTCTGTCTGTCTGTCTGTCAGCAGGATTACGCTGAAATATCTGAATGGATTTTGTTGAAACTTTCTGGAATGATAGATAATGGGTCAAGGAAGAACCTATTTTGAGCAATGAAGGTCAAAGGTCAAGGTCAAATGGTAAAACACATCAGAATCTCAGGATTAAGACAAGATAGAATAGTGTTTTTTTTTTTTTCATTCACATTGTCTCACCTTCAGACATCAGATGGTCAACACCTATGGCTCCATCATGTCATATTTTGACGTCATATCAAGCCTTGGCGGAGGTCTGCTGTCTCTGACTGCCTTGTTAAGATTGTACTTCTCTTTCTACATTTCAGGTTGTTCATACTTGTTCTTATTATATACAGATTTTTTGCCGAATTATACTTTAAGTTTTAAGTAAATTCAAACATTTACAAAGCGACAAAAATTGACTTGTGAGTATTTATAGGTTATTTTATGAGAGTGAATTGGTCTGAATGTGGAACCTCAACTAACATCATTAATATATTAGTGTAATTTTTACATTTTACAACTTCATCCACAGGGCTGGACTGGACCCTTTGGCAGGCCAGATTTGTCCCCCGGGCCACATGTTTGATACTTGTGCATTAGATTAAACTTTCTGGTGTAGTGGTTAGCACTCGTGTCTCACAGTAAGAAGGTCCTGAGGGTGAGACCTTTCTGTGTGGAATTTGCATGTTCTCCTGTGTCTGCGTGGGTTTTATCCTGGTCTTCCAGTTTCCTCCCACCACCTGATAGGTTAGTTGGTTAATCTAAATTACCCATAGGTGTGAACGTGAGAGTGATTGTCTCGACATGTTCAGCCCTGCGACTTATCCAGGGTGTACCCTGCCTTCACGCTGGAATAGGCCCCCGGTGAGGATAAAGTGGGTTCAGAAAATGAGAGAGAGAGAGAGAGAGACAGGGATTCAACTTTCCAGTCTTAATCATTGGACATATGCACCAAACTTGACTGATACTATAATAAATAATAATAAATACAGCAACATAAACTCAAATGCAAAGCAAGACATTTCACACATAAGTACATTTACAGTGTGTCTGTTGTGGTTCTACAGCTGGCTCTGGTTCTGGTTCTGCCTGTTCCTTCCACCTCCACCATCAGTTTTTAAATCCTTCAGAAACACATGACCTCTCCATCCCTTCTTGTTTCTTGTTTTTTTTTTGTGACTCGGAGGGTCACAGAGTTTCCGAGAGTCACACGTCCTTCAACTTCAACCTTCTTCCCATAACTACCCCCCCCCCCCTTTTTTTTTTCAGGTCAAGGTGTTCCTTTGCTGGTGTATGTGTTGTTTTTCAGACCTGGGTTTATTGTTTTATGGTTGTCAGGACTCACCATGTCCAAAGGTCGGTCCATAAAAATGCATCTTTGTGAAGTTTGGACCAGGTTTATCAGCCGAGCCTCGCTTTGGAAACAAACTCAACAAGCGGCGCTTTTAAAGCCACGGCAGTAAAGACCTTAACTTTTATCTGTTACGGTCAGGTTAAAGTTAAGGAGTTGGACAAACCAACACTGCTTGGATTATTGCATGAGGCGTCTTTACAGGTGTTTGTTTCATTTTAGAATCGGAGGGCATCCATATTCCGAAATATCACTGGTCTATGAGTAAAATGCTTCTGCAATAAAACTAATGAAATGTTCCCACGTGTGTGTTAGTGATAAAGAAAACTCAAGTCTTAAATGCTGGTTCGCTCAAGTTTCCGAGATAAGTCTGGGGTCAAAATGTGAAATACTTCCAATGAACAACAGAATAGGTTTTAGTCCAAAGGAATATTGGTCTCAGAAAACATAAGCTAACCAGCACTTTTGTTATTTGTTTTCTGATTCATTTTATTAAAGTATGTTAGATTTAACACATTTAATGTCTGAAGTACTGTAGATACTTTCTAAAACAAAATTGTAGAGCAGTGTATTTCCATGACAGGAATGGAGTACGGACAAAGACCATTAGATTCAATAGTCTTTTTTCGACTGTATTGAATCTAATGGTCTTTGTCCGTACTCCTCAACTTTATTTAATCAAAGTTTAAGAAACCAGAGTTCCAAACTGTCAGTATCTCCAGACGTTAGCTGATAATGTTTGCTTTTTCAACTCAAACATTGACCTTGAGGTGAAATAATTCCTCAAAATATCATAAAATAAGCCTTCCTTCTGCAACTGCCGCCGTACTCAGCTCCAGATTTATTGATGCATTTATCGTGAAGTAAAACTTCAGTGTTAAATGTCAAAGCTCTCAGCATTTTCCTGAGGAGGCAGCCAATACAAAACAGAACCTGTCAGACGATCGGCACCGTGTTTAGAGAAGAACACATTTAGACTGAATGTTAGAAAGGTTTGGAGAGACTCACAAAGCGATGAAGATGAGAGGGTGAAGGAGGAAACAGGATGATGAGTGGATGGAGGTGAGTGGAGGTTTACCCTGGAGGTGGAGGAGGGCTGACAGATGTGGATGGGGGGTGGGGGGCGGGGGGCTGGTCCTCCCACCCTCAGTGCAGTTTAACTCCTCATCTGCCGTTCCGCCTTATCATCTTGCTCTTCATCCTTTTCACGTCAAACTAACCCTCATGGTTTGCTGCACATGTTGTAGATTTGTGAGGAATTATCATCAATGTTGACATTTGGTGCAAACGGCTCCTGTGCCCTTTTCCATCATCTGTAGCGTTAGCATCAGCTGATGGTAAACGCTATCTGAACATTGCGTGAAAACCTTCTGAACACCTTTTGAACATTGTCTGAATACTGCCTTAACTTTCTGACTGCAATCTCAACACCTTCTGAATGCTGTCTTAACGCAGCCTGAACACCTTTTGGAAACTGAAAATCTGAACACCATCTGTACGCCTTCTAAATGGTTTCTGAACACCTTCTGAATGCCACTTGGAACACCTTTTGAAAACGTTTTGAAAATCTTCTGAAAACCTTTTGAAAACTTTCGGAATATCGTCTGAACACGTTCTGAGCATCTTCTCAATGCCAGTTGAACACCTTTTGAAAACCTTCTGAACACCATCTGAAAACCTTTTGAAAGCCTTCAGAACACTTGCTGAATGTCATCTCAACACCATCTGAACACCTTCAGAGCATCTTCTGAATGCCAGTTGAACACCTTTTGAAAACCTCTTGAACATTTTCTGTAAACCTTTTCAACACTGCCTGAATGCTGCCTTCTGAAGGGTTTCTGAAAACCCTCTGATCAGTTTTTGAACATTGTCTAAACACCTTCTGAATGTCATCGTAACACCTTCAGAGCATCTTCTAAACACTTTCTGAACACCTCCTGAGCACCTTGTGAAAGCCTTCGGAACACCCTCTGAATGACATCTCAAAACACTCTGAACACCTTCAGAGCACCTTCTGAATTCCACTTGAACACCTTTTGAAAACTTTTTGAACATCTTCTGAAACCCTGCCCGAATGCTACCCCAACACCTTCTGAAGAGTTTCTGAACACCTTCTGAAAACACTCTGATCAGCTTTTGAACGCTGTCTAATCACCTTCTGAATGCCATCTGAAAACCTTCTGAACGCCTTCTGAACACCGTCTGAATGCCGTTGCCAACATGTGTCTCTTTGAACATAAGTAACCGCATGTAGGCTGTGAAATATTCACCTTTTGATTCATCTCCCAAAAGAGTTTCGATTGCCTCCTCCCCCCCGGTCGCTCTTTCCAGTCAGTCGTGACCTTTTCTGGACGTTATCCCGCCAAAGCCCGGCCTCAGGCGAAGGAATGTGAACCTGAAGGACATGCACAACATCAGCTGTCAATCAAAGAAGAAAAACCGCTGGAGCTCAGAGGTCAGAAGTTTCAACGTGAAGTGAATACCTCCGTACATACGTAGATGTTCTCTGTTGATGATTCGAAGGCGTTGAAGTGAGGATGGAACAGATGATTCCTCTGTCTGAACTCTGTCTAAAGTATGATGATATTAGTGGTTGTTTTTAGGTGCTCATGACTTTTTATTTCCAGTTTCAGGTCATATGCAAGTCACAGATTTGATCTATATATAATTAAGGTTTAAAAAAAAAAAAAAAAAAAAGGTACAAACAATGAATAAACAATATAAACATGTACAAGAAACAAGCAAAAAAAAATGATGAAAGTTAACTAAATTGAACAAAATAGTAGGATGTAAATTATCAGTAACTGAACAAAATTGAGGAATATAATAGAAAAGTTTTAACTGAACGAAGTTTTTACAAAAACGAACCAAATGATGACAAAAAGATCAAGCAATTAAAATCGAACAAAACACGAAGTAACAGAAATTCAATAAGGAATAAATAATGCTAAGAGCAACATTGAACAAAACAATAAAGAAATGAGAAAGAAAATTAAAGAATAATATAAGAAGGAAATTAGACAAAATTAAATACAACATGAGCAAGAGAAATGAACACGAATAACTACACAGCAATCAGCAATGACAAAAATATAGAGTAAAATGATGAAATAGAACCAAAATGAAATGAAAACAAAATTAACACAGTAAATAGATAATAGAAGTCTGAGTTTTTATTATAGATGATTAAAAATATACAGACGAGAAAACATCCTGTTCCTGTTTATTTATCCACTGAGGAATGAATGAACCCGAAGCGTTAAGTCTGACATAAATGTCTGATGCTTTGTATCACTCCTGTTCAGTTCAGGGTCTGTAGGTTTTTGTCCGTCTCTACACTATACAATGTCTTATATTATTGTGGATAATG
Source organism: Siphamia tubifer (assembly GCA_020466265.1). NCBI lineage: Eukaryota > Metazoa > Chordata > Actinopteri > Kurtiformes > Apogonidae > Siphamia > Siphamia tubifer. Next base: position 8,693,910 of record CM035789.1, on the reverse strand, counting down.
TACTCTGTAACCTCAGCTCGGTTGCCATAGATACTGGTGCTTCAGCCTCTTGGAGCAACTTCATTGGGTGACGACGGCGTTGTGGTATAGATTCAGCTTCAGCAAGTTTTAAAGGAAGGACATGCAGACCAGGAACCAGGAGCCCAGACCCCCAAACCACCAGAACCCTGGACTCCCAGACCCTTAGGACCCAAGACCATCAGACTCCAAGATCCTCAGGTTCCCAAACCCTCAGACCCTTAGACCCCGAGACCATTAAACCACATATCCGTAGGCCCTGAGACCATCAGCCAGACCATCAGACCCTTAGACTCTCAGACCATCAGACTCCCAGATCCTTAGACCCCAGACCTTCAAACCATCTGACTCCCAGACCCCCAAAACCATTAAACTACAGACCCTGAGACCACTTGGACCCCCAAACCATTAAACCACACATTCTTAGACCCCCAGACCATCTGACTATCAGACTCCTGGACCCCAAACCATTAGACCACGAACCCTTAGCCCCCCAGACCATTACACTCCTAGACTCTTAGACCCCCAGACTATCCGACCATTAGACTCTTATATCAACAAACCATTAGACCACAGACACTTAGACCCCCTGGACCCCCAAACCATTAAACCACAGATTCTTAGACCCCCAGACCATCTGATTATCAGACTCTAATACCACCAGATCATTAGACCACGAACCCTTTGGCTCCCAAACTATTAAGTCATAAACAAGAATTTAGGGTTCGTTTGTTTTTGTTTTTACAGAATTTTATTTTTTTTTCCTCTTGTTTTTGTCACAAATTTTGCTCTTTTTAAAATAACTTGGTCTGGATGTTGCATTTCTCCATTTTTATTCACAAGAAACTTGATGTCATCATGAGAGGGAAGAACAAGGAACTTGAGTAATAAAGTAAAGATGAAGAAAAACAGAAGTGATAAGAGCTTGTTCATGGAACATAACTGTTTGATTTGATTGGTCTGATGCTGTGTTTGAGACTGGGCTGCTGTGACCGCTGCCGTTCATCATCTGATGACGTGTCCTGGAGGATGTAGTGATTGGGGGGGGGGGTTGCATTAAAGCCCCCATGGGCCAGTTATGGACACATGAAGGACTCAGAGGTGACCCAGGTGACCGTTTTAATCACATGTCAACTTCCTGTGTTAAAGTGATGACAAAACTGAAAAAGGATGTAATATTTTACTTTGTCAAATTTGGTTCATTTTGTTGTTTATTCTGTTGGTTTGATCTATTCCTCGTTGATATTCTGTTTGATTTTTCATGAATTATTGTCCATTTTGTTGCTATTTTTCCTGTTTTTCTTATTTTCTCCTCAGTTTTTAGTTCTTTTTTTAAATGTTTGTAATAGTTTATATATTTTTTCTTTATTGTGTTGCTAATTCTGTTGATTTTCATTCATCTGAGTGATTTCTCATTGATAGTTTTTTTTGCTTGGTTGATTATTACTTATTTTGTCAATATAGTTCCTGTTTTTATTCTTTTTTTTCCAGATTGTTTCATTCTTCCCATTTTTCTAGTAGCGGTGTTCATTTTTGTTGCTAGTCTTGTTCCTTTTTGGTTCATTATTGTTCATTTCTTTGCCAATTTTGTCCATTTCTGTTCATTTTCTTGCAAATTTAATCCATTTTGTGTTAGTTTTGTGGATTTTTCTGTCCATTCCGTGGCACACTCGCTCATATTTACATAAATCCATCTTAGGTTTCTCATCGCATGCACCTCGTGTCACTCTTAAGTCGAACATCGACGCTAATGGAGGCATTTATTGACCCAACGGATACAATGAAATGCTCCAAACTTGTAATATTTAGTTTGTGAACATGAGATTGATGGTTTTGTTTTCATCACTCGGCCTGTTCATCATCCTGAAACGGTAAAGTGTGCATCTCTGACGAGGTGTCGGAGGAGTTGGAGGGAACAGGAAGCGAGGAGATGGAAGTGATCCAGAGACGGTTATTGCATCAATAAGTCTGGATGTGATGTGTGCGTGTGCATTGTGAGCGCTGTGTGGGAGTGGTGCAGCGAGCGAGGTCGAGGACCGAGCAGCTCCACAGTCTGGGGCTTTGTGTTCCTCACCCTCCATCCGAGTGGGAGGTGGAGGCAGAGGGAGGGGCTCGCAGCATTGTCTTTCACCTCTCAAGGCCACAGAGCGAACGGCGAACTGCAGGAGAGACTCACACTGCAGCAAGACGACGAAGAGGAGGAGGAGGAGGAGGAGGAGGAGGAGGAGAGGAGTCAGAATCCACACCGACCAAGAGAAAGGAAAAGACAGCGAGACGTCAAGTCAGAAAAGAAGAAAAGACTCTAGTAGGATCAGTGTAGGAGGAGAAATCCAATGTCTAACATGGATGTGAGGAGTCGTTTTACAGGAAAAAAAATGAAGGAAAAGAAAATAAAACACACGCATGTATGTCCAGATACAGAGAAGATGTTACAGCTTCATGTCAGTCCATGTTTGACTCATCTCATCCTCAATGGGTTATAAAATAAACTACTTTTATCTGACATCAGATCAGGTTAAAGCCCAGATCTACTGTTGAATCTGAAGTCTTCCACAGTTTCCTCTGGATCTACAGCAGAGAAACAACTGAAGTGTGTTGTCGAGTGAAAACTTATTAATAACGCTGGTCTACAAGTAAAATGCTTCTGGAATAAAACTAATGACATTTTACCACATGTGTGTTACTGATAAAGAAAACCGAGGCCAATATTCCTTTGGGGTAAAACCTATTCTGTTGTTAATTCTAAGAATTTCACATTTTGACCCAAGGCTAATGTTGGAAACGTAAACCAACCAGCATTTAAGACTTGAGTTTTCTTTATCAGTAACACACATGTGCTAACATTTCATTAGTTTTATTCCAGAAACATTTTACTTATAGACCAATTACACTGAACTTTCTGTTCATTTCCAGTTCGTTACAATCCATTTATTTGCTAATTCTGTTGATTTTGACAATTTTTGTTTCTCTTTTTAAGTGATCATGCTCATTTTCTTGATTATTTGCTTAATAATAAGAAGTGGTTTGAGGCGCAACAAACCCCAGCCCCTCACAAATATTTTACCAGAATTGTTATGATTGCAAAAACACATTCACCAACATTTAATGGAAAATGTTTCCTTTCCTGAAAAATTCATAGCAATTGGTCCAGTGGTTTTTATGTAACGTTGCGAATAGACAGGCAAAAAAAGAATACCCCAAAACAATACTTCATCATCAGCAGCAGCAGCAGCAGCAGCCTTGTTTTATGGTTAAAATACTGATTATAAAGTAAATCATTGTGTTATTTCTGGATTTAATGATGCAAATTCAAAATGATGGTATGAAGTTAATTCTGCTTGATTACAGAAGGTTTGGTCTGATGGGACTTAACGGGCCCAGATGGATCCAGGTCCTGGGAGGAAACATGAACCAAAAGGAAGAGGAGATTCAAATCAAGAGGCAGAAAAACACAAAAAACCTCCTGCTGGTTGTAGTGGTAGTCGTGGTCCCTGAGTGGATCTGAGGATCCAATACATTAAAGTACATTAAAGCTGCAGCCTCTTCACTGGCCTACATTCACTAGACTTCACTTCCCATCAATCTTTCATGACCAACCCCAAAAATATAGTGCAAATGTAATTTACCGTAAGCCGGCACACCCTCATGGAGCGAAGGAGCGATGGTGGTGCCTTCGCTGGTTTCAGGAAAAATGGAGGCCTGGTGGGGGGCGTTAAATGAGATCTGAGAGGAAGGGCTCAGAGTTCAGGAGATTTAGATCAGTATTCAGTCAGCTTTTTCCTTTTTAAAAGATGTGAAAAAGATTAAATCCATAAGAAACTGAACCAAAATGACATAATCGAACAAAAACTGTATGGGTTGACTTCATACCTGCAGGGTTTTTTCTGCTTCTGATGCTTGAAATAATGACAAAAAGTTCAACCAGGTTCTATTTAACCCAGTCCACTTTCATCCAGACCAGTTCCAGTTCAATTAAACCCAGTCCACTTCCTTTCAGACCAGTTCCAGGTCTACTAAACCGAGTCCACTTTCATCCAGACCAGTTGTAGTCCGGTTCCATCCAGACTTGTGCCGGGGGGGGGGGGGGGGGGGGGGTTGTATTTGTACATTATTTTTGCTCCGTATTATTCCAGTGTGTATTTAACCCCTTTATTCTATGGCCCTCTAGAATGTTGCGACAGCTCCCATTCACTTTGAATTAACGTTCCCAGTGTTCTGTGTGCGGATTTTTTTCGATAACTGCCCGCTGCGCCATTAACGCTTGCTCCCAATGGCAACGAGTTTTGTCACTTCAGATTCACGGTACCATATCACTCCGCAGGTAGTTCGGCCACTTTGAAAATAAATATTCGCTGCGTTGTAAAGGCTATTTTATCCAATCTGTTAGAGTAGTAGCAGTAATAAGCTGTAATAACCGTAGAATAAGCGGGATAATGTATTGCCCACTATACTATTACCGACTATCAAAAAATATTTCCTTTAGGGGCTGAACAGTACCCCAACGCTGAAGACGGAAAGGTGCTGTTCCATATTCTTATTTTTTCTGATAGTAACGCGTGGGCAATACATTATCCCTTTGCTAATGCCTCCTGTCGCAAAAATGCAAGATACCAAAAAAAAAATGGTCTATTCAAACTGGAGAAAATTAATTTTTCAGTATTTCTTCATTTACAAAACAACATATTAAACAGGTTAAAAACACTGAAACCAACATTTTAAAGAAGAAATACATAAAGGAATTGCTGTACACTGACTAGAATAACAACATTGATGCTAACCGTTCGAGTTGTGACGGAACTTTTGTTTCATAACTTGACCTTTGATAATCATTAAAGATCAGAGAATGACCTGGACACTCCTGAATCTGATCCACTGAGCTGATGTGAGGATCCAAAGCCGGTCCTTGGTCATATTTTAGCTTCGGCCTTTTACTGTTGGGGATGTGCAGATGGTTGGAACACACATGAACATAAAACACATACATGTGCAGAGTGTAAAGTAGGTCATAGGGGCAGCGTTGACCATTACAGCCTCTGACTGTGGAAGAGGCTTAGCTCAGCTCCTATTTATAGAAACACACACATGGAATGCACACGTTAACATCGCATACATACATACATGGGACATACATGTAGTTTGCATCTGTTTGACACATCGAATTAGTCTGTTACAAGCAGAGGTCAGCGATTTAATCAGTTTGTGTTTACGCTGAATAAAGTCTGTAACTGGATGATGAGTGAAGTCTAATAAATCTGCAGTTTGTTATTAACCCCTTATATTTCATTAACCCTTTATAGTTCACTCAGAAATACTCAGAAATTCAAAATCTCAGCTTAAGTCTGACATGATTACTGTTTTTTCATTACTTTCCACTGGACAAATGTGCCAAACTTTACCAATATTTATGAGATAAAATGTCTGCAATGTCAGTTTTTCCATTAAATCAATGTGAGTAATTGTAAAGCGCCTTGAGTACCATAAAGATGCATAACATACAGTATGCTATACAAGATCAGTCCATTTACCATTTAAAGCACAAATGCGATGATTTGTTTATGTATTATCGCAAGATGACACAAGAAGTCATGCCATGAATGTCAATATTATGTTGATTCACAGATGTATTCATTATCATTATTTTATATTACCCCTCTGCCCCATACTCAATTAAAAAATGATTTGAGTTCTTAGTATGTACATGTTTTTTTTCTTTAACTCTTCGTCTATGCTTGTTGTAACATCCAACAACATTAATTTTCTTTTTTGCAGAAACAGGTTTTTACATTACACCATTTGCACTATACCTGAAAAACTTTAAGAGGAAGAACGAGTGTTTTGGGTAAAATTGTCATTTTGCCGTTACACCAATTATTATGTGAAAATGATATTCATGCAATTTGAGGGTCAATGGAAAAGTAACTACTGTTATGTAGAAAATCAACGTCGATGAAGTTACCATATTTGGTTCCTTAACTGCAAAGGTAAAAAAGAAAAAAATCAATAAGTAAATATAAAAATATAAGAAAAGACATGTGTAAGCTGAAAGGAATATGTATTTTATAACATTAGATCAACATTAGTACTGATCCAGACTCTTGTCCACATCCACATGATCCCTTTAAACCTCTTTCCTTACATTAGTAGCATTATTTGATGATACTGAACAGTACAGGTACACTCACTGTTCATGCAGAGGTGGACCTTACAGACCCTGGAGACCACATTAGACCTGCGGTTGTTGACTCACTGTACCTGCCTTTTAATGTGTTATGAAATTACTAAAATTAGTCATTGTCCAATGAAGTGTTGAAAACAAGCTTAGCATTGATTCTTATGTGTTTTCCCTCTTACTTCCTCACAAACTCATTATTTCCAGGGAAGATTCTATCAACAGCTGGGGTGTGTTTGCATACAAAGTCATAAACTCCTCACTGGTACTGTAAAGCGTTACATACTGTCAGAAAGCTCTGGATCTCTGATTTCTGATTGTATTTGAATTTGTGGAAAGCATAATCAGTTGAGCAGTTCGTCATTTGAATGCTGTTAAAGAAGCTTAGCATTGATTAATGTGCTTTTTCCTACATATTAATTATTTTGTCCAGTGGAGATGGTGGCTTTCACTGACCCTCGTGTGTTTCCGCTCAGCTCCGTGTGCTCACACAAGGGTCTGGTAAACCACGGTGGACATTCTGTTGTCTCCGGCCAAATCATGGATGGACCAATCAGAATCACTAGGCGTGATTTTAACATTTATGACGTTAGGAAGACTCTCGACACAGTAGCTTTGAAAAAGATGGCGGCTAGCACGGAGGAGACTGAACTCTGCTTCGATTCTGCAATTTCAACAGTGTTGTCGACACGACCACATATTGATTATTTAAAAGATGAACAGAGAACAGTTTTGAAAGAATTTATTGGTGGCAAGGATGTTATGGCTCTTCTTCCAACCAGGTAATGTAAGAGCTTCTACTCCTGTTATCTAAGTTGCATGTGGCTTTCCATGTAATTCGTTGAAGTACGTCAAGCACTTGGTTTGTCCAATCAGGGTGAATGATTTTGATTGACAACTCCACCTTAACAAAGAGAAGCTAATGGTGCTTTCCCAGATGTGTGATGCGAGCAGCCATGCATAGCATCCATACATCTGGTGTGAGTCAGGTTAGATATGAACAGCCAATATCTGCTGATACTGATTGACTATTTCCTGATTTATGGATCAGCCGTCAGATTTCCAGGTTATGTCTCCATGTATTTGTGTTCCGGTCAGATTATACAAAGATCTAATAGTTGTTCTGGTTTGACAGAGAAGCCTGATTATAGAGCGACTAAAGCATGTGTTTGATTCAGTGTTTGCATACAAACCCACAGACTGCAGACACTTGGGGAAAGCTCCAGATCTCAGTTTTCCAATACCGTTAGCATGAACGTTTCAGGAGTTTAAGTGGCATTTGAATGTTGTAAAGCAGTGGTTCCAAACCCCCAGGATCAATTGGTACCACCTCATAAATAATTAATTATTTCTCTTGTATTTATTATCCAAACAATCTTTTATTTTGAAAAATGACCGGATTCTCTCGGTTCCATTTCTGTCACTGGAAGTCCAAAAATGTAACCCACATGTTAGCAAAATAAGTAAAAAAACAGATGTCTTTGGAAAGTTTGTTTTCGAAAAGGAAAAGGCCACTGAAGAGACAGAAGAAGAGCCTCCAACTTCCAAGGAAAGGAAAGCTTTTAACAGACAATACCAGGAGTTGTACTTGAAATATGGATTTGTCGTGACAGGTGATTCCCACAGATCAAGCCCACACTGTATAATTTGCGGTAACCAATATAAACAATCTATGTAAACCCCCGGTCCCTGGTAAAATTGTCAAACTTTGACCGGACCGCGGTAATAAAAAGGTTGGGGACCATTGCTGTGAAGTACAAAATTAAACTTAGCATCGATTCTTTTTTTTTCCCCAGTGGACAGCCAATATCTGCTGAAACTAATTGACTTTTTCCTGATTGATCGATCAGACTTCCAGGTTATATCTGCATGTATTTGTGTTATGGTCAAATTGTACAAAGCTGTAATAGATGGGTTGTTGTGATGGAAAAACCTGGTTATAGAGCAACTAGAACACACGTTGGCTTCAGTGTGCAGATACAAAGCCACATACTTCCGACATTTTGGTTCCATAAAGCGTTACATACTGTCAGAAAACTCCGTATCTCAGCTTTCCAATACCATTTGAATTTTGTAAATACCACAAACGTTTCAGGAGTTACAGTCCTCTTACAAATCCTGTAAAGTACAAAATGCAGGGTTAAAGCTTAGCATCGATTCCTATGGTTTTTCCTACGTACTCGGTATTTCCAGGTGTTATCGACAGCCAGTATCTACTGATACTGATTGACTATTTCCTGATTGATCTATCAGACACCCAGGCTTTATCTGCGTGTGTTTGTGTTGTAGTCAGATTGTACAGAGCTCTAATAGTTGGGTTGTTTTGACGGAAAAGCCTGGTTATAGAGCGACTGGACAGAAAAGCAGAGCACGTGTTTGGTTCAGTGTTTGGATACAAAGCCACATTCTGCCGACAGCACTCCCTCCCTTTCTCCCTCCTTTCCTCCCTCCCTCCCTATAATCCATTTTCTCCAAGGTTGCTCAGGAGTATGAAGTGGATGAGAGGAGGAGGAGGAGGAGGTGGAGGAAAGGGAGAGAAAAGACCAGAGCCAGAAAGAAAAGATGATAAATGAAACAGATGGAGAAACAAGGAGTAAATGATGAAGGGAGGAGGAAGAGGAGGAGGAAGAGGAGGAGGAGGAGAAAAACAGGAGCAGCGTAAACCAGTCCGATGGGGGAGGAGGGTTGGATTGGACTCCCTCCTCCAGTAAATGTGTCGGGGAAACTCCCCCCCCCCCCCCGACGTGGCCGCATTCCACCGAACATGAGGATGAAATGACATTAAGGAGACGGCAAACACAGATGAAGAATCCCAGTCGCTGTGTGTTTGAAAACACTTGGGTCACGTTTTATATATGACAACCAAGAATGTAAGATTATACAAGTAACAGTTGTGCACCGACGATCTAACCCTCCCATTCAGACTCAAACGTGTGCAATATTATCAGAGTAATATATCATTAAATAATTTCAAACTAAACACCTAAAACACCTCAGGATTATTTCTTTTTTTTTATCATGTTTTCATCTTGTTTTTCTCAACTGATATTCTGGGTTTATTTAATGTAGTGATGCTAAAAAAAACATATGACTCAACTGTAATGAAACGTATGAATGTTGCTGATAATACACACACAAAACCTATCAACAAATATGTTCAAATCTAGACTTCATAGGTGGAAATGGTGCAATTCCCCACTGCCCGTTTCAATAAAACTTCTACTATAGTCATAACATTTGACTAAAAAACAGGACGTTTCTTCCACTGTCAGAATCTGAAACACCTCATTCACCTCTAAAGTGTTAAACTGAACCTGTTTTCTCTGGTTGATCTGGTTTACAGTCTTGTTCTGAACCATTAAACTAACAGGAATCAGAGTAAAATTCAGAGAATAAAAATGTACTGATGCTCATTCTCCTCTGGTTTCTCCTTTTGTTTCCTTTCCTCTATTTTTATCTCCTCTTCTGTCATTATGTTTCCACCTCTCTTGTTTCCTCTCCTTATTTCCTTTTCCTCTTGTTTCCTCTCCTCTTGTTTCTTTTTCTATTGATTCCTCTCCTCATATTTCCTCTCCTTGTTTCCTTTCCTCTTCTTTCTTTTCTGCTTGTTTCCTCTCCTCTTGTTTCCTCTCTCCTTGTTTCCTCTTCTTGTTTCCCCTCTCCTCTTGTTTCCTCTCTCCTTGTTTCCTCTCCTTGTTTCCTCTCCTCTTGTTTCCTCTCCTTGTTTCCTCTTCTTGTTTCCTCTCTCCTCTTGTTTCCTCTCTCCTTGTTTCCTCTCTCCTTGTTTCCTCTCCTTGTTTCCTCTCCTCTTGTTTCCTCTCCTTGTTTCCTCTTCTTGTTTCCTCTCCTCTTGTTTCCTCTCTCCTTGTTTCCTCTCCTCTTGTTTCCTCTCCTTGTTTCCTGTCCTTGTTTCCTCTTCTTGTTTCCTCTCCTCTTGTTTACTCCCCTTGTTTCCTCTCCTTGTTTCCTCTCCTCTTGTTTCCTCATCCATTTCTTTAATTTACCATTCCAGTGGTTCTTTGTAAATGGCTCATTCTGATTGGCTAATGTGGGGCTAATATGGGGTTAATGTGGGGCTGGTGTGATGTTTTTTTTTTCCTTTGCAATAATCCCGTCGTCCTCTGAGCGCTGTTGTGGACGTTTGGTGGCGTTGAAGCCAGTGAGTGGGCGTTGTGTCAAATCTGTTTCCACTGGTACATATTGAGTTAGAAATGCTAAATGGAAAAGACAAAATGAGATTAAATTTCCCGAGTATTTCAGAAAATATGATTATGGATAAGTGGTGTCAGTGCGTCCAGGTTTTTATTCCTGATCCTTGGAATCACAGATGGTTTCTGCTCAGTTTGTTCTGTGTTTTATTGACTCAGCTTATTATTATTATTATTATTATTATTATTATTATTATTATTATTATTATTATAGAGGGAAGTGGCTGTTCGTGTCAGTCCATCCTCATCTTTATCCTCAGCTCTATCTCCATGTTCATCCTTACCTTTAGTTTTATCATCATTTCCATCTTCATCTTCTTCCTAATCTTCAACTTCCTCTTCATCTTCCTCTCCATCATCATCTTCATCTATTCCATTTTTTCCCTGAAAATTTTTATAGATGTTTTTCTTGTAAATTTGCAACTTAAATTTTAAAATAATTTCATTGCAAACTTCATTTTATCTTAAAAAATCTTTCAGAATTTTTCTATTTTTTTTCTTTTAAATTGATTGCATATCTTGAATTCAGGACAAAAAGTGGTTTTGCAAATTCAATAGTTTATTCTCAGCAAACATGGATGTATTTTCTGTGAATTATAAGCTTTATTCTCAAAAATCATATTATTTTTTTTTTGTTTTCTTATGGCCTTAATACACCGTCTCATCAGAAAACACAGATACGTCTGTTCTTCAATGATGTGATATTTCAATTTTGTGATGAAAAATGAACAATCAAGGCCATAGATGTAAATATATGAACCCAGTTGTTTTTTGTTGGGCTTTTTTTCTAGTTGTGGGGATCGTTTCAGTTAAACTCCATGAACTTGGTCACATGACTGGCTGCTCCCTTCATGTATCCGAGTCTGATTTTTTCTTTCTTTCTTGTTTCTGTGAGTGTAGTTCCTGGTTTTATGACTGTCGGAGGATTACATCTGCGCTGGTTGACATTGATCTGTTGCTCTTCAGATGGATTAACTCTGCTCTTATAATGATGGACACGGTGAATCTGGCCATGAACGCCACTGCCGCCGCCGGCATTCGTACTCATGTGAGCCTGGGCGTTTTTATTCCGTGGCATTCTGGGATCTGACCGACACCGTCCGAGTTTATTCTCTGATCTCCTGCTTCTCTGAAACGTCCCTCGTGTCTGATCTGAAATGTGTCTGTGCTTTCATTCGCCATCCAGTCTGTACAAAGATAGTTTGTGACCGACAGATGCTCCACTCCTTGTTGTAATTAGCGTAGAACAGATTCCAATTTATTCCTCATTAATATTATCATGATTGACTTTATCAAATGTCTACGTGATAAATTAATATTCATATTCTGTAGTGGAATATTCACCGTGGGAAAGGATTGTTTTAACAAGAATCTGTTTATATTAGATCAAGGATTGTTTCAGTCCAATATGATCTGACCAGGAAAGTAATAACATGATAAAATAGAAATAATTTCAACTCTAAGGTTTTTTTCTATGTTTTAGAGTTAAAATGGGAAATTAAATAATGAAAATGTTTTGTCTTGAAAAAGTGTGAATAAGCAAAGGGTCAAAACACAGTAATGTCCCATCAGAGAGCAAACTAGAATTGATTGATAACATTTATTTCAATATAAAGTCGCTCCTTGTTTTGAATAATTCCTTATCATCCAACTAAAGCAAAAATAATTTACAATTTCAGTAAAAAATGTGGGTCATTTAGCCACATTAATCTGTTAAATTGTCTCCAAAATGTTCCGTCAGAGATTTCAGATGTCATGTTTTGACCCATAAAAAAAATAATAAAGTGCAATTTTAATAATATTCGGCCTCATTTTATCATTTTTACATATGGATTACAACATACAGATCATAATGTATCTACAACAAACTCAAAACATTTAGTAAGAAGTCGAATATACCGTAGTTAAAATATAATTTCTCTTATTTGTTCATATTTGTTCAGGTTATTCACTTTTTATTTTTACACTAAACCAAAGAAATACATTTGCAATTATCATTATTTATAGGGAATTATGACAGTATTTTAGTGATCTGGAATTTGGCTAAATATGAAACTTGAATTACAATGATTGTTAGTGTCTTAAGTGTAATTTTTTCATTTCACAACTTCCTCCCACGAGCCATATGTGTCACATTTGCGTTTTAGGCAGAGTTAATATTAATCGCCGTCATGTTAAAAACACATCTCTGGAACAGTTTGATCTGACACTATCATTCAACTGGATTCAGATGATGATGAGTCGACAGGTCAAGGTTAAATTGATGAACGGTCACTCAATTAAAAACGGACTAATTACAGATCAGTCATTTAACAGTCAGTCAGTATTGATGCTACAATAAATATCAAATCAATATTTATCAGCATGCACCAGTCGACATATTCTTGGCTGATACCAGTGTGTTTATTTATTGTTTTTTAAATTATTGTTTTTTGTCTACTTTAATATAGAAATATTTACAATGCATGTAAAATAGTTGCTATTTTCTTTCATTTCACATGAAGTCATTCCATTTACACAGCGGTGAACATAATTTTTTTAATTTTTTTTATAAATCTATAAATCTTTTATAAATCTAGAACACTCGTTAGCCTTCTATCCCATACAAAAATGCAAAATGATTCAGTTTCCTGGCATGTCCACACATACTGGACGTTTTTTTGGGGGTTTTTTTGTTTTGTTTTTTACAACTTTGCTTTTTGTAACATTATCATAGTTTTTTATGCACATGACTAATTGGGGAAAAATGTCTTTCCATTGCAACTTTGTGTGACATACTAATTCCACTTCACCATCTCTTGCAAGCACCAAAACTTTTAATTGAAAAGAGTTAGGGCTTTGTTGAAATTGACATTTTCCATTTTTAATGCGTAACTTTTATTGGAGGGTCTTTGGAAAAGTTTAACAATGAGTTGAACAATAGCGGCGCCTTTCGTATCAGCTGGTCGTTTGTCAGCTGTGTCCCTGACTGCCACAATTATTTATGCTGTAACTACATATTCTTATTGTCATTTTTCTGATGTCTCTGCTACCAGTGTCTCCTAATCTAACAACCAATTACTGTAAAGATGGCTATGTCGACTTTTTTTCTTGTCCTGTGACGTCAGCTGCTGGCTCATTTTAACATTAAAGGACACTTTTCTTAGTAGATGAAATTGGTATTTCTTTAAATGAATGACAGATATCAGAATATTATCACAGTCTTGTACATTCATATCATATATTGCAAGTTTTGCCATTATCGTGCAGCTCTAATATGACGATACTGACGTCCTTAAATATCCACCTCAGATTAAAGGGTGAGTTTGCTGAAAGGTTTGCCTGTGATCCGTCTGCGCTTTGGTGGATTTGTACAGATTTACCAGATGAACGGCTCAGGTTGAGTTTGCCGTGGGTTCTAACGTCCCGCATGCAGAGTCTGTTTGATTCAATCCTCGTCCTGTTTTACATTCACTGTGCAAAGTGAAGGACTCAGAGAAACAAGGACGCCATGAAGAACCGCGGGGCCGCATTTCAATAACAAATGCACCCGTGGATGTGTACGCGACTGCTAATCATTATCATAATTGCTGAAAATTGACGCTGTTAATGTCGGTAATTACAGTCTTTGCATTTGCACATTTACATATGTGTTTTGTTGAGGCTGAAATCAGCAGTGATTTTAGAGCAAATGAGTAAACAGTTTGTGTGCCGCCTCCTCCTCCTCCTCCTCTGATAACTACATTTGCTGGATTGTTTGTTTCTTTTGCAGTGAAAATTATTGAATAATGGCAGTGATTTTAACAGAGGTTCCTTATTGTTGATCATGATTTTACGCACAAATACATAAAAATGAAGATGCATTAACACCACACTGTCTGTCAGAGGAGTTAAAATGGGCAATGGTATAATGTTGATGTAAGTGGTATAGATTATATAGGTGGAGATGATGTAGATATAGCTGATATAGATGTACATAATATGGATGTAGATATAAATTATATAGATAGGGATGTTGTAATTATAGAGGAAATAGGTGATATGGATGTTATATTCTGACTATATTTGGACTCAATCCTCCGACTCTATATTTTGAGTCAATACTCTCATAATAATAATAATAATAATAATAATAATAATACCTCAAACTTATATAGCGCTTTATAGGACACTCAAAGACGATTTACATAACAGGCAATAAGAAATACATTAATTAAATCTAAAAAATTATTAAATATGTAAAATAAAATAAGATTAAATAAAATATAAATGAATACATTAATTTAAAAAAAAAAAAAAAACTAAGCAAAAGCCAGTTTGAAAAGATGAATTTTAAGACGGGATTTGAGTTAGTGATGGGTAGTGGGAGAGAGTTCCAGAGTTGGGGGACGACAGTTGTGAAGGCTCGGTCGCTCTGTATATATTGACTTCAATTTGACTCTATATTGTGACTCTATACAACCTGAGGTCATCCCAGTGTTGTCTGTGCCGTTAACTCTGGTCAGTGTTGAATGTTTCGGTCTGATCTCCAGTCTGTTCACTAGTGGAGTTCAGTGCTTTCATTGGTCAAAGCTCTGGTTCCTCTGAGCATCTGAACGTCCTCCTGCCTCTGGGTTCAGCCTGTGATGATCATCTGTACCTGAGTGGAGGAGGAGGAGGAAGGAGGAGGAGGAGGAGGAGGAGGAGGAGGAGGAGGAGGAGGAGGAGGAGGAGGAGGAGGAGGAGGAGGAGGAAGGAGGAGGAGTGACGGTGTCAGGTCGTGACAGCAGTGTCTTTGTTGAAGGTCAGCTGACCGTCGGTCCCGTCCTCCATTCAGCCGTCCACCACACACTGTCCACTGTGTCCTGTCCACACTGAGGCCTTTCACTGACGCACTCCGTCCACTCACAGCAGAAGAACCTAGAACACACAAGGAGAACACAGACAGAGAAGAACAACAATAGATGAAATCAATAAAGCTCGGAGACGCGTGTCAGTGTTTCATGGAAAACTGGTGAAACATTTCCTCCTCCTTCTTCTCCTCCTTTTTGTTCTCCTGCTCCTTCTTCTCCTCCTTTTTGTTCGCCTCCTCCTTCTTCTCCTTTTTGTTCTCCTCCTCCTTCTTCTCCTCCTTTTTGTTCTCCTCCTTTTTGTTCTCTTCCTCCTTCTTCTCCTCCTTTTTGTTCTCCTCCTTTTTGTTCGCCTCCTCCTTCTTCTCCTCCTTTTTGTTCTCCTCCTCCTTCTTCTCCTCCTTTTTGTTCTCCTCCTTTTTGTTCTCCTCCTTTTTGTTCGCCTCCTCCTTCTTCTCCTCCTTTTTGTTCTCCTCCTTCTTCTTCTCCTCCTTTTTGTTCTCCTCCTTCTTCTTCTCCTCCTCTTTCTTCCTCCTTCAGCTGTTTCTTTTCCCTCTTGTGTGCATCTTGAGTTAAACATGAGAGTTTTGACCGAGAGCTTAAACGTCAGATGTTAAAATGTGCAGATTAAAGCAGAAGCTGAGAGGCCGATGGAGTAAAAAGACACTGAAGAGCTGAGAGCAGCTCATTAAGAAACATGAAGAAACGGAGATGATCAAACAATGAGGAGATGAAGAGGAACAGAGGAAGAAAGGCAGCTGCATCTGGAGAGAATGGAGCAGCCAATCAGAGGGCAGATCGATGCCCGTCCCTAGATACAGATCATATAGGTGAGGTACAGATGTTATAGACAACATAGATATAGGTGATATAGATAATGTAGATGATTCAGAGATAGATTATATATAGACATGTATGATAGACAGGATATAGACTGCGATCGTAGATGATGTATAGATTATATAGACAATATAGATATAGCTCATCTAGACCATGTAGCTCATGTTTAGGATGTAGAAATAGATTATATAGACATAGATCATATATACTTTACCTTCACTCACTCACACACACACCTCTACTTATGAAAGACCCAGCTAATGAATAATCCAAGAAACGAAAAACCTTTACCTAAATTTTTTGTCTTTGAATACAAAAGAAAATTCTATTTACGAAAAGAAACCTCCAAGACATAAATACTATGTATACTACTGTACGTACTGTACGTAACTACATATTGTACATAAATACGCCATGTACGAACTGTTCGTAGCATCCCATTGGTTATGAGGGAGCTACCCATGATGCTTTTCATGAGCCTTTGACCCTCATTCATTGATCCGTACTTGTGCCGGCCAAGTATCAGAAGCCATGCATAAAGGACAGAGCCACCGCAGCCTCATGAGTCCCTCTGAGTGCGTCCATTGAAACCCCACCACAGCACATATTCATTATCCATCACGAGTCCGAAGAAAGTGATTCCTGGTGCGAATGAAAAGAAGAAGTGGGCCGCACGACCAGCAGAAGTGAAACAGGAGATGATAAAAAAAAAAAAAAAAGGTGGCAGCTATCACTCCACCAGCACGAACGAAACATATGCCGGCAAAACCCCAATAACTCTCTGAACCAATGCGAAAAAAACAAAAAATGTCCTCGAGCCGTGCCATCGCCCACCCGACCACATATGCCCCACACACCCCAGGAAGATCACGAAAAGTCGTCAAATGCAATTGTCCCTGGATCTACACCCCACCAAACGTCCATCGACAAACACTGCTGAAGATGAAAGTGACAATTAAAACAACCACAATGGGTATGAAATGTATATATATATATATATATATATATATATATATATATATATATTAAAGAGATACGTGATGCAGAGGATGTAGATTTAGGTGTTACCTAATTGATGTAGCTGTATGTAGTTGGTATAATTAATATCGATATGAGTGTTATAGATATAGTTGATAAAAATGATGATAAAGATATAGATTGAATAGGTGTGGATGATATAGATATAGATCATATAGCTGTAGGTGGACGTGTTCCACCCACACCCGCATTAATCAACACTGAGTTTGTCCTTTTATCTGAGGTTTTTGTCCTCAGTGACACCAAATGAAAAGGACTAAAGGACACGTGGTGAATTGGCCATTTTTCAGTTTGTAAAACACATAAGTTAATGATGAAGGTGGAAACCTTGGACAGGTGACAGTTGGGATGGACTGTCAGACTTGGCTGTAGTTTGACTCTGGGCTGTAACTTCGTAGTCGTGTGGAAAAACCTTGAACAATGTCATGAATACATTAAACGTACAGTATGGCCATCTGGTCTTGGGTGGTGGTGGTGGGGGGGGGGGGGTCGCACTAACGCCGACAGCAGAGTAACCGGCTCAGGGTCGTCGCTTCAGTCAGATCGCCGTGCATGTAGAAGGGGGCGGGACGGACTTGGAGGGTCGTTGCTATGGCGATGCCAGGCAGGGCCAGGCCATACGGTGCATCGTGGGGTGCGGCAGGCAGGAAGGCTCG
Source organism: Siphamia tubifer (assembly GCA_020466265.1). Taxonomy (NCBI): domain Eukaryota; kingdom Metazoa; phylum Chordata; class Actinopteri; order Kurtiformes; family Apogonidae; genus Siphamia; species Siphamia tubifer. Next base: position 8,676,173 of record CM035789.1, on the reverse strand, counting down.
TGCCGTGTCTTAGCGGGATAATCCATTGTAATCCCACGCGGGGGGAGTCGCCATCTCCTCCGATCCACCTCCACCCCCTCCTCCTCCTCTTCGGCGCTCCATCCTATGGGGATAGGAGGAGGAGGAGGAGGAGGAGGAGGCAAGGAAGGAGGGAGGGGGGAGTGAAGGAATTAGCATCTGTTAGCGCTCTGGCTCAGGTTGTAGCTCCTGTGAGGGGGTGGGGGGTGGGGGGTGAGGGGAAGGGGGTGAGCCTGGAGCTGTCACTGCGAACTGAAGCCACAAATGAAAAACGACAGGGGACGACCCATTAGAGCCCCCCCCCCCTCCTCCTCATCCCTCCATCGGCCTCCACCCTCTAACCCTCTTACTCTGCCTCGTTCTCACTCACAATCAATATTCCTCTGCATCTCCTCCACCTCTCCTCCTCCTCCTACTTCTGTTTTTTTCATCTTCTTCATCCTCTTCCTTTAACTCTAAAAGTGCTGCTGTGTTATTTTACATCTGACACTCAAACATATTTAATGTGCTTTTGATGTTTTGCTTCGGAAAATGGAATAAACTCCCTCTGAGTTTTGCAAAACAAGTTGATTTTGCTGACTTGACGTGTTTTTGTGTGTAATAAAAGCCCATTAATGGAATGAATCCTGATGTGAACATTCAAGTCATGTGGAGTCTAAATTATCCCTCTGACATCACAACCGTTTTTGACAAGTTTTTTTTTGCAAAAGCCTATAATTTGCAAAGTGAGGCTTATGTGGGTGTTCTCTACTTCGGCTTATGTGGGTGTTCTCTACTTTGGCTTATGTGGGTGTTCTCTACTTCGGCTTATGTGGGTGTTCTCTACTGCGGCTTATGTGGGTGTTCTCTACTTTGGCTTATGTGGGTGTTCTCTACTCTGGCTTATGTGGGTGTTCTCTACTCTGGCTTATGTGGGTGTTCTCTACTTCGGCTTATGTGGGTGTTCTCTACTTTGGCTTATTCTGGGTGTTCTCTACTTCGGCTTATGTGGGTGTTCTCTACTCTGGCTTATGTGGGTGTTCTCTACTTCGGCTTATGTGGGTGTTCTCTACTTTGGCTTATGTGGGTGTTCTCTACTTCAGCTTATGTGGGTGTTCTCTACTTTGCTCTATTGCTCAGAGCTGCAGCCGTCATCTCCACTCACCCTTATTGTCACACCGCTCTGGTGACATCACTCCACACTCACTCAAATTTCAAGAGAAAGGATTTTCTGACAAATTTTCCAGTTTTAGCCCTTGGGGGTACACTGACGTGGACTGGGAAGGGGTAATTCAGACTTACTAGGGCAGCTGTGTTTCAGTTGGTTGAGTAGGTCGTTCAATGACTAAAGGTTCAGTAGTTTAAACCCTGGCTGCCCGCGTGTTGAAGTGTCCTTGGGCAAGACACTGAACCTTCAGTTTCTTCCAGTAATGACAGGCAGCGGCCGTCTGCTGGTGTGTGTGTGTGTGTGTGTGTGTGTGTGTGTGTGTGTGTGTGTGTGTGTGTGTGTGTGAATGGATGAATGTAAGGAATTATAACGCACTTTGGACAGCGTGGGTGAATAAAAAGCGCTATATAAGCTCAGTCCATTTACACGGAAATTTGGGTTACGTCACTGACGTAGGAAAAGAAGTCATTCATAACCCGATGACCTCCTGTACTTGTTCACGTCCTTGACTCGTTGTGAGAATGTATCAGAGTGAACAGGAGTGAAATGAAAATGTCGAACTGGCCTTTGAATTGAAAACCGCTCTGACCATATTTTGCGCACTCCACTCCGCAGTCACTCCACGCTCAGCTGCCTTCATACACACACACACACACACACACACACACACTCAGTAATACATTACAATACAACAATATATTTATAAATGATCATACTAGCATTAGCATCAGCACTCCCATACTTCCAAAAACCAAAGAAGACAACAAAACCAAAATACACATATAATATAAAGGCATAATATTCTATATTGCCCTATGGTAATATAGTCATAATATAATCATACATCCATAAACTACATATTGCATATTACCCCCCCCCCCCCCCCTGAAAACACATTGACACAAATTCTTCTCAATATTTTCTCAAAAAAAAGGAAGAGGAAAAGGAGTCATTTGTTTTTTAAACTGTTTGATGTTTGGACATTGTTCCAGCTCCACACTCAAGATGAAAGTCAATGTTAAATGTCATGCAAAAATGAACAACTTTTTAAATTCTGACCTTATTTAAAGAGATAGTTCCGTATTTTTCATATGAATTTGTATGGTATCATCGTTTGTAGTCTGGTGCACCCACGACAGTGTCCTGTGAGTCGAGTTCTGGTTCGGTTTTGATCAAAGCGAAAGTAGTCCCGGCAGATTTTCGAGGGTCAAGAGTATAAAATGTGTTTCTTCTCAAAACAGTATGTGTTTGAATGAGTGATTTATTTGCATAACAAAACTGGCAAGGAACAAAACCTCACACCTCTTAATTGTTTGGAGCTACTTTCTCTCAATTGCGATTAATGTGCGTTGTTACTGCTAACAGCTATGCGCCTGCACGAAGCAGCTGCAAACACTGCCGAACAACTGATGAAAATAGTTTGCTAAGACACACAGCTGTTAGCAGTGACAACATGCATTGATCGCTACTGAGAGAAAGTAGCTCCAAAAAGTGAAGTGTGAGTTTTTTTTCCATGATAATTTTGTTGAGCAAATAAATCACTCATTCAAACACATACTGTTTTGAGAAAAAAACACATTTTATTTTGTTGATCCCAGGAAACCTGCCGGGATTACTTTTGCTTTGACCAAAACCGGACCAGAACTCGACTCACAGGACACTGTCGAGGGTAAGTCACTGTGGGTGCACCAGAGTAAAGACGCTGATTCTATACAAATTCATGTGAAAAATACTGAACTATCCCTTTAAATTCTGAAAAGAAAAATGAGGTTTTTTTAACACAAAGTGCGAATTGTGAGTAAAAAGCACACTCAGATACCTGAGGGTTAGTAATTGGGGAGGGTTCATGGTTTTGAGTTCTCACTATCTCACACATTGGAAACCTCTGGTCTAGGCATTTAAGGGCTGTTTTTCTATTTTACTGCTCGCTGTCGATATCGAACCCGTGTAAAGAGCGTCTGTTCATCCACGACTCAGCTCAACAGAGGCCGTTTTTCAGCCGAAGGTCAGGCTAGACCGTTCTCCCAGAGGTCACTGCTGCATCCCAGGCCACGCCTCTGCACGGTCGCGTGACGCACACACGCCATCGCACACACACACACACACAGAGACACACGTAGAGTGAGGAGCCGGGTCATATGATGCAGACTCTGAATCAGACAAACCGTCCCATTCACATACATGCACAATACGAGCACATGGAGGAGACACAAGGTCAGCGTGTTCTGCAGAGGTTAACGACTGCACACGCACCGTGATGAATGTGGACCCAGACCATCAGGAAGGGGGCCGCGGTGGATGGCACGTCGCCACGGGAACCTGCCGCCATCAAACGGGCCTGGTGTCCTTGAGTGTTTTTTATTCCAGAACAGACACTAATGGGGTTTGATTCACAGCAGAGGCCGAAGCTGTGAAGAAAACCAGTGAAGAAAGAGCTCATTCAGACGTTAAAGGGTTAAAATGATGTTTGGAGAAAATGTTGGACGTGTTTAAAGTTGCAGGAGAAGCTCTGAAAACTTAAAGGAACAAGTCACAATGACTCGTGCTACAACTGCAGCGATCGATGGAGGAATAAAATAAAACAAAATAATTACTTTAACCGGAAAGTTCACACCAGATGATCGGTGCCAGTGTCATTTTCTTCATTCTTCATTCACTTTTCTGTGTTACTTTGCCTATTTTCTGCACATTTTGTTTAGATTTTTGATTATTCTCTAGATTTTCTTTTCATTACCTCCACGAAGGAGGTTATGTTTTACCTCGTGTTTGTTTGTTTGTCTGTTTGTTTGTCAGCAAGATAACTCAAAAAGTTATGGACGGATTTTGGTGAAACTTTCAGAGATGATTGATAATGTGTCAATGAAGAAACCATTACATTTTGAGCTATGAAGGTCAAAGGTCAAGGTCACAGTGAAGGTCAAGAATTAAAGCACATAAGTGGTGATATCTCAGAATCCAGACCAGATAGAATCACGTGATTTTGTTAAATCCAACAATATCTTGTGCTTCATATTTAACATTAGATCTAACATGTGAAATTTGGTCATTGTGCGACGTTGCATAACGCCAGAGTGACGTCATACATGGTGGAATATTGAAATGGTCATATCTCAAAAACAGGACCGAGGATTTCTTTGAATCTTTTTAAACCCTCGTTAACGAACACGGAACACTCGTTTACAAATATGTTACGAACATCCAGATCCAAACCTTGGCAGACTGGTGCTGGTTCGTGGAGGTCTGCGCTCTCTGACTGATCTAGTCTTCATTCTTCATTCACTTTTCTATATTATTTTTGCTCATTTCCTGTACATTTTGTTTAGATTTTTTAAATTATTTTCTCGATTTTCTGTTAATTTTTATACATTTATTTAGTCAAATATACAAAATGAACCAAAAAATTTAAGTCAAACCTAAAATATCTGGTTTCTGACTAAAGATCAACCTTTAATATGATTTGACGGTTATTTTGATCAATATCGTTACTGATACGAATATTTTTACCCATATCACAGACCTATTCTTTACATATCAGAACCTCTGGTGGCTGCTGGAGTTTATTTCTATTGGTCTTTACATCCAGGCTGCATTAAAGAAACAATCTGCTTAATTAACCTGGTGGTTTTTAATCCTCCTGCCTAATGGAAGTGGAAACACTTTGTCGAGGTGGCGACAATTATTAAATCATGGTGATGAACGAAGGGTTTTTTCAGGCAGCGGCAGCAGCGGGGTGTTTTTAATTAAAGGCCCGTTGCATTGTGAATCTTTCTGTTTGATTAGAGATGACTGTGAGCAGAGACTACAACTCCCATGATGCATTTCTGCAGTAATACAGAATAACACCATATTAAAATTTTAAGACTTATCTTCACCACTTACATGAATCTGAGGGATGGGAGTAGTTCAACCACAGTACCAGACGGACACGCAGAATTAAAGATTAAAATAAAACCTAAAATTAGATTTAATGTGAATTTTAATCTAATTTTTCATAAATTGAAGTTTAAAGTGTGATGCAAGTTAAACCATGATTTTAGATGAGATAAGATATTCTTTATTAGTCCCACTATGGGAAATTCCAAGTTTATAGCAGCAACATTATAGCACACAAGAGTAATCACTTCTATGAATAAATAAATCCATAAATAATTCTATATATCCAATATACAGATTTTCTGTAATAAATGTAAATATATACACAATATTTTTATATAATTAACCTGATGATTTTAATGTAACCAAAGACTGTATATAGAGATGTCTTTTTTTCTTTGCCGGTTAAACTCACTTTAAGTAATTATGTTTTATTTATAAATCACTTTCCATAGATAAAATCACAAAGTGCTTCACAGTTCAGCATGAAATGTCAATAAAAGCGTAATATGAAATAAATAAAATGTGAGACAGACAAAACCAGAATTAAAAATAATAATAAACTAAACAAAAACACAATACAAACAAGCCCAAAACACATCAACCTGGATTAAACATCTGCCTAAAGATGCTTTCATGCACAGTGGACAGTTATTCTACAACAGTTTTTATATATTCATGCATTTGGATGTTTTAGTTTCATATCGGGCCAACACTGTAGACACTTATGCATCATGCCATGACTGTAACTGCTGTTATTGATAAACCTACAGTAACATGATTGAGTCGCTTGTTAGTTGTTGTTAGATTGAAATTAACAGGGTTTTTTTTTTAAAAAAAAACAAGAGGTTTGTTCTTTGATTACACTGCTCTACGTTTTTTTAGAAAGTATCTACTTCAAACATTAAATGTCTTAAATCTTACATAGTTTAATAAGATGAATCAAAAAACAAATAACAGAAGTGATGGTTAGCTGATGTTTTTAATATATATGACGGTGTGTTATTCCACATATATAGTGGTTTACAGTATGTACATCAGGCATGTCCAAACCAAACCGTTTTTGTTCCAACCAAGCAGCAGAACACCAGACTGGATTGAATTAATCAACTGATCTCAGTCTTCAGAGAGTTGAAGAGTTGGAACAAAAACCTGCAGCGACACCAGCCCTTTGTGGAATAGTTTGGACATGCATGATATACATGTATACAATGGATTAGTAAATATTCCACTCGAAAGAATGGATCATAATGTGCAGACAGTGTTTGGAAGTAGATCTGAGACCAATATTTTTTTGGACTAAAAACCTATTTTTGTGTTAATTATAAGAATTTTACATTTTGACCCCAGTCTTATCTTGGAACCTTGAAGCCAACCAGCATTTTCTTTAACAGTAACACACACGTGGTAAAATTCCATTAATTTCATTAGTATTAATAATTATTATATATATTTAATAAGTAAGTATTGTATTTGTAGACCAGTGTTATGTAGCTAAGCATCATTTGAAGCCTTTTTAATGACTATAGATGAACAGAACATTTGGAGAAGCCTCTAGAACAGGCATGTCCAAACCATTCCCAAAGGGTCGGTGTGGCTGCAGGTTTTTGTTCCAACCAAGCAGCAGAACACCAGACTGGATTCAATTAATCAACTGATCTCAGTCTTCAGAGAGTTGAAGTCTTGGTTGGTTGGAACAAAAACCTGCAGCCACATCAGTCCTTTGTGGAATAGTTTGGGTATACCTGCTCGAGAACATCCCAAAAGCTTAAGTGCACCTTATTAGATCTGAGGAAGTCATTGATTGGGTTTGGATCCTTTACATCAGGGATGTCAAACATACAGCCCGTGACCCCAAACTGGACCACCAAAGCTTCTAATCCAACTGGAGGGATTCTTGGAAACTTGAGCCAACTAGCATTTAAGACTTGACTTTTCTTTATCAGTAACACACATGTGGGAACATTTCATTAGTTTTATTCCGCAAGCATTTTACTTGTAGACCAGTGTTAGTATCTTCATGAAGTGAGTAATGACTAGTATTATATTGTGTTCCAGGCAGGTTTTTGAGCCCATAAGTCATGACTTCAAACCCTGACTCACCACTTTGTAGCATTCCAAGCAAGTCACACCAAACTGCCGGAGCACAAGGAATTATGGGAGCGAGATGTAAACAAATCAGCATGGCGGAGCGTACAGAGGTTATGCTCATTTACAGTCATTTCTATCCCAGGGGTGTTTGTTCTTTGCTTATTTGAAACAGGAGGAAAAATGGAGCATCACACAAGAGAAAGTGTTCTGTCTTTTACGCTGCATTAGTTATAGCTATATTTGGATACATTTTTTTCTCTGTATTTTAGTTTATTTTTTGTGGATTTTAGTGGATTTTAACATGTTTTGTAAGTGGTTTTCTTCATGTATTTTTGTGTATTTTGTGGGAAATGTGAGTCACAACAATCGACCCACATGAATTAATTTTAATCAAAATTAATCCAAAGCAATCCTGTGATTAATCTCATTAAAATTTTGTAATCATATGGCATCCCTAAAAAAAGTAAATACTAAATTAAGTGGAGATAATTAACTTGACTATAGCATATACAATGGATAGATTTTTTTTTTTTTTTTTTTTGTATGTTGCTTATTTGCTACAGTTGGCATAAGGGGTTAACTCCAGAAAAAAAAACCACTACAGTAGTTTCAAACCAAACAAATGATTATTATTGAAATGTAAAAAAATGTGACTGAATTAATTAGGCTCTATTAGTTTCTGATGTTTCTTTCAGATTAATTCTCCTTAAAACTGACTTAAAACTCATCAGTATCTACTTCTGACAGTTCTGCACATTTACCTTTCGTACAATATTCAGATCTTGCACATTATATAAATATACATTTTCCTTTTCTTAGTAATAGTAGTTTGTATTTATACTTATTTTTATTTATTTATTTTTTTTTGCTTTTTTTCTTCTTCAACACTTGTGGCGTTGAGTGCGGTAGGCAAATTTTCGGCAGATTTTCATTGTACAGGGAAACCACTTTCTTTACTGTGTACATAACAATAAACACTTTGAGTCTTTGAATCTTAATGTGGTGGAAAGGATTGATTTACAGCTGAATCTGGAGGTCATCAACACATTTAGAAAAACACAAACGCCTGATCTGTGGACGTATATGATGACATGTCCTCGCAGTTTCCATTGTTAACAGTATGGATCAGATGTTTGGCCTCTTAACTATTATTATATCTTCATAAATCAAACACAGATTGGAAATTCAGACACTTTATTTACTTATTTAACCAGGTAAGTTAGTTATAATATCCACCTGATCAACGTCCACATTCTTTGCTTGAATTAAAAATGCTCAAACTTCTTTGTCGGAGTGAACAGCAGCAGCATTTCATTTTCAACTTATATCTTCCACCACCCACCACTTTCTAGATTACTGCTTTGATGATGTTGAAAGTGGCTTTGTTTGTAACCATAGCAACAAGAAATACCCTCCAGCATCTTCTAGAAGACAGGTCATGAACACTTATAGAAAACCATTAATGATGTAAATATTTTCTTTATCATATTTACTAGGATAGTATTGGCGTCATCTATAAGTTACTATATTTGGCTGAAAGGGGGTGGAGCTACAGGCGACGCAAGGCAAATGTATTTGTATCATACATTTCGTGCACAGAACAATGAAAGGTGCTTTACATAAAACATATAAAATGGTTATGATGCATTAAAAGAGAATTAAAATAAGACACATAAAAATATTTAAAGTAAAATCTCCAGTGAACATTCATGTTTTAAATGAACTGACAGTTTTTCTGAGACGTCTGGTATTCAGGTAGTTTTTTCCAGAACAACTGAATGATTCTTCACTTTGTTTGGTTGTGATTTTGGAAACACACAGTAAACCTGTTCCTGATGACCTATGACCTCAGGGCTCTGGATGCTCCATAGGGAACCAGCAGGTCTAGGATGTATTCGGGTCCAAGGTCGTTTAGTTCTTTATAGACCAGGAGTAAGATTTAGAATTCTATCCTTTGACCCACAGGAAGACAATGTAAGGATTTGAGGACCGGTGTGATGTGGTCCAGTTTCCTGGTACTGGTCAGGACTCTGGCAGCAGTGTTTTGGATCAGCTGTAGCTGCCTGGTTGATTTTTTAGTTTTTGTTTAGACCAGTGAAGACACCATTACAATAATCTAATTTACTGAAAATGAATGAATGAATGAATGAGTTTTTCTGTGTCTGGTTTGAACAGAAAACAGGAGTGGTCCCAGAATGGACCCTTGGGGAACCCCACATTTCACCTTTGTACTCACTAACTTGTAATTACCAACTCAGACAAAGTAGTTCCTCCCTTGTTGGCATAGGCAAAATGACGGCGGTTATAGTAAATATTGTAAAAAGTAAAATTTCAGTTTATCGCCCACGGGTGTCACGCCCCTGGGAGATGGGCGTTTTGCAACCAGATGATTTCATACCCCCCACTTTTTCCTGAGGTTATATATTGTATCGTTCCACTGGATCCAGGAAACAGACAGACAGTTGGTCTCACCTACTTTTTATGGCAGGATAAACAGTTACTGTCAGTCACAACCACAGGAATAACATTGTGAGGTCGTTACAATATCTATAGTTTAAACCATTTACCCGCCCTGGGGGTACATCAGCATAAGGAAATGAAGCGCACCTCAGTTCCCAGGCCAAATGTAAACAGCTCTTCTTTGCGGTGTTGGCAAACAGTAATGACAGAGGTAGCTGTTGTTAAACTAAGTAAAAACTATGTCTTGGTTTGTGACATATACTCTAAGCTCATTTGCTGACAGTAGGAGGAGCACTTTTGGAGGTTTTGAGTAGAGGTAGAGGAGTAGGTTTTTATTATTATTGTATTTCTGTCAAAAATGTTTGTTCTTCTTGGACTAAATGTTTAATTAACCTCAGGGGGACAGAGCCTTTTCTGTACCCCCCCCCCCAAACCTCACTCCCCCCAACCATCCGTCACTGTTCCGACCTCAACACTTTTAAATCACTTTTAAAAACTAATTTATTCAAGATTGCTTTTAATGTTTGTTTACTTTTTATTCTGTTTGGTTAAATATGCGATTGCTCTATTTGCTATTGTTTGTTTTTCATTGTTGTTGGACTCGTGTTGTTCTGTTTTTACTGCATGTAAAGGGTCTTTGAGTGCCATGAAAAGCGCAATACAAATACAATTTATTATTATTATTATTATTATTATTATTATTATTATTATTATTATTATTATTATTTTTCTCTTTCATACAAATTAGCCAAAACCATTGACATTTCAGATAAGAAAGTAATTAAACATTTTCACCATCATATTTATTTTATTTATTTTTCTGAACCCGGTTTGTCTCTTTGTATTCATATTTAGTTGTTTTAGTTTCATATCAGCCAACACAGTGGACAATTTTTCACCATCCTATACACTGCAATTCAGACTATTATTTTCAGCCATATTTTCCTTTTTTTTAAATATAAAAATTTTAACCATTAATGGATAATTGTTGGTTAATTTTCGCCCCTTTCCAAACCTAACTTATACATATTCCCATGGTAGGGCCATTTTATTCTGGACATGTTTCTACATAATTCAGGTTGGACGCTATACTTTTACTCATATGATGTTGCTTTTACTGACATCAACCATCTTAGCGCTCCTTCCTGTCGCATTCAAGCGTTAGATTTTGCACATATGAAGCAGCCCCGCAACTGGGTTGGCATAGATATGAGGATCTGTCAATGCTCAGTCTTTTTATTTCCCTGTTAAATAGTTCAGCTGTTCCCTCGGTTCAGCACCGTAGAAAAACACAGCCCTGTTGTACATGGAAACGCATTATAAAAGTCTGTGAAATGTGTAACAGCACAAACTTCTGTGCATGAATGAGTGCATTATGCAGCTCTTTTCTCTGCGTCATAACTTTTAAACACCGGTGTCATGACTCTCATGTGGAGGCATAGATTAAAATGTCAGATAATGTTTCATGTGGTCTTTTACAGTCGGGTGGAACAGTTATACAAGGACAAGAATAAGTGTTTTTAATTTAATATGAGAGGCTTGAAAAACACAGCATGGATGATTTTTTAAAATTTTTTTTTAATTTTTTTTTTACTTCATAAGAAATATGAGGAAAGGTGAAAAGAAGGTGAAGAAAATAGAATTCCTGGAACTCCGTGAATAAGATTAAACTTTATTAAGATGGAAATTACATTAGGGAATCATGATGCTTTAAATTCCTGCTGTGAAAAATGTGACGTGCAAAGGACACAAACAATCATGTCCTTTCATATGTGGACAATGGATTTACAGTCTGGTCTTTTTACACTCAATTCTTTCACTTTTATTTTCTTTTTTCTGTGGTGTTTGCTGTTCATTCTGGTGATAACACACATACACACACACACACACACACACACACACACATCCAAGAAACAATGAATGAAGGAGTGATAGTTGGAGGAAGTTAAATAATAGTTTAATAATAGTTTCTAGGGCTGTGAAAATGACTGCATTAGTGCTAATGAATCCATCATCATTTGTTTTGTTGAAACAGCTGAAGGTGGTGAATAAATATGTTAATTGCATATATATATATATATATATATATATATATATATATATATATATATATATATATATTCATATTTTTAATGTGTTTTGAAAATTTTATCACATATTTTAAGTTTTTGAATGTTTGGAATTTTTCAACCTTTTTTCTATTACATTATTTTGATTTATTTTTTCTTTTAGTGGATTTTAACATGTTTTATATGTTTCTTTTCGCTGCATTTTTTTGTGTTTTGTAGTGTATTTTGGGGTATTTTATGTGAAATTTGAGTACGAGATAGAACAGTTGCCTGACATAAAGGGTTTTGACGGAGTTTATTTTTTATACGTTTTAGTTTTGTAAGTATACAATACAGTGTCAGTTAGTTATTGTTTTTTTATTATAGTTTTTATGTATTTCAGTTAACAAAAATTTTATTTCAATTTTCGTTTCAGTTTTCATTAACTTAAGCGTTTCCACAGTAAAAAATGAAATAAGCAACAAAATGAACAAAGATTGACAAAGTGATCAGTAAAATAAACAAAAATTAATATTAAACTAACAATATAATAGGTAACATGAACAAATTAAGACACTAATGGGACACAATTGAAGAAAACTAATTTTAAAAATTTTAAAGTTGAAAAAATTTACAAAAATAAGCAACATCATCAACAGAAACTAATAAATATTCACAAAATAAGAAATGACATGAAAAAATGCCAAAAAAGTAAAAAAAAAAAAAAAAAAAGATATAAATGACTACTGCTGTATATTGGTTCCAGTAGTTTTAGTTTTCTTTTTCTAAATCAGTTGCTTTTTCACACATGTACATTAGTTCCATCAACACTATTCTCAGTAAAATAACAGAAAAAAAACTTTATTTTTTCCTGAATTCAGAATACGTCAGCGCTGACGCATCAGGGGTTAAAGGTTAAATGATAATAACCTTGAATTAGACTAAGGATTATAGCTGCATACCAGTGACTGTCCTCTGCCTTTACCACTATTTCTTTCTTTAATGGCTAGTTAATTAATTAACTAGTTGTATCTAAGCCTTTTGTTTTTGTGTTTGAAGTTATTTTTATTTATAGAGAATCTTTCACAGATCAGGCTTTCCAGTGTAAAACTATTAAAACACTGTTAAAATACAGATAATATAGAGTTAAAACACTGTTAAAATGATATATATATATATATATATATATATATATATATATATATATATATATATATATATATATATATATATATATATATATATATATATATATATTAAGTATTGTATCACCAGATTCTTGCCAATACACACCCTTATTTACAAACTGTTAACTGAGACTAAAGACAACGACGGTCATTTTAAATTCAGGCACGAATGTGTTTGTGTGAACTGATCTATGGTTGATTTATGCAGGTCAGAATTTTCTTTTATCAAATTAATCCTTTAGTGTTTGATGATAAATACCAGAGCTGACAGTCAGTTCCTCCTCTATCGTTGTTGACAGAGCTGATATCTCAAGTCCCGCCTCTTTTATCCTTTGATTGGTGGGTGAGATAGAAATGACTTTATACGTTTATGGTGGGTTTTTTTTTTTTGTTTTGTTTTTTTTTTTACTATAGGCTGTTTCTCTCTGTAAACGCTGAAACTATGTGTGATTTGTAAAGTAAACGGAGGCACCCAAAGCACTTTACCTTATTGATTCATTCACTCTCACATTCTCCCTCTTCTGGTGGTAAACTACATTTGTAGCCACAGTTGCCCTGGGCATTAGGGCTCCATGATATTAGTAAAACTTGCGATATGCAATAACGGCATACAGAAATATTAGTATAACAATATTACAATATTTGTTGTTCACGTACAGAAATACTAATTTACTAATTAAAATATTCCTTAACCCATAAAGACCCAGTGCTATATTTGTGGCAGTTTCATATGGGTTTTTAAAATTTCTTAAGTGACCATTTAGTCTCTTATTACCTCCGCCAAGGAGGTTATGTTTTTGGTGGCGTTGGTTTGTTTGTTTGTGTACATAATAACTCAAAAACTCATGGACGCATTTTGATGAAATTGTAGTTTCTTTTCTAGTTTCTGTATTTATCCTTGTGTATTGGTTTCATTTTAGATGTATGTGTCGGAAATAGTTAAGAAATGTAGTGGGTTTTTTTCTTTGGGAGGAAGGTGATTTTTGTTCGAAAAGTTGATAAAGTAAGAAGGGGTGGGATTTTATAAGCGTTAACTTCCACCCACTCTTTTTAGGGTGGTGCTTGTTGTTTTTTTAATGTAGGTTTTCTTTGTCTTTTCCATTTTTTTTAATGTTCAAATAAATCAAATCAAACCAAAAATTATGCTCTAAGTTGTATATTTAAGTGAATATTTGGTATTTTCTTATTTGTTTTGTTGATAAAGTAGATGTCCATAAAACTTTATATAACAGTTGAGTTATTTAAAAAACAGAAAACTGAATAAGAAGTGACTGTTTTTGTTTTTCAATATATCATGAAAGGAACATAAACTGTGTCCACTGACTGTCCATTGGTCCAGTAGTTTTACCAAACACACTAACCGACTCAAAAACAATACCCCTCTATCCTTCAGGGGGTGGAGTAAAAATAAATAAATAAATAAATGATTAAACATATTTGCCATATGAATATTGATATCTGTGTTATCGTCATATATTGTGCAGCTCTAATATACATTCATACACAGTGTGAGTGACACTGGAGGGTGACGTGTCTTGCCAAAGGTCACAACAGACAGACTAGGACAGAGTGGGATTCGAACCACCACCCCTTCGATTATTGGACACCCCCATCTGCCTTCTTTACCCCTGTTGTGTTTCTGCATCACGGGATTAAATATCATTGATGGTGTTTCACATGTATCTTTAATGCGCCGGGATGTGAACGCATGCCGTCGAAAAAAACGCACAAACAGATCCATGACCGTGAACAGGAAGAGACGGAACAGGAAGAGACGGAACAGGAAGAGACGGAACAGGAAGAGACGGAACAGGATGAATGAACGGGAAAAGGAACGACTTAAAATGAAAAAGAAAAAAAAAAAGAGAGAAGAGGAAGAGGAGGCAGTTTGAGTGAGTCATGAGTGGAAGAAGAAGAAGCAGCAGCAGTGGCTGGTTAAAGAGGAGGAGGAGGAAGGGTGAAGGGGGGGTATCGACTCTGTCATTCGCACAGGGGGGGGAGGAGCCCAAACCTCTGCATGGAAGAGAGGAGGGATGGAGGTACTGCCAGGCAGAAAGAAAGAAAGAGGTCAGGAGGGGGAGAGGAGGAGGAGGAGGAGGATGGAGGAGGGGGTCATGGCTCTGAGGGGAGGGGGGAGATGGAAGAGGGAGGACTGAGGAGGGGGAGGGGAGGCTGAGGCAGACGAACCAACACGTGGAGATTTTTATTTCATCCTTTGACTCCAACACGTTTCGCACAGAAACAGGACGTGGGACATGAACGTATGAACAGGAAATGCAGACGCAGAGGTCACTGACCTCTGGGCAGTTTGACCTGTGACCTTGACCTCTGTCTGCCAGCATCATTTCCCATAGTGCATTTGGTCACATCATTCTGTCAAACTGTTATATAGTTATATTTTTCTTTTTATTACATTGATAGTGTGTTTTCAGAGGGTGGGTGTCTGTGTGTGGGGGGGGGGGGGTCTTTGACATGTATGCGTTGATAATATCTAGGTTAAATATCTTCCTTTTTTTGAGAAAATATAGAGAAGAATGTATGTGTGTGTTTTCAGAGGGGGGGGGGGGTCTTTGACATGTATGTACTGATAATATCTAGTTTAAATATGGATGTATGAATATATTATTACTATTGTTACCATAGGGCAATATAGAATATTATGTATTTATATTATGTGTATTTATTTAGTTTTTTTCCTGATATGGGAGTGCTGATGCTAATGCTAGTCTGATCATTTATATACATGGGTATTTATATGGATTTGATATTGTTATATTTATTATTATTATTATTACAGTGATATTCATATAAAATAATAATTGCTATATTAGACATCTTAGGGAATAAATATTGGGGTAGGAGTATATAAGTATTTACTTCTTCCTACTCCTTTGCATGTTTAATTTAATTTATTTTAATTTATTATATGTGACCCTCCAGCTCAAACCCAGTGGTTCAGTCACAGCAGTATTTCTAGCTTTAGCCTCATATATATTATATGGGTCAAAATGATTGAATTTGAAGTTTATGCATAAAATCCAAGTAAAATTTCTCCTGAACACTTTTAACTATGAGTTTTTGTGAAATTCCTACCGTAAGTGTTTCAAATCATGCCTTTTTGGAAGAACAACAACTGATTCTGACAGTAATTTAGTCTAAAACAAAGAAAAATCAGCTCAAAACACGACTTTCCTTCGCGCTTGTGTTCGGTATTTCCTCATCATGTTTGGTACCGTTTGAAAGATCGGGATTCCCTCTAGACAACCGTTAAATAGAAATCTACATAAGTATATATTTGAACCAATGGGAGGCCTCAGAACGAAGCCTTCTCCAGTAAACCAAACCCCTTGTTGCTATGGCGATGTTGAAAAACAGCCTCTGATTGGTTGAATTAGTGTCACACAAACATTTTATAATAAACTTTCAGATAAATAGAAAATCTTAATTTCTGAAATTTGACTTAAGTGACTGGTTTGGTGCTGGAGGGTCCCATGTATTGTCTATTTTAAGTCAAATAAAACTAATAATCAGTATAACTAGTCATTTGTAGTCATTTTTTTCCCCCATACATCACACTAGGATAAGCTTATATAACATGGACTACTACAGTATGTGTGAGTTGAGGGTCTTACTTTTCCCAAAGCATCTGAGGAAGTCACCGAAGTGTCACACAAGGATTTTTAATAAGCTTTAAGATAAATATAAAATCTTAATTTCTGAAATTGTGCTGGAGGGTCACGTGTGTGTGTGTGTGTGTGTGTGTGTGTGTGTGTGTGTGTGTGTGTGTGTGTGTGTGTGTGTGTGTTACTTTACTTTACTTATCAATCCTTTGTGTATCACTATTGATGTTTTGTTGCTTGATTTGTATTGACTTTTTTTCCCCTTACAAACAAACAAAAACAAACCGTTTGGAAAATCCAAAGGTTTGTTACTCAAATCAGTAGATGCAGAAACGTGAGGGATGGACACTGTGTCTCTTTGGTAAATGCAATTTAAATAAAAATAATAGAATAAGGGTAAAGCAGAGGTGTATAATAGAATATAAATAGTAGAATAAAAAGGGCGCGATTCAATCTGTTTACAATAGCAGCGGCAGAGGTGAGCAGTGGCATAATGAACAAAACTGCAGCAGAAATAACAGTAGTGCGGTGTTTAATATCCACGGACAGATGAAAGGGCTTCATTTAAGTCACACTAGGAAATGACAGTGCAGCCGCATGACGCACATACATACACATACATACACATACATACAAAAGTAACACAGCTGAAAAAGAATTTAACTGTGTAAATGATAGAAAGATGAATTAATGATGATGTAAAGGTGTAAAAAGTCATATTTATTGTTCTTCATGATGATGCTACGTTCAGACAGGAGGACGAAAAGCACAGTTCAGATTTTTGGATGAAATCTGATTATCAATCTGGGCTGTGGGATGAAGTTCAGAAATGAACAAATTACACTGAAGATATTTATTTATTTTAAACATTTATTTTTAACAAAGAACAATAGACAATGAGATATTTGTTGAAATAACCGTGAGAAGAAGTCAAACCATAATTAACAGTGTCATTTTGGTTCCAAACATTTTCTGCCTGTTACTGTTTTGTGTATTTGTAAATTGCATTTTAATAGGTTTCTAGTGAAACTTAAGACTTTTTTAAGGATGATTTATTGATTTAAGCCTTGATTTCCACAGTTTTTTAGTAGTTTCTGACCAGAAGCTGCAAAGTTCCTAATTCCAAGTCTTTCTTTCTTTCTTTCTTTCTTTCTTTCTTTCTTTCTTTCTTTCTTTCTTTCTTTCTTTCTTTCTTTCTTTCTTTCTTTCTTTCTTTCTTTCTTTCTTTCTTTCTTTCTTTCTTTCTTTCTTTCTTTCTTTCTTTCTTTCTTTCTTTCTTTCTTTCTCACATTAACAGAAAGCATACGTCAGTCAGGGATTCTGTTAGCACTAAGCTAATGCATAGCATTATGATCCATTCATTTTACAGGTTCCTTTTGTGGAATATTTACTAAACCATTGTATACATGTACATAAACCAGTATATATGTGGAATAACACACCATCATATATATTAAAAACACGAACTAACCAGCACTTTTGTCATTTGTTTTCTGAATCATATTATTAAAATATGTCAGATTTAGCACATTTAATGTCTGAAGCAGATTCTTTCTAAAAGGAATGTAGAGGCGTAGTATCAGATATGTTGGTATAAGATGTTTTTCATTAAACTCCATCAAAGCATCAACATGCAGTTGTGTTTGTGAATCCAGTTGGACATTCAGCAGTGTCTAAGTTTCTCAATAATTCATACATGAAAGGGTTAATTAAAAGATAATGCGCTAAAGGCTGGTCATTATTGTAGAGTAAACCACTTGAGTCTGATCCAAAGAGGTTTCCTTCTTAATAATGAGAGTCGGTCTGTGAACCGTATCCCCTGGTGACGTGACAAACATTCAGTGGTGGTTCTGTTGGAGTGTACAGTCACAGTCTGAGTCCAGCAGGAGCGAAAGGCTTAAGGAAGAGTGAAGGTGTGGTCGCTGTTTGTCCTGTAGGTCTGGAGTTGATTACAGTCACAGAAATAAAGCATGAAGTGGAGAAAGAAAAGAAGATGAGTGACTGGTCTGACTGGTAGAGGAGGAGGAGGAGGAGGAGGAGGAGGAGGAGGAGGAGGAGGAGGAGGAGGAGGAAAGATTAGAGGAGGAAAGATTAGAGGAGAAAGAGGAGGAAAGATTAGAGGAGGAGAAAGAGGAAAGAATAGAAGAGGAGGAGGAGGAGGAGGAGGAGGAGGAGGAGGAGGAGGAAAGATTAGAGGAGGAGAAAGAGGAAAGAGGAGGAGGAGGAGCAGAGCTGTGGGACCTGAAGCTAAACCAGTGCAGCCTGTTCTAGATCCAAGGATAAGAACCAGTGAAGCGTTGATGCAAAGACAGAGATTATCCAACAGCCTGGATACAAACACCCACAGCACACTAACACCATCATCCAACCATCCATCCATCCATTCATTCATTCATCCACCTATCTATCCATTCATTCATTCATCCATCCAACCATCCTTTGATCAATCCATCCATCAATCATCATTCATTATCCATACACCATCTATTATGCATCCATCTATTCATTCTTTCATCCAACCATCATCCATCCATCTGTCCATCCATCCATCCAAATAAATATAATCACCAGAAGAGCCTTTGATGTTTTTTTATTATTATTATTATTTTCAGAAACAGTTCACAGACAGAATATGAGTGAACTGTTGTCGTGACATATTCAATGGATCCATTCATCCTGGAGGTTGTTCTTTGTTCTTTCACATACTGTGGAGAACCTTCAGAACTTTAACGGACACAGGGAAACCCACAGAAGATCAGATAATCCACAGACGACTGCGGTTTGGTGTAAGACACACCGCCTTTGGACAACCATACTGTTCCATGTGGGCTCGAGGTAGAAGGTTCTGATGGGTTCTCCTCATGTTCTCCTCATGTTCTCCTCATGTTCTCCTCATGTTCTCCTCATGTTCTCCTGGGTTCCTTCCATCAACGATGACACGTTTCACACAAACTCAGGAGTTTGTGTTTAAGCAGGAAGTGTGTGGTTTTATAATGAAGCACTGTTTCCATATACACTGTGAGAGCGTGACGAGGAGGAAGGCCTCTGTGATGACGATGATGATGATGATGAAGACGGCAGTGGGCATAAGGAGGGGGAGGGGCTTGTGTGATAGTGCAGGGTGTTGTGTTATTGTGCGGTTGGACTACATGGGGTTAATCAAATCAACAGCCGAAACAAAAGTCTGTACAGCAGCTGAACCGCACTTGGAAAATTAGCACAACACAAGGTTTCACATCATCATCATCCTCATCCTCATCATCATTATCTTTGGTTTGATATTAAATCAGGGTGTTGTAGTGAATCACTGAGCAGAACACAAGCATAAAGTTGAGGTTTAAACAAATGTCTTATTAATGAAGGAAACTCGCCATCTGCTGGACGTTAAACAGAAGAATATGAAACTGGAAATAATGTAAAATGTAGAAAAGAGCTCCACAAAATAAAATAATAAATGTCATATCATAGTGAATGTTCACAATAAAACAAGTGAGTGTCAATTTAACTCTGAGTTTAACCCTTTAACTCCTAAGACTTTAGCAGTTAACAGTAAAAAAGGAATAAAATAAGCAACAAAGTAAACAAAAGTGATCAATAAAAATTTACAAAAAATGAATAAACCAACAAAATAATAAGTAACATGAACACAGACACAAATTGAAGAAAAATACTAAAATAAAGTTTTCAACAAGTAAAAAAAAAGCAACTAAATAAACAAAAAATAAACATTTACAAAATAACAAATGGCATGAAAGAATTTGCAAAACAATTAAGTAAAAAAAAGAATTAAAGAAAGAACTTCTAATAGTTTATTTTTGGCTTTTTCTTTGTTTATCTCCACAGCACAGTTCCATGAACACAAGTCAGTAAAAACACACATTTTAAAAATGTTTTACTTTCCTGAATATTTAAACTAAACAATCCATTCAGAATGCATCAGCGCTGGCACATCAGGGGTTAAAGGGTTACTTCCACCTCGTTTCAGATCAAAGGTTTCTTTATTTGTATCTTGCAGTAAATATGTTTTGCAGGTAACAACTCAGCAGTCCAAAGTTCACACACAAAACAAAATAACAACAATCAATAGAATAAAAACAAATAAATTAATAAAAAGCCACTCATTAGGAGCCACAAACTGCATGTTTTCATTCCATTGGGAAAAGGCTAATAAACAAAGGCTAATCAACATAAACAAAGGCTAATCAACATAAACAAAGGCTAATAAATATAAACAAAGGCTAATAAACATAAACAAAGGCTAATAAATATAAACAAAGGCTAATAAACATAAACAGAGGCTAATAAACATAAACAAAGGCTAATAAACATAAACAAAGGCTAATAAACATAAACAGAGGCTAATAAACATAAACAAAGGCTAATAAACATAAACAAAGGCTAATCAACATAAACAAAGGCTAATCAACATAAACAGAGGCTAATAAACATAAACAAAGGCTAATAAACATAAACAAAGGCTAATAAACATAAACAGAGGCTAATGAACATAAACAAAGGCTTATAAACATAAACAAAGGCTAATAAACATAAACAGAGGCTAATAAACATAAACAAAGGCTAATCAACATAAACAGAGGCTAATCAACATAAACAAAGGCTAATAAACAAAGGCTAATCAACATAAACAGAGGCTAATAAACATAAACAAAGGCAAATAAACAAACATACCTACACAGACGTTACAGTCGTTGGTATTGGCTCCTTTCAACCAATCAAACTCATCAGACACATGTGTTTCTCCCTTCATGTGATGGTGATGACCATACCCAGTCCCTCTGACACAAACCAAAGCTGCAGCAGTTTGTTGTTAGTGAAGTTGAAGTGACATTTAAAATGAAATTCTCTGATAAAGAAACTGCATATACGTGTTTCAACGTTGTTGCTCGACATGAAAGGTTCTAAATTTAGTATTTTGACGTAATCATGACAACTCGTATTGTGTTAATTTTTTTTTTAATGTAACATAAACAAACGTCTAGAAAACCAGACAACAAAGACAATCCATAAAATTAATTGATGAAAAAATGTGAATAATAACGACAACAAAATAAATGAATAAAATTAAATAATTAAATTATTCCTATTGTGTTAAAGTTTGTGTTTTTCTGTTCTTGCAGATGATTCGTCGTCAGAGAGCGGCAGCGGGAACGGCCTTCCTGCTCTGACCCCTCCCTCCTCTGCTGTGATGGACGGTGCCATTGTCAGGGAAGCGGAGGTCGTCAATGGCAACGGCGGCCCTGCCCCACTGGACTTCAGCACGCCCACCTCGTCGTCGTCGTCATCCGAGGACCAGCAGCCGGTCAACCTGAGTGACGCCCCTCCCCAGCGCCTCCCCTTGACCGCCGCACACCTGCCCGTCACCGTGTCGGCGGCGGCGGCAGCACTGCTGGGTGCTCTGCATCCCAATGCCCCCGAGGAACTTCGTAGGAAGTACCCACTGGCCGCCAAACCGCCGCTGGTGCCGCACCCAGCCCTGCCGCTGACGCACAACACACAAACACACAACGCACAGACACACAACAACGAGCTGCGACTGGACCGCGATGGCAGGGACTATAGTGGCAAGGTGAGTGATGCAGTACGCAAGTACACACAGTACACACAATACACAAGTACAGAGAACCTGTGTATCATTCGTTCATTCATTTTTCAAAATGAAACCAAAAATAAGACAACAAAAAAACAACTTGTTTGTTCATTATTCGTTTCCAAAACTAACATGAAAAAACGTTTTTCACTTTTCGGTTTTGTGTTTAAATGAATAATGGAAAAAAAAGGGATAGCAGACATTTCCCGTTTTATCCAATTTTGACCTGAAGCAAAGTAAACCAGAAATGACCGTGACCCGCAGTGACAAACATAGAAGCCTATGTCCTATTTGGGGAAACTAAGAGGGTCACCCTACGACCTGAAGATATGACCATGGAGAAAATTAGTGTCATATTCCAGGTGTGTTCTTTTTATAATAACACACAAAAATATTTATATGACAAGTATATATGTATATCTTTCATATGTGTACAGCTTGTACTTCCCTTATGTATTGATGACAGGATAACAGTTTCCAGTTCTGCATCTGACATATGTCATTGTTGGTGTTGAGCACAGAATCTTCTCACCAACATTTCCGAGAATCTCTGAATACCTAATTGCCGTAGCGTGTTAGAAATCTCAGCATGTTTTCCGTCTCCAAACAGCTGTTTGATTAATCGTACCGCAATGATCTTCAAGTCCAGTGGACATGTTTCTTTCGGTTGTTAAGATTCATTTCTGGTTTTACTCAACTTGCTTCAGGTCAAAATTGGATGAAACGGGAAACAGCCGCTATTTGTTTTTTCCATTATTCATTCATACACAAAAACTATTGTTTTTTCGTTGTCTTATTGTTGGTTTCATTTTGAAAAACGAATGAACGAATGATACACAGATTACAGAGGTACACATAGTATACAATTACTTGTAGCCCATGTGGGGCAGCCATGGCTCAGTTGGTAGAGCGGGTCATCCAGTAACCAGTTGGTGGTTCGAATCCCACTCTGTCCAGGTCAGTCTGTTGGGTCCTGGGGCAAAGACACGTCACCCTCCTGACTCCAGTGTCACTCACTAGTGTATGAATGTTTGGAGTTGGTCAGAGGCGCAAAATGGCTGCCAGGCTTCTGTCAGTCTGTACCAGGGCAACTGTGGATACATATGTAGTTTACCACCACCAGAGGGCGCATGTGAGAGCGAATGAATAATGGGTGACTCAAGTGAAGCTTTGAGTGGCCAAAAAGTGCTATAGAAATCCAATCCATTATTATTATTATTATTATTATTATTATTATTATTATTATTATTATTATTATTATTATGTATTGCTGGTAACTGGGTTTATTCTTTTCCTTGGACATGTTTCTTTCATTTTCGTCTGTTTGTTTCTATGTTTGTTTGCATTGCCCTTGTTCTTCTTCACATGTAAACATTCTCTAAATGAATGAAAGTATTTGTTAGGGAATAAAAACATCATCGTAAAGAAACATTTTGTTGAGCTGAAAACAGCAGGTCAGGTTGAAAGATGAGGAAATGAGATGATAAAGTGATGGAGAAGAAGAGAGGGAGCGGGAAAACACAAGACCAACAAAAGAACTAGACACAACACACACACACACACACACACACACAAGACCAACAAAAGCCTGCAGCCTTGGAAAAGACAAATAGACCCACAAAGACAAGCACATAACACACAATACCAAGACATTCACACACACATAAAGACAGTTGGATACACAAACCCACAAATAAACACAGACGCACAAACACACTCAACACATGAATGATAAAAAAAAAAATAAAATTCATAAACTTTAAAACGACTAATGGGTGATGTCACATGTTCCTCCTTCTTCTTTTATATTATTACTTTTTATTGTATCGTATCCCAGACTTCCACAGTATTTTCCTGTCGTTTTAATAATTGTAACGTTGTAGATTGACTTTTCCCTTCTATCGTCCATGTGGTTTCTTTTCTTTTCCATCTCACATGTGATTAAATGACTAAATCTGACTCTTTCATCCAGTGTTTAGTTCAGTTAAGCTTTTTTTTCTGTATTTGAACAGATTCTGTAGCTGATTCTCACACCATCTGTGTTTTTTGCAGTTTATTCTCAGTCTATTATATTTATTGATTGATTTTTATTGAACTTTTATTTAACCAGGAAATATCCCATTGAGATTAAGGACCTCTTTTACAAGGGAGTCCATACCATGATAGACTGCAGCAATGCAACACGTAGTTACAGGAATATCCAGTTGAAATCCATACAACGCACACATTCAACAATAAACATTTGGTGAAAAAAAAACAAACAATTAAAGCAGATTTAAAAAAGCAAATGCAAGTCATACAATTGGCCTCAAAAACTCTGTTTGGACTTAATAGTGCTCAGTCGATGTGTGTTTTCTTGTATTTTCCTCTGTTTTTATCCCCTTTGGCCCTAAATCTTCACGGTACAGGACTTCTTTATTGGAAAGCTTTCAACTCCTAATGAGACTCTTAATTAGTGTTTTATTAAAGGCCACTTGTGTGGAACAATGTCCACTTAAGACACTGAAAGACACAAAGAGCGGCGGCGTTTTACTGCAGCCGTTTGTTATATCTGCATTTTCATTGGTCGGTTGTAAACGTGTGTGTTTATGTGTCTGTAGTCACCACCGTACAGCTCCGGCGGCAGCTACGACAGCGTCAAGATGGACCTGGGCGCCGAGGACCTGACCATTGGTCGCCATGGCAACCAGGTAGCCCCCGACGATGACGACGATGACCATGACGATCACGACGACAACGACAAGATCAACGACACCGAGGGCGTCGACCCCGAGAGACTAAAGGCCTTCAATGTAAGTCATGTGACATCTCCATGGAGACCAAAAAGGGGCCGGTTCATGTTCGGGAATGTGATGGCGGCGATTGGCCAATGATTCAGTTTACATACGCAGAGAAGAAGAACACTGGAGTGAATTAGAAATGTGTAGAATAGTCATTTAACTGAATTTACAGGTTAAATCCAGTAAAAGTAGAACTAATCGACATAAAATGGAGATAAAACCGTGATTGGACTTTACTAATTAACATTGAATCAAACATATGATTATTTACAAAAGTCACAAAATATAATAATGCGTCTGCTTCTGTCCTTCCACAGTATGTGAAGAGAAAAATAACATAAATAAATACAGTTTATGAATCACACTTTTCTTGAATATATATATATATATATATATATATATATATATATATATATATATATATATATATATATATATATATATGATCTTAAATATTTTATTAATTAAATAATTAATTAATTAATGTGTTTCCAGATGATTAGTCAAATGCAGAAACTTTACTTCCATTACTAAATGAAAAACAACTTAGTAGCTTTAGCAATTTAACAGTGGCAATACAATTAATTTCTTCATTCAGATAAATAAATAAGGTAATCAATAAAAACTCGACAAGCCTAATACTTAACAATAAATAAATAAATAATAATAATTTTAAAAAAAAACATTTAATTATATGACAGCATAAAACCAATGGTTAATAAGGTCCTGAGTCTATTTTGGACATTTTTTAATCCTTTTGATTTTATATATATATATATATATACACCACATAAAAACTGTTTAACATGCCCATGCTTTGTACCTTTTTTTCCAGCACAACTTCATTGATATATAGAGATAGTTATCATTTCACTATAACTTTCTTCATTATTATATTGACAGTACATTATGTACTTAAGTAGAAGTACAGCTACAAAAAGGTACAACTGTAATAAAGTTAAAAGTAAAGCCCCAGATGGAATAATACTTATTCAACCAGGAAAAATCACAAATGTTTCAACAATATCCAAAAATAAGGTGCATAAAGTTACTGTGTAGAAAATGTATTTGATCAGGTCACAGTCCTCAGTTTTGTGGGTATGGACAGGAAATGGAGGGAAAATGGAGGGGGGTGGGAGGGGGGGCACAATTGAGATAAAAAGTAATCATTCTGAGATTTAAAAAAGGGTCATAAATATGAAATAAAAAATTATAAAAAGTCCAAATTATGAGATAAAAGTCTGAAGTCACATTTGTTTAGTTTGAAAAAATAATGACTCTATTCTGAGAATGTAAGGAGTATAAAGTACAGATATTTATGAATAAATGTAGATGTAGTGCAGATACCAAGTAAATCTACTTAAGTACAGTAACAAAACTAAGTACTTCTATTTTGTTACATCCCAGCTCTGCATATTGGGCCAAAACATACACATATATAAACATACATAAAATCGTGAAATCATAAAAACATACGGAAAATCGTCACGTAGAGTAGTATAACCTGATTCCACTACTTTTCCCAGTTGGTACAATGGTGAATATATGAACAGGAAGTCAACGCCTATGGTTCCATCCCACCAGTAGAACTGCACATGTATGTTCTGATAAACATATCAAATTAAAACAATCATACCTTTGGTTTTATGTGCTATATTGATGCCAAATAAAAAGTGGAAGACAGTTTTAAATCCAAACTTTCCAGTAAAGTCAACGCCACAGCCTCATGTGACAGAGTATTTTGTTACGGTGCTTTAAAGACGCCACATGATCTGATCACGCCACTATGATCATAGGCCTCGAAGAGTTAAAACATACTGTTGACTTGTTGAGGGGGAAGGGGTGTCGCACACTGGACTGGGGTAAAAAGTTCACATCCTGGGTGGGTGGGGTCCCTTAAAACACAGGTGGCCTTTCTGTGGTTGGTGTAAATGTCCATTAGAGGGGTTACATATGTGACTGGGTTTATTTCCATAAATATTTTTACAGTATTTTTCAGACTATAAATCTTTTTTTTTTTTCATACTTTGGCCAGGGGTGTGACTGATGTGAAATTATTAAAACGTTATTATATAATTCACATTATTTTCAGCTGCAAGAGGGCGCTGTTTAGCATGTTCTTAATGCTATAGATATCTGAATAGCGTATTCACATAACACTCAGAAAATTCGGACTTTCCAGGAAAGTTCGAACCTTATTGACAAGTGTGACACCTCCCCTGAACCTTGGTCCGGACTAAAGACCGAGCCTTTGGTCTGAGCTGAGGAGGTAGTCTCCGTCCGGACCAAGGTTCGCTGGTGCAGTGTGAAACGTCTGTTTAGGAAAGTCCGGACTATCGGACCAATTACGTCACAGTCACGTGTGCGGAATCTCGTCAACATCCAAACATGAGTCGCGGGAATACATGGGGAGACGAGGAAACCAGGTATTTCATTTAAATTTGGTCGGATGATACTATAAAGACTGAATTGGAGACAAGCCGCTGGTGGGAACACTGGTACGAGAGTTGGCAACATTGCCAAAATAGGGCAAAAATTATGAAACTCGTAACTGGGTCCATTATCTGGGAGCATTTCCTGCAACAGTGTCGCGCGCTCATCTACTAACCAATCAGGATCGAGTATAGAGAGACACACGGTGTACACGCATTGACGACATGACGTTCTAAAGTCTGTTGGTCCACTTGATTCAATACAGTGTGAATGAAGACTGTAAATAAAGTCCGGATTATAAGTACAGTTTGAAAAGGCAAAAAAAAAAGGTTCTGGTCCGGACTTTACCATGTGAATACGCCCTTAATATGTTACATTAAAATACCAGACACATTCTCAGTTAATTGTTTATGCATCATGTAACGCTAGCTGAATGTGTTACGTTAGCATAGCGTACACCTATTCAACCTTTTGTTCTCTATTCTATTTTTTATTTTAAATTGCCTTTTAAGATGAAATGTCTGATATTTATAGTGTGACCAACACTGACTGTTACTCCTTTTTTTCATGTTGATGGGAAGTGTACAATCAAAGAATTTCATTGCAAAGCATCAAGCCTGTGTGTTTTTTAATGTGTATGTGGCAATAAACTTCTTGAATCTTAAATCTTGAAATTAAATTTGTCACTTTTCAGAATATAAAGATGCTGAAGTCATGTGACTGATCTGCTGTTCATGTCGTGGAGGATGATTATGATGATGATGATGATGATGATGATGATGACGATGATGACAACAATTATTTTATTGATTTTGTTTATTTTTGTTCCTTTTTTTTATGTTTTCCCGTAGATGTTTGTGCGTCTGTTTGTGGACGAGAACCTGGATCGGATGGTCCCTATTTCCAAACAGCCCAAGGAGAAGATCCAGGCCATTATTGAGTCCTGCAGCAGACAGTTCCCAGAATTCCAAGAGCGCGCCCGCAAGCGCATTCGCACCTACCTCAAATCCTGCCGACGCATGAAGAAGAACGGCATGGAGGTAATTTTTAGCCCAGACTTCTCTTTGAAACTTGAGTCGACCACCATTTAAGACTTGAAATACTTTTCTGTATCAGTAACGCATATGTGGTGAACGTTCATCTGTTTTATTCTGGAAGCATTCTACTTGTAGACCAGTGTAAACAGAGGAATTATATCAAATTCAATACAGAAGAAAAAAGAAAAGAAGAGTTACTCAACAAAAAGCTCAAATATTATGAGTTTTGGTTTCATTCTCAATGTGTTTGAACCAGTTTTATTAAATAATAAATGATTTACTGATGTTATTAAACACGATGTTAAACATCGTTTTGTCATAAATTAAAACTTTATTCTCCTTACAAGTGATCACTAATCCTTAAATCTGACATTCAGAAGTTTTTTAAAAAACTTCAGACACAATAAATTGTATATTTTTTATATCCTCAGGAGAGTCAGGAATGTAAAGGTTTTGGTGTTTTTTTGCATTAAATAATTGCCTGTTTGCTGTGGATGATTAGATCTCTGCTGCTCCCCAGTGGTGATGCATTATATCACATTCATTCAACTGGAAAATGTTTTGACCACTTTTCAGTTTTTACGACTCGCGTTCTGTACTTAAGAAGAACGACAGTGTGGAAAAAATACACTCATAAAAGTACAAGTACTGATTCAGCTCCTTTACTTAAATAAAAGTTTAAAAGAAAAGTACAACTACTGAATTGTAATAAAGTCCAAAAGAAAAAAAGAAATGCCTTCAGTGAAATTTTTAAGTTTGACAAATTCATCCCACAGGCCACATTGGACTGTGGTTTAAATGGACTAAAAATCTGTTTTGTGGTGGTGATGATGATGATGATGATGATGATGATGATGATGATGATGATGATGATGATGATGATGATGATGATGATGATGATGATGATGATGATGATGAAGTAACGTTCCATGTTCTTCGTGGTCTCCAGACTCGTCCTACTCCTCCTCACCTCACCTCAGCTATGGCTGAGAACATCTTGGCCGCCGCCTGCGAGAGTGAATCCCGCAACGCTGCCAAGAGGATGCGCCTTGAAGCCTATCACGTAGGTTCAGACGGGGTTTTCAGTCGATACACCAAACATCTATGTCTGCCCAACAAAGCAAAAAGGCAGTAACTGTATTTTGTTGTTTTTTTTCAACATTCAAATCATTCTTTGTCATGTAATAAAATATCTCATCTCAAATGTGAGTTGGAGAAAATTAGTGAGTGTTTGTACAATAACTGCAAAAAGTACGAGTAAAACAAAGTGAAAGACCATCTTCTTACCAATGTCCATTTAGGACCCTGCCCCAATAGTTTACAGTCAATCACTGTATTAGACTGAAACACATTATGGAATTACTGTATTTTCTGTACGATAAGGTGAACTGTCACTGAATGATTCTTATGAAGGTTTTTCATATATAAGGTGCATTAAGTGAAGTCAAAATTATGAAATAAAAAAACAAAATTATTAGATATACAAATCATCAGGCCTGGGCGATATATACATTTTATTAATTTGAGTTTTTTGTTGTGTTGTTGTTGTTAAAAAAAAAAAAAACTCCCCCCCCCCCCCCCCCTATTCCTATGGCACTTGGGAACTTCCATAGCCTCCTCCCTCCTCACACTTTCAGAATACTGGCATGTGCCATACAGCAACAGTTGGAGCATTACCATTTCAGGCTCAGGATCTGATACCTCATAGCTCGTTCCCCAGCTCCAGTCCACACATAGTTTATGTTTATGTAGTTTGTGTTAGTGACTCAACAGTTTTCTGGTGAACTTTACATCCTAACATTAATAATATAAGCTCTAGTTCTAGCCTAATTTCCTGAATGAGACAAACAAAATCTGAAAAAAATTGTAAATTGAATTTTTTGTGAAAATTTTTTAATTTTATTTTGAGGCCATAACGCCCAGCCCGAATGCAAATGTTCAGACATCAGCTAATGTTACTTAGCAACCGGCCTTACCGCGGTGCTGCCGCTACCAAAGATTTTATACAAAACAATTTTCAGTGTCGCAAAAATGTCCTGCTTCCTCAAATGAAAGTTTCTGAGGCTTCACTGCCCCGTTACCAATTGAAACACACACGTCTCACATAGTGTAAAAGTGGATTGACACTAATTAGTGTAGTGTAAAATATTAACTCTTACTAGTGTAAAGTTGACTGTAAATGTAACTCTAGGTTCAGTGTAAATTTTACACTCTGTAGATAGGGACCATATGTTCACTGAGGCAGTGTTAAAATGAACTCTTTAAATGTTATATTAACACTGGTGATTACTTTTATAATCTGACCTTCTGCCCCCTCACCCCCTTTCCAGGATGATATCTCTCTGGACAAACCGTCCAGTGGGGGTGGCAGCCTGAGGGACCCGCCCTCCCTTGCCCACTCCGCCTACTCGCTGGCTGCCTCCGCCTTCTCCTCCCAGGACACTCAGCTCTACATCAACGGAGCCGGACTCAGCTATGGTTACCGTGGATACCCGGGCCTGGGGGCCGCCATGCAACACCCCGTCTCCCTGACGACTGGTACCACTGCTCAGAGCAACGGTGAGGATGTAATCGTAATGAAATGTTACCACATGTGTGTTAGTGATAAAGAAAACTTAAGTCTTAAATACTGCTTGGCTCAAGTTTCTAAGATAAGTCTGGGGTCAAAATGTGAAATTCAGAATTAGAATTACTTTATTGATCCCAAAGGGAAATTACTTTTTGTTACAAGAGCTTCTACCTTAAGATGAAAGTGTTAAAATAAAAGAGTCATAAGGGCAATAAAAAAATATGAATCAGTATAAACATTAACAAATAAAAGTTACATATAGAATTACATATATATATAGAATTATCTGAAGAAATATCACATATATACAATACATTAGAATTAACAATAGAATCTGTTTTAGTCCAAAGGAATATTGGTCTCAGATCCACCAGATCTACGTCCAAACACTGTCACATTATGATCCATTCACTTTACGTCTTTCTAGTGGAATATTTACTAATCCATTGTATACATGTACATAAACCACCATATATGTGGAATAACACACCATCATATATATTAAACACATGAACTAACCAGCACTCGAAACTGTTGAAGAATAAACATGCTAATCACATTTATATTCATATATTTGCATTTTAGATATTTTATCAGATTTTTTGATTTTATGAATATGTTTTGGAATTTTCACCACTTTTTGTTGGTTTATTTGTTTGTAAATTGTAGTGGATTTTAGCGTGTCTCTTAGTGTTTTTTGGGGGAAATGTGAGTACATAACAGTTGACCAACATCAAATGATTTGACAGAATTTTCTTTTCAACAAAGCACTTCCATCTTAAAATACCACATTAACATAAAGCATACGTCAGTCAGGGATTCTGCTAGCGCGAGGCTAATGCTACCAGTAGGCTAATGCTAGCACTCACATTAAGGGCAGATATTTTCAATTCTTTTTTGAGTTTGTTTATAAGTTTGTTGATAACGAAACGCAACTATTATAGATTAAAATTAATAGTTAATTGAAATTAATCCAAAGCAACCCTGTCATTTAAATAATTTGACAGCCTTAAAAATAACCATTGAATTAACTCTGAGCTTTTATGAACATCTACATAATGATAACAAAATACCAGATTTAAACTGAAAAATACAAAATATAGACAATATAGATAAATAATGTTAAATCAGTTCACGAGGAATAAAGTCCATTTGCAAGTTGAAACAGAAGTAACACTGTAACTTTTTGGGTTAAAATACAGATGCTTTGATGGTGAAACAGATTAAATAAATCCAGATGTTTGTGTCTAAGGTCAGTCCTAACCTCATGTCACTTGTTTCCTCTCCATGTTCTTCTCCGTCCACTTCAGGGCCTACAGACCTCAGCATGAAGTCCCTCTCCTCCGTGAGCATCGCTAACTCCTCCGCCGCCAATAGCAGCCTCGGGGGGCGGAGCGGCGGTGGTGCGGGAGGGGGCGGGGCCTCCACCCAGCTCAGCCAACCAGAGATCACGGCCGTGCGTCAGCTGATCGCCGGGTACCGGGAGTCGGCCGCCTTCCTGCTGCGCTCAGCCGACGAGCTGGAGAACCTGATCCTGCAGCAGAACTGATGTGGGCGGAGCTAACACCAACACAGACACTTCCCTTTAGTGTCCGTCTTTGTCCCATACCTCTTCCTCCTCCTCCTCCTCTTCCACCTCCTCCAATCACAGTGAAGCAGCTCCCAGACTCTGAAGGGATGAATCTCTTCGCCTCCTATCAGAAGCACCTCACAATCAGCAATGCACTCTGGGAGACAGAGCGTGGAGGAGGCGAAAAGAAGACGAGGAGGTGGTGGAGGAAGAGGAGGAGGAGGTGGGTGAGGAAGATGCTCTGTGGAAAAAGACTCCTCTTCCTCCTCCTCATCCCATTTGTGGGTAAAAAGTGGAACTCCAACAGAGTGCTGCAGGAACGAGTCATTAAACCTGGCATGAGTTTTCAGCCAATTATTTAGCTCCACCCACAGAGAGGGACAGACTCCGCCCCTTTCAAGAATCCCATTAGAATTGTGTGGTCGCGTCCACATAAAGACGAGCATTCGTAGTTCCACCTCCATTTACAGTTAAAAAAAAACAAAACACGTTGACAGTTCTACCTCCATTTACGGTTAAAAGAGGCGTCCTTGTTACCATGACAACACTGCGATACCTGATCAGTATAACCATAATCTTTCCAGGGTGGTTTTACAACAAAGTACATCTTCCTTGTAAAATTATCTTTAACCCTTAAAGAACTTCTATTTTTTTTAGAAATTTGTCATTATTTATTACATCATCATCTACACAGACGCATATTTAGTTATTTTTAATTCACTGATCAAGTAAATGTTCATTAAATTAAAAGATTATTATATCAAAAACAGACAAATCCAAACAAATTGACAAAGTTCTCATTAACTGAACATGAACCCAGTCTCTCCACCCACTGTCATTTATCCAACTCGTGATTTTACTGGTGAATCAATGTTGTAGAAGATGCCGGTGTTTCCATGGTAACCACAGAAGCTCTAATCATCCAAATGGGTCATATCTGACGACCAAGATGAAATGAATAATTGTCTTTTACACCAGTAATTTACATGCATTTATTAGATTAATGACTCAACAGATATTAAACGGTTTAGATCACAGGTGTCAAATATAAGGCCTGGGGGCCAAATCCGGCCCGCCCGCCAAAGGGTCCCGTGTGGCCCTTGGGATGAATTAGTGAAATGCAAAAACAGACATTAAGATATTAATAATAATTTTACTTGAGGTTCCACATTCAAACCAATTCAATCTGAAGCGGGTCAGACCAGTAAAATACAATCATAATAATCTATAAATAATCACAACTACAATTTTTTGTCTTTGTAAGTATAATTTCACAAAATATTTGAATAATCTTGAACAAATATGAAGAACCTGAAGTGCTTGAAGAGAAGTTTTAACAATAATCTGCCTGATATTAAATATTTTGTCAATTTGTATTTGATCCACTATGATCTGCAACTTATAATGAACATGTGGAAGTGATCAACGGAAGCATAATTGGTCATTATTTAATTTAATAGGAGTTGACATTATTTCTGGGTAATTATGTTACTATTTCACTGCTTTGGCCCAATTCAGATCAAATTTGGGTGAATGTGACCCCTGAACTAAAATGATTTTGACACCCCTGGTTTAGATCGATACATGGTTTGGGTTTTTAAGGGTTGAAGTTAAGTCGTAATTGATGACTTCACGCTAATAACATACATAAACATACCGTGTAACCTTTCACTGAAGGTAAAGGATCAGACATATCAACAAAATATATAATATGAATCCAACTAAATGGTAGAAACACTGTTAAATCCTCATTTTAATGCTCTGTTCCTGCAGCGCTTGATTCCCTGTGATTCTAACAATGAAAATAATACGTAACTCCCTGAATTCTTACTACTGAATCCCGTTTGAATTGGCATTTCTTCTTGTTTCTTTTGTTGTTGAATTATTTTTTTATGTCTCTTCCCAAGAAACAAAGGCCGAAGAGGAGTTTATTAAAATATTTGCGCTAACGATGGAAAAACTGAAACTGGAAAGAGAGAAAAAAAAAGCTTCAAAAAGGAGAGGAACTTTTCTTTGTGCTCGCTTGTATATAAGCTCTCTGTGTCCTATAGCACTTTTCCCTCCACCTCAACAAACAACCCCTCCCTCCCCCGACCCTTGACCTCTGACCACGAGCCTCACCCTCACCCCTTTTACCCAGGGAGCAACTGTCTACTTATGCATCCAAGACCACCAGGAAATACCTCAGACCAGACCTGCCAATTTCATTTTCAGTCGCAGAAAAAAAACAAAAAAAAAAATAAATAACAAAAAAAAAAAAGAACAAACACCCAAGTGAACCAGAAGCCAGTTTACTCACCACCTGATGTCTTCGAGGTTTCTACACTTTTTCGGAGGAAACAGGAGGGGGGTGGGGGGGATCAAACGATATTGCGCAAAAAGACCTTGACGATGAAGCATTTGAGAACTTTTCTTTGACGTGTGCGGGTTTGTTCGTGTGCTGCTGTAAATAATTAATCAGTTCGTGTTGAAAACTTGAGAAGAATCACAGCTGACGTCTCCTTGGATGGAGGCGGAGTGGGCGGGGCAACGTCCATGACTGGTGGCGAGACTTTACCTCCCGCTTCGACTTTTTACAAATGTAGACGCCAATGAAACCTCAGCTTCTTTCTGTTCAATCCCTCCTCCTCCTCCTCTTCCTCTTCCTCCTCCTCTTCTCTTTCTTTTTCTTCTCTCCATTGGACCTACTCTTCTTCTTCTTCTTCTTCATGGACCTAAATGTCCTCGTCCTCTTGGCGTCCTCCGTGTTCCAGAGGAGTTTGAGGGCGACTCTGTCTGACTGTGTTTGTCTGTTAAACTGATGGCCATTACTATTGTTATTATTCTTGTTCTTATTACTCTTACGATGATTCTAACGAAGGACTTTCATGTCGCTGCTGCTATAAAACCGGACCTTCTGCCATAGACCTAAAACCTCAACGAAGCCGAGGCGTTGGCTGTTTCCGCCGACTGAGCAACTCGACGGCCGCAACGAAGCAAAAACGACTCCCAACTCTGAACCTTTTGTCCTGCCTTCATCCGGTTTCATCTGCACGCTTTCCCGCCGGTTGGTCAGTTTATTGGCCGCCACTCCATAGCGCTGACGTCTTGGTTTGCGTTTTCTAACTGTGAATCCTCTTTTTCTTTTGTTGTTTCTTTACATGTTTTCATTCGGGGGGGGGTATTAGTGACGTCTCGTACTTTCGTCACAGTTGTCTAGTGTTTAAAGCCACTAGATTTCCACAACCTGAACTAAACTGATGCTCCTGTAAATTCTGCAAACCACAGATTTGTACAGTTTCATATCAGCATTGGGGGACTGCTTTAGTTTCTTTGAACATGGGGGGTTTGGGTGTTTAAAGACCAGACACTGTGTCAAAGCTGTCCGTTTTAACACATCGCCTAGTTCTGACTTCCTCGATCGATACCCAAATAAATATCCCGATGTAGAGACTAAAACACGGCTGGTCTGACACATCAAATAAACTGGATTAGCATCAATTGCTAAGTAATGCTAATCTTTGAGCCATCATTTACTTGCCCATATCCATCAGTATGCAGTTCTGTTGGTACTGATAGGTCGTAGTCGCTTTTCTGGCAAGAGGGGGGTGCAGTGCAATTGGTATATCACACAAAACTGAGATGAAAAGACTTTTTTCGCAACTAGCCATGTGAATAAAAATACAATGTTGAAACAAAACAAAACATGGTACGGCACATGTAGACATTTTTTACTTTAGTGCGGGATAAAGGTATAATATATAATAATCTGTATCTGTAAATCGACACAATATTTACATTCGTTGCCGTGTTTATCTCACTATGATAAATAAATGAAACATTGCATTGATGCTTTAATGGAAAAACCAACATTACGCACTTGTTTTTTTCAGCATTTCGGAAATATCGGTAAAGTTTTGCACAGATATCCAATGGAAAAAAGCACTAATGAAACTCGTGTTCATCCACCTCCTGACGCCCAATGACGAAAATAAACCTCTGTGTCACTTGGTTAAAAGATTATAACCGTAAAAAAGCGCAATGACAAATGTTGGTCTGAAATGTATTTCTGGTTTAGGAAGTTAAATACCGTCTGTGGTTTGCAGACACAGGCCGGTGTGTTGAATTTCTAGTCGTCGGTTAAGTTCCACTTGATTTCTCCGACGTGTCGAGGCTTCGGAACCGACCCCAATCCAACCAAAAACCCTGCGTTTCTGCCACGGGTTTATCCTCCGTTCCACCGCCATCACTCACCGCAAGGCCGTAAAGCGAAGCAATGGACGGAAATGGACATGGACGGAAATGGGGCCCCTCCCTCTATTTGTATGCCCCTCCCCCCCAAACCTGAGGGACTCCCATGATGCACTGCTCAGGCGAAGACGAAGCGGAGGAATTGAAAGAGGGGTTTTCTTTTGATTTGCAATGCAGCTGATAATCATAGCATCCGGTGAGTGAACCTCCTCCATCCAAACGTCGACCAATCACCACCAACCGACACGTCAGATCTGTTGGAAATGTTCAGATGTAAATTATTTAATTTATGAAACTGATTTGTTTGACTTGTTATTAATGAATGTTTTATTTCTGTCCTGATTTTTTGGTTTTTGTTCTTTCTTTGTGTTGTTTTTTTGTTTGTTTTTTTAAACTAAACGGGAAGCTCTGTTTAAAGTAATGACACGAGAGAAATATGCAAAAAAAAAAAAGAAAAAAGAAAAAAAGAAGAAGAAAAGGAGGAGGGAAGGACGGGAAAGTGGTGTCGTAGGAGTCGATCAGAGGTTTGGTTTAAGGCCTGAAGGATGAGGTCCAATCAGATTTGACCGTGTGCAGACCTCCTGTCTTTATGAACTCCGTTGACACCACAACGCCGTCCTTCTGCCTCCGACCTGATCCTCACTGTGCTCCACCTACTGCCATGTCCCGGTCCCGTCGACCCGGCGCTGACCCGGTGTTGATTCGGGACCCTTGGCACCGACGGGACGCCCGGACGAATCGCTCTCACAAAGTACTTTTTCCTGTTTGGGTTGAGTCACGTAAAGATCTGTCGCAGCTGGTCACGTCTGCACAGGAACGCTCTGTAAATCCTGCTGCTTTGGCTGTTTGTTTGTTTTCTTTGCACATTTGTGATTTTTCAAATCTTTAAAAAACATTTGACGCGTCCCATCAGGAGCGAAAATTAAACGTTTTCATCTCAGTTCAAGTTCGTTTCAGGATTAACGTCGGTCTCGATTCTCTGAAAACAAAAACGTGTTCAATCAGGTTCAGTGATCTGTAAAGGAACCGATCTGGACTGAGTTTCACCGACAGTGGAAAAAACAGGATTAAGATAAAAAAAATTCAACTCATTTGAAAGATTTGAGTGAATATTGAAATGTTTATTTGTGTAAAATTGCAGTGAAAATGATACAAATGTACATGGGAGGTGGATTTGAACAGAAAAAGCTATGGTTTAAATCTCGTTATTCCATTTTTGTTAAGAAAATATATAATTATTTCAACAAGCCATCTTATTTAACTAATATAGAGATGGTTTCTTACCAAATTAAAGTAAATTAACGAGTAAATAAAAGAGAAATGTGTTGCATTTGAGACTTCCCTGTTTTCTTGCTTCATTTAGTTTATTTAGAGCTAAATAATGTCATTATTTAAGCTTCTTTCAATAGTTAAAGGACTATGAGTTTAATTCTTTCATGCATTGCAGTCACTACAGTGGACAGTTATACTACAGCTGTTATCTACATATTCGTGGTTTTGTTGTTGATGCTTATACAAACCTTTGCGATTCACACCATTACTGGAGCATAAAACAATTGCCAATTGTTATTAGACTGTAATTAACAGTTTTCTTGAGCAAAAAGTGGTTATTTTTTGTTTTTTGACGAATAATCTCCATTAATTGAGTAACAACTAGTATTAGAGTATGTTCAAATGTGAGAAAACAGGATTAAAAGTGTTTTTATATTTTAAAGTTAAGGTGTTCAGCAGACTGGAACTCCATCAGATATAAGGTCACAACATTTTTTAAATTGATTAGCGTTTGTTTTTTTCATGCTTAAAGACAGGGGCGGGCAAGACCACCTGCACAGACAATAATTTTTTTTGCACAATTTCCTGTACATTTGAGATGAAAAGTGAAAAAATAGATTACGTTTTGAAAGTGAAGTCCAACACATGTCCCTGAAAGACACACACCTACACACACACACACAACTACACAAAAAACAACACAACACATCTACATGTGTATACACACATAAACACACACACAGGTCGAGGGACCCCTGATGGGCGGGGCTCCTAGCAGATGCCTGTCCTGCCTGTCCTGCCTGTCCTTAAGCCCCGCCCCCTCTGCCTAAAGACAAATAAAATCACTGCAGAAAACAAAATATTGACGAAGGTTCTCGACGTTCATGTAACATTTGACTTTTGGGTTTCAAGTAAAAAGGCGAAAATGTAATTAATTCGTCAGATTTAAGAGATTTAATCGAAGTAACTGTTGTCGGTTCAACTCAGTCTTATTTCGTCCAATCTGTGTCTTGAACTGAACTGAGACTCGGACGAAGAGTCGAAGCAACATTTGATGTTTGACGGACGTTCGGGTGGTAATCAGCTCCTGCTTCCTGTTGCAGTTTTAGGATGTTTTCATATGAGATTTGGGTTTTACTTGCGTTTCTTTGCGTGTTTTCAAACCCGGGTCTTTTTTTTTTTTCTTTTTTTTTTAATCGCAAACCTGCAGAAAAGAAAAAAAAAATCAAAAAAAGAGAGAGAGAGAAACGGCAAATGACAATCTGTAGAGAGGTGTAATTTGTCACTGTTTGACTTCATTCCCGTAGAACGGAGACGAATCCGAGCGTTTTTAGCCATAATCAGACCGTTCGGACCCTAAACTCCTGTTGTCGTCGACGCCAAA
Source organism: Siphamia tubifer (assembly GCA_020466265.1). Lineage (NCBI taxonomy): Eukaryota > Metazoa > Chordata > Actinopteri > Kurtiformes > Apogonidae > Siphamia > Siphamia tubifer. The sequence goes on along the minus strand of CM035789.1, from coordinate 8,636,846 downwards.
GCAAACGGCCGACGCGTTAGTGTTTTTTTATTATCACATGGTTATTCGCAAGTGTTCGGACTCTTCTTAATCTTCTTTTATAGATATATTTTGTAGTGTGAGTAAACTGGTCTTTTCCAAGATATTTTGTACAATATTCCAACAGCCTGACCTGTACCTGCACATTCCAACAGCATGGATGTCAACAAACAAATAAACAAAACAAATTCTGGCCGGCATCACTTGGCTTCAGATCCAGCGTCTCCTTTCGTTGCCACTGTCTTATTCGGATCTAAAGGTTTGGTTTATACTCCATTGATGCCGTTGAAAATTGCGATGTTCGAGGATGAAACAAGAAAATAAAAAAATTGCGAATTCAGCTTCAAAACATCCCATTGGATTCAAGTTGTTATATTTGGATTCAATGGAATTTCAATGGATTCATCTAAATTAAATCGATTCAACTGGATTCAGCTCAGAATCAAAAGTTCGGATTCAGAATCGGGGAAAATGCGAAGTTAAACCACAGCGATGATAAACTGGATCCAGTATTGACAGAATATATGGAAATTAAAATGTTATTTTCACACGTTATTTATTTCCTCAGTTTTTCAGAATTTTTTTACTGATTTTGACACAAATTTTTTATTCATTCCGTCATTGTTTAAGAATTAGTTTTTATTAAGAATGTCATTGTTTCAACAACAACAACAAAAAAAATTTAATTAATAATAAATATATAAATGTGCTTTATAGATTAAATTATTAGTTATTCTCCAGTTAATTTGGGGAAAATAACTAATTATATGAATGAAACTGTCATTAGCTTGAATTGTAGGATTTTCATTTGATATTGTCACTATTTACAAAGATTATATTCATTTTATTTGTCATTTTAAAATATTAAGTAGGTATTTCATTGAATTATTTCTACATTACTTTGGAAAAATAAGTTATTAATTGACAGAATCTAATGTAAGTCATTATTCTGATACATTTTGTTATTATTATTATTATTATTTAGAAAAATTCACTGGTCTAGAAGTCCATTACTGCCACCACATTGAAATAATATAATGATTCAAACTTTCACATAAAATCATCACTGAGATCATTTTGAAAAAGTGTCTCATTAAAAAAACAACAACATAGAATTCTGAGAAATTAATTGATTTTGAAGAAATTCATTAAAACTAATCTGAGAAAAATATTTCATTATTTGTAATTTTTTTCAGGTTATTTCACACAAATTTGAAAAGCTTCAGTTATTTAGTTTTTTTATTTATGAAATATCAGAGTTTTTACTTCTTGTATTTTTAAACTGACTCATTATTTTAGTTGACTTTTTTGTCTGTGATTTTAAAACACAGTCTGAAGCTTCATCTGAACAGATCTGATCATTATTTATGTTTTCAATAAAAAACCTGCCGTCGAAAAGTTGAATCTGAGCAGAATCCCCTGAACCGTCCTGATGAAACTGTCCTGAACCTGATGAACCCATCTAGGACCAGAAGAACCCATCTAGGACCAGAAGAACCCATCTAGAACCCATCAGGGCATTTTCAGTCAGTTCTAAATCTGGTTCTATGATCAGACACGTGATGCCGGTCGAGTCTTAATCCGTCTCGTGTAAAACTTGACACGTGTTGTTGTAGAAACTAACATAAACGTTGTGGATCCTTTTTCTGTTTCTATCAGAACACGATGAAGTGGTTTTGTGGGCCGTGGTTGGGTCCGGTTCCTCTTCATGGTGCTTTCCGTCCTTCGTTTGGGTTCTTTTCTCTTCACCTGACTGCGAACAGGACTCTGAACCCTATCTGAACCCGGTTCTGACCCTGTTCTGAACTGGACCCCTGGTTTCCTCTGCCGGGTCTCTTGGACCCTGAACCCAATGTGAACCCAGTTTCCTGACCCGGTTTGACTCAGTGAAGTGTGATGTTTACATGTACAGACTCCTTGTTTATTTTTTTTTTCTCGGTTTCGGGTTTGGTTCTTCATCTTCCTCGTCGGTTCTGACTCAATCCGTTCCTTCCTGAACTCAACGTTTCACACCTGAAGCCTCTGACTTTAACCACGATTGGATTCAAACGCTCACGTTCCTTCAGCTGGAATCAGACTTTATTTATGGAACGGACGTTTAGTTTTTAATTGTCTGAAAAACCCGGTTATGGTTCCGTTAATATTAAATCAAATCAAAAAGTATTGAAGCTGACTTTGATTCTATGGAGGCTTGTTACTGCCACCGCCACCAAAAATAATCTGTAAATAATGAGAAACTTTCTCCAAAAAAATGTCAATCTCATGATTTAAATATTTATACAAAGTTTGTCAGAATAAAATTAAAGGTTCATCACATTATTTTATTTTATTATTGTTAGAAAATAATTAATTCCTTTTTGACAAATGTGTTATTATTTAGAAAAAGAAGACTATTTAGTGGTTTTTAAGAAACAATCTTATTTTTCAAACATTTTGCTGTAATTCTCATAATTGTTTTTTGAAATAAGTCATTCTGTGACAAAAAAATCCTCATTTTGAAAAATATTTTCTTATTTTGAGAAAAAAAGACTTATGTTTCTTCACTTTGATAAAATGTTATTTTTAACATAATGTTTCATTATTTTGAGACAAAAATTTGGTAAAAGTCTAACATTCAATGATTTTCAGGAAATTTGAGAAAACTGAGAAAATAAGATGATTTCTTCAAGAATGTAAAATAAAATATTGTTTTCAAAAATAAAAGTCAGTTTAAAAAAAATCAGGATATTGCTAAAGGTTTCTCATTAATTTTGGGGAAAAAAACATGTACAAAAAATATAGTTTATATTTAGGAGTCAAAAACCTAAGTATCATAAAATATATTGGGGGGGGGGCATTAAAATATTTTTATAAACAAAGTCATAATTTAATGATTTAGATCAGGGGTGTCAAACTCATTTTAGTTCAGGGGCCACATTCAGCTAAATTTGATCTGAAGTGGGCTGAAGCAGAAAAAAAGCATAATAATATATAAATAATATCAACTCCAAACTTTGACAGATACACTAAATGTTTATTAATAGGTAGAATATGATTAAAATTATACTTTTCTTGAGACATTTACAATTTTTCATACTTTGTTTTAGTCATAAAATGGAAAAAAAAAAACTGTATATTTACAAAGAAAATTGTTTTACATGTGAATATTTATGTTATTATAAGACTGAATTGTTATGAATATGGACCATGATCTAAAATGATTTATAATTTAAATTATAAATTGCCAAATTGGACCCTTAGCTGGGCTGGATGTGGCCCCCGGGCCTTATGTTTGACACCTGTGATTTAGATGAAAGTTTATCATTTTATTTTAATAATTATTCTACAAACTTTTTAATGAGATTCTGTTTTATTATTTTGATAAAACATGTAATTTTGTGGATAAAGTTTCTCATTATTTCCACATTAACTTATTCACAGATGTTTTTTTTTTCTTATATCGGTTTCTGTAGAAGCGTCGTCATGGTGACGTTCTCAGTGAAGAGTCGTCGTCATGCGTCTGATGTCACCGTCGTCGTGCAACACCGATGATTAATTTGGTTTTAATTCTTTATGTTTCTGTTTGTTTTTCTTTTTTTTACGGTGGGGGTCGAGTCGTGTGTTTGTTTGCTCGGCTCGGGGGCCTGACCTTTGACCTCTGGGTGGACTCCACAGCACACAGATCTGAGTGGGGCCACGTGGAGCCTCAGTGAATGAAAAGCCATGTAAGACCTGGACCTGAACCTGGACCTGGACTGGGATCGGGACCTGGACCGGGTCTTTAGTCTATTAGTATATTTAGCAAATCCTTAAAACTGACAAAACTCAACCTCAGGAAAAAAAGTCACGGACATCACTTTTCTAAACCACGACGAAGCGAAGGCCCGTTTTCCCGCTCTTTGATACCGGACCACTCTGGTTTTTCTATTTATTGTGTTGATGATTTTTCTTCTCTAGAACAGTGACGCCTTTGACCTGTGGCTGAATATTTTCATTCTTTAGAAAAGTGTTGATAATATATGTGATCGAGAAAAAAAGAAAAGACCAAAAAAAAAAATAATAATGAACTGAAAAGTGAATCTAGTTTATTTTCTGAACATATCATCTGGTCCACCACAAAAACCAATGATGGAAACTGAGCTTTTCTTTCTTCCTTTCTTTCTTTCATGTGATGTCGCTGCTGAAGCTGAAATGTTTCTGGACTGGAAAAAAAATAAATTGTGACCATTTTTCTTTTGTATTTTTTGTTAGTTTTTTTTTTGTTTTGTTTTCCTCCCAAGCTGTACGTCACAAAGCTAAATATACTAATAAAACAGTGTGTTATCTATTCTACGCCAGTGACTCCTCTGTTCCAACACCTTTACAACTACACAATGCACCACTAATACACACACACAAACGCACAAATATACACACATGGGTGATTGTCACGAAAGGTGAAACTATTGCAGTAATGAGAAAGTGCAGAGGTCGAAAGTACTTCATTATTGTACTTAAGTATATTTTTTAGGCTTTACTTGAGGATTTTATTTTCTGGCAACTTTTTACTTTTACTCCCTACATTTTTAGCTAAATATCTTAACTTTATACTCTTTACATTCTCAGAATAGACTCGTGGTTTGTGGTTCCGATTACAGAACACGGATACAGATGTACTGAAGGTTTATTCACTGAGGTCTGTAGTAATACAGAGTAACACTCAGTATAACAAACATACATACAATAATAACTAAGACCGACTATATGAGTCACTCAGGTGTATTACATGGGTCATGGAACACACAAATTACCTCACGGAAATCACAGATGACAGCTAGCATATTATCATATTAGCTTCAAAAGCACACCGGCGCTAAACGGCATTAAATTATACAGTACACCATGCTAACATCTACCTGAACTGTACTGTGTTATTTAACTCACCTTGTGGCATCTACGCACAGTAATAAACCAGGAATAAATGAATAAAAAAGAGAAAAAGAAGCCGAGATGGCGGACTTGGCACGGTTACCTAGCAACAACACAGCAGCTAATAAAACCATCATAACTGTTATAACGTCAGTGGTGCGTTCATTAGCGTTGGACATTTAAAAAGTTACAGAAAATTAGCTATTCCTGAATAACTATAACCAAACTATCAAATAAACAATTAAACTGTGTGGTCTTTATATCAATAGTTATCTAACAATTTTTAATTTTTCTTTTAAAATTATGCATTTTCATCTCATATTTCTATCTTTTTCTTTTTTAAAATCTCATGACTTTTTATCTCAAATGTCACCTTTCTTCCCCCATTTTCCTAAATTTTCTGAACATGTCCACAAAACGGAGTAACTGTGACTCGATCAAACACAGTAACTCACTTTTAAAGGCTTCATTTTAGATACTTTTGAAACTTTACTGATATTAATTTCTGACGTATTATTGCATTATTATAAGCAGTTTTACTTTTGTACTTTATTACAATTGAGAAGTTGTACTTTTTTTTTTAACTTTTACTTAAGTAGAAGAGTTGAATCAGTACTTCTACTTTTACCAGAGTATTTTTTCACACAAGTAGCTGTACTTCTACTCAAGTACAGAATGTGAGTACTCTGATCACCTCTGAGAAAGTGCATTGCGTTGATGCAATGACTTAGCACAATAATGATAGCTATAGCATTAGCTAATATGACCTGCGGAAATACGTCAGAGAAACGTTACCGAACTCCCTGTTAAACGTCAAGACGGTAGAAAGCCGGTAATATTGAAAGAGTCTTTTCAAGTTCCTGAAGAAATTTGCCACCTTTAACATTTGCAGATATTGGAAGAATTGTGGAGGAAAATTCACTAATGAAAAGGAAACTTGATAAAGGCTATAATTTTTTCAGTGAGGAAAACGTAACAAAGTACGGAGAGAGAGCCCTGGGGCTAAGTGCTACTGAACTGATAACTATGTCCACAAATCATTACTATATCCATTTATACCTAGGACTAGGGTTATGTATGGATAGTATAGAGGACATGGACTATTTCACAATTTTCAATTTGTGCTGTCTATAGTTCAAGTCAACGTCTTGTTAGCATAATGTTAACGTTAGCCGAATGCTAATCTATTCACATTTTTCTCTGGCAGTGTGTGTTTATGTCGGTGTTTGTCATAATATCTAATGTAGTAGACAGGCAGGTTTTTGTGAGGGCTAGATGCTACCCATCGCAAAGAAAAAGAGGAGCCTCACAAACTTCAGGTTTGATCTGTGTTCATACATTTACTGTGACTTACTGCTGTTCACTGGCTGCAGTTGCAGTTCTATGCCTATTTCAATTATTTCCTTCCAATGCTACTGTTGTTTACTGCTAACACTGATGTACTGGCATCTAAAGGCAAAAGATCCTAACTACAGTTTAAGTCAAACATTACTTATTTGTGTTCACCATAACATTCAAAATCATGGCGATTTCTTTTATATCAACTCATCCCGCCGTTAACAGCTGCCGTTTTTGACACTGTTCATATAGTGGCTCCTTTTTCCTGTAGGAATATAATCATTCCAAGAAAAATGCTAAGGACAGACTCTGGTTTCAACCGGCAGTCATCCCCAGGATGTAGTGTTCTGATGTGAAGTGTCTGCTGCAGACGCAAGTGCTCCTTTTTTAATTATAAAAGTCAGTCCTTCATAACGCTGAATAGCCGGGAGCCGTTTCCATCTAGCTTCACCGTTAACAGGGAAGTAACGACTGCTTCTGGACATTACAAGAACATCCTGGTATGTTACAATAACTTTTGGTGGTTGCTGTCATCTTTGCTATTTAACTTTTGCCAGTGCAGAAGTAGGGTTACGCTCTGGTTACATATTTCTGGTGCGAAATGCAGAAGTTGTGATAAAGGTCCAATATCAAAGACATTAAAAATAAAAAATAAACATTTTCTTAATGAAATGTGACTAATTTGGGTAATGAGAATCCATCTTCTTGTGTTCATGCAGTTATGAGACAAATCCTAAAATTTTCCAGGAGCATAAATTAAGGGTGACTCATCTTGTTGCCATCTTGGATTTTCTTTTAGTACAGATGGATTGTGGGTAGTTTCAGTTTAAATTCAAAGTCCTATAGATTTTCAATGCAGTTCTCAAATATATTGTGGTAAGGATAATAACAACTCATAGACATGCTCTTTTGTTGAAATATTATGAATATTTATTATTAAAATAACCCAAAAACAACACTTAATGAAACTTTTTACATATAGCACTACACTTGGAGTTGTATTTGTTCTGGTTATGTTTTTCCTTAATTCAAAAACCATACATTTTGGTAATGACAATTTACCCAAAAAACTTAGAAAGGTGGGAAAAATATTTTTTAAAATGTTGAATGTTTTAATATGACCTAGTGCAAAAGGGAAAAACACATTTTCCTCACAATAAAACAAGGCAAGACCAATTTATTTGTATAGCACATTTAATGTACAAACCAACTCAAGGTGCTTTACACAAAAACAGAAACAGAACAGAAGAAAATTAAAATGATAAAGATGCATTAAAAGACAGTTATATATAGGATTTATTTCATATTTAACCACTAAAACCTCAGGGCCACTGATGTTTTTAGTTTCATGAGAATAAACCACAAACACACACACTTAAAAATATACACACAAATGATGCTGTGTGCCAGGATGTAAGTCATATAAATGCCATGAGCCACCAGGCCCTAGCCCCAGGCCTGGCTCCAGGGTGGGGCCCCGGTAACCCTCCGGGCTGGGTACACAAAGTCCTGTTTTTCTTTGGCATAAGGGTCTTTGAACCGCGCTTAGTCTGGCCCTTCACCGAGGGACAACATCCCCCCTAGGATCACTAGGGCCCTCAAACCCCTCCACCACGATAAGGTGGCGGTTCAAGGAGGGGTACATGTGTGTATATATATGTAACAGGGTCAATTATGCTGCAGCAACGGGGGTATGTCATGGTTATAATTACACAAAATTCTTTATTTGTTTGTTTTTAGTTTACGCCTGACAGAGCTAAAAGACAGTGTTAATATGTGGAACCTCTCGGTCTTTATGTGTTTCCACCGTGCACTTTATGGTGTGACACACACACACCTATATATATATATAGGTGTGTGTGTGTGTGTGTGCGTGTGCATGATTTATTTCATATTTAAGCACTAAAACCTCAGGGCCACTGATTTTTTCAGTTTCATGAGAATAAACCACAAATACACTTATAATAAGTATAAATATATTATCTGAGATATAAATCCATCCAGTCCACTGGAGCTCCCAGTAACAGTGACCAGTCAGACCAGTTCAACAGAGCAGCTGAGGCCAGTGGTGGAATCTGTCCTGATGATCAAGGTATGACTGAACATCTTCCACTTCTTCCACCTTCTTATTGTTTTCAGATAGCCGAGAGCTCTGTGTTAAAAAAGGAAGAAACACAATCCAGCTATAATTATTGATCAGTGATCGACTCATTTCATGGCAGTCTGATCACATCACTGGGATGTGAATCTGTGGTATAAATAGTGACCTTTACTGTTTCCTAATTTGATGTAAAGTCCTTACTTTTTGTCAATTGTCTTTAGCTCAATGGATAATCATTATTCATAGAAGTTATCTGGTCCTTTCATCTGAGTTTGTTCTTGAGACAAACGTCTCATCCTGATAAACATCAGTATTTTTTCTTTTGGTTTTTTTTTCAGATTATTTTTTGTTCATATAACAATATGACAGTAGTGACTGGAAATGTTCATACAGACAGAATAGATATGATATGCATTAAATCGTCTGGGACTCGACATGAGTTCTGACCAATCAGCTCAACATTCAACTATACTGTACATAACATAAACACATTATATCCATCTGTTACGCTCAGTCTAGGGGTACTGAGACCTTAACATGCAGTGAGACTTCCCACCTTCCATGCCACTTAAACACCAGTTAAAAAAAATCCAGAAATCAAATAAAGTGCAATTTAAACAATTTATTTTATCCAATAATATAACAAAATCAAAATGGGAATCCAAAGCAATAAGACAACAAACAAAAGAATCTTCAAGCCCTATGCTTTCCTACCAAACAAGAAACAAACCAAAATACAGAAAATCTTACCTATGCTCCTAGTTGAAAAAAAACAGGAGAAAACTTAACCAAAGAAAAAGGTTCCCACCATCAGGTATTTTAAACACAGTTCAGACAACAATCACAGACGGCTGGTGCAGTGCAGGATGGAAGAGAGAAGTCTGCTCCATGATGGGTGTGTCTTCTTTTTATGGCCTCCTGCCTTCTCTGAGGAACCAATCATGGCGGATCACTTTGTCACCACACCTGCATCACATCTTCACTTGACCTGCTCTCAGAAACAGACATGCATACATACATCTACAACTAAACAGAATTACACAGACTTAACACCTCCCATCCTAAGAATTTAACACTCCCCTATAGTGTTAAATTCCCCAGTCTGTTTAGGGTGGTGTACTTAACACTCTAGGTCACCATAGACCTTGATAGGGCATCTGCCATAACATTGTCTGTCCCTTTCTTGTGACAGATATTTAAATTGAAATCCTGAAGGAGCAGAGACCAACGCATTAGCCTCTGGTTTGCATTGCACATGCGCGACAGAAATACTAATGGGTTATGGTCTGTAAACACTTTCACTGGCTGAGAACTAGAACCAAGATATACTTCAAATTGTTGTAGTGCCAGCAGTAAGGCTAAGGCTTCTTTCTCTATGGTGCTGTAATTTAGTTGATGTTTATTAAATTTCTTTGAGAAATAACAGACAGGATGATCCACACCGTAGCGATCTTCCTGAAAGAGAACAGCCCCTGCACCGTGCGCACTGGCGTCAACCTCTAATTGAAAAGGACGCTCATAGTCGGGAGCCGCCAGTACGGGCGCACTACTTAACAATGCTTTTGCAGCATCAAACGCAGCCTGACAGGCCGGAGACCAGCTGAATCTTCTCAGAGGGCTAACCAGAGTAGTAAGAGGAGCCACAACCTCTGAGAAATTTCGGCAGAATCCCCGATAATAACCGCACATTCCCAGGAAGCGACGCAGTGCGCGCTTAGACTGAGGAACTGGGAAGTCTATAACAGCCTGCACTTTAGCTGCCACCAGACGCACCTGTCCCTGACCTACCTCCTTACCTAGATAAGTGACAGTAGCCTTACCGAACTCGCATTTTGCAAGGTTCAATGTTAAATTTGCATTACGGAAACGACTTAAAACGATCGACAGGGTTTCCAAATGTTCAGCCCAGGTTTTTGAATAAACCACTACATCATCTAAATAGGCCTCGCAACCTTCCACTCCACGCAACACTTTTTTCATTAAGCGTTGGAATGTTGCGGGCGCATTCCTAAATCCAAAAGGCATCACCGTATATTGTAAAAAATTATCCGGTGTAACAAATGCTGATATTTCCGACGCACGGGGTGTTAGTGGCACCGGCCAATAACCTTTCAAAAGATCCAGTTTTGTTACAAATTTTGCAGCTCCTACACGATCAATACAATCTTCCATTCGTGGAAGTGGATACGAATCAGGTTTTGTAATCGAATTTACTTTTCTGTAATCGTTACAGAATCTAGTCGTGGTGTCCGGTTTTGGAACTAATACGCACGGAGAGCTCCATGGACTGTTAGATGGAATTGCCAATCCATGCTTCAGTAAATAATTTATCTCAGTTTGCATAAGTTTTCTTTTATTTGGATTAACACGGTAGGCATGTTGTTTTATCGGACAGTGACCTTCAACATCAATATCATGACTTAACACCGAAGTTTGTTTTGGATGATCTGAGAAAAGTACAACATTTTTATTGATTAGGTCAATGATGTCATCACGGGCCGGTTCCGATAGATAAGACAGAAAGGAGTTCAACTCAGTTAAGATTTCAGAATTCTGTAACCTAACACCTGGGAAAAAACTGTTCGTTCTCAGCCCATCATCAGACAGCTGGTAAGAGTTAGCACAGGTAACAGTCATGACAGATGAACTTTGGGGTGGCGGTGGGACCGCATCCTCTCTCGAAAAATAATGCTTTAACATGTTTATGTGACAAACACGACTTTTCCGTCTTCTATCTGGAGTGCGCACAACATAATCCGTTTCACTAATTTTGCGCTCTATTTCATACGGTCCTGAAAACTGCGCTTGGAGACTGGATCCAGGAATAGGAAGCAACACCAGTGTTTTATCACCGGGTTGAAAACTGCGCTTCACAGTCCTTTTATCAAAGTTCTGTTTCATTTTAGTCTGGGCCTGAGCAAGATTTGTGCTTGCTAGGTTCTGCACATAATGAAGTCGCTCACGGAATCTGCTGATATAATCTAACACATTGCTCTCAGTACGGGGTTCGGAAGATAACCATGCATCACGGAGCAGCCGAAGAGGACCACGCACTGTGTGGCCAAAAACTAGATCAGCAGGACTGAATCTAAGGGATTCTTGTGGAGATTCCCTCACAGCAAGAAGAAGAAATGGGAGTCCTTCATCCCATTCTCTACCAGATTCAAAGCAAAATTTACGCATCATAGATTTCAAAGTCTGATGGAACCGTTCAAGTGCACCTTGAGACTCAGGATGGTAAGGGCTAGATGTTATATGCTTAATTTTTAACTCTTTCAAGACTTGTGAAAAATTTTTAGACATAAAATTTGTGCCTTGATCAGTTTGAACAATTCTCGGAAGGCCAAAAGTCGAAAAAAACTTAAGTAAAGCTTTCACAATTATTTTAGTTTTTAAAGTGCGAAGGGGAATAGCTTCTGGATAGCGAGTAGCTGCGCACATTATGGTCAAAAGATACTGATGTCCAGATTTCGCTTTTGGCAGAGGGCCAACACAATCCAATAACACACGCTCAAAAGGTTCAGCCACAACTGGTATCGGCTGCAAAGGAGCTTGAGGTATCGGCTGGTTTGGTTTCCCTACCATCTGACAGACATGACAGGACCTACAGTGTTTCACTACCTCTGATTTGAGACCAGGCCAGAAGAAATTGCGTAAAATTTTGAGATACGTTTTTTTAACACCCAAATGACCACCAGCAACAGAGTCGTGGGCCAACCTTAAAACCTGTGGTCTGTATCCTACAGGCACCACAACCTGAGTCACGGTATTCCATTCAGTGGAATCCGGAGCCCATTTTCTCATCAGAACACCATTTTCTACGAAAAAACATACAGAGCCAAATTTTTTTGCACCTGGAACAGCAGAGGACCAACACTGCGCCAGAGTTGAGTCACTCTGTTGTGCCTTAATCAACATTTCTCTGTCTATTTTGAAATCAACGTCAGTTTCAACAGGCAACAAAGTAACATTTTCACATCTTTCTTTCACAGTTTCCTTTTCACATTTTTCTTTCACAGTGACATCAGACACCTTATTCACATCTTTAGAAATCATGAAAGTGTCAGAGAGATCTACAATTTCCCCCATTTTGCGACTCTGGGCGCGCGTAATTACGCATGCAGGGAACAAAGAAAGCGAAGGACAAGGGGCTGAATCTGATGAACTACAAATTGGTTCATCCACGACCTCCGGCGCGGGGTACACCTGACCGCCAGCCAAATCATTACCAAGAATGAACGACACGCCTTGAACTGGTAACCGAGGACGCACCGCGACACGTACCTGTCCACTGAGAAAGGACGACTGAAGATGCACATTATGGAGTGGAGCCTTCACCACACTCATTTTAATGCCCCAGACCAAGAGATCTGATTTACATGATGATTGATCTGAAAGTGGCAACAAATTATCGAGCATAAATGAGTGATCAGCCCCAGTGTCTCTGAGGATAGTTACTGGAACTTTATCCCGATCTTCCCCAGTGAGAGACACAAACCCTTTAGAAATAAAAGGCAGATAGCGTGCATCAACCTCCGTTTCAGAGTCAGACACGGTCCGAGTTTCCAATAGGGGTGCGGCTTGAATAAGACCGACGCCCGCAGGTTTTTTAGAAGATTTATATTGCATCTTGCGCCTCAGAACCGGACAAACAGCAAGTAAATGCCCTGCCTCACGACAGTAAAAACATTCGCGGCTTTCACCGGATGCAACGAACGGACCTTTACGCGTCATTTTTGGAGACGTATTTTTTTTATCTGACCCATAATTACCATTACGAGACCCCGACGTAGCGAACAACCCTTTATGAGTTAAATTATACTCATCAGAATGAACAGCTGCTTTATCCATACTCGTAACTTTCTGTTCGTTCAAATATACCACAATTTGCTCCGGTAAGCACTTTTTAAATTCTTCTAGCAGAATAAGCTCCCGAAGTTTTTCAAAAGTGTCTACTTTACTTGCCTGACACCATTTATCAAACTGTAAACTTTTCTCCCGTGCAAATTCCACATAAGTCTGGTTGGCAGTTTTTTCACTACTGCGAAATTTGTGTCTATATGCCTCAGGCACCAATTCATATGCTCGTAGCACAGTACTTTTGACCACATCATAATCTAGACTTTGTTCTACGGTTAGGCTAGTGCACACCTCCTGAGCCTTACCCACAAGCTTACAGTGTAGTAGAAGGGACCAAAATTCTTTAGGCCAACTAAGAGCAGCAGCGATGCGCTCAAATACATGAAAATACGAGTCAACTTCAGACTCACGAAAAAGTGGAACTAAAGCTATGTGTTTACTTATATCAAAGGTATTTGAGCTGGGAGGTGGTGAGAGGGGGGCTGACGTGGCTGGAGTGGATTTTTCTAATTCAAGGGTTCGCACGCGGACGTGCATTGCTTGCAGCTCAAGTTCCTTCTGTCTCATCTCGAGCTCCTTAATTTGGAGGATTAAACGGAGATTCTCCGCTGACATACCTGCAGCAGCAGGAAAAACCACTTCCGGTTCTCCATTAGAGACTGCAACCCCTGAAGCTTGTTCCACCATTTCCGCCTCCTCCTTGTTCTCCCCCTCCTCCGCCAGGGGCAGCACACCTTTTTCCACCAGCTTGTCACATAGCTCTTTCCTTAGTTCCGCCTTTCGAGCCTGATAGGAGACTTTAACATTATAACAATTAGCCACAGTCAAAAGATCTGTTTTTTTACAACTGTTAATTTTATCCCAAGTAGGATTTATCACAAAATCATCTAACACAAAGTCCATACTTCTCCACACACAAATGACAAAACTGCCAACAAGACAGAGGGAAAAAAAACGCCAAAAATACTTATCCGAATGTAGAAAAGCCAACGGACGAGCCCCCAATTCATGTTACGCTCAGTCTAGGGGTACTGAGACCTTAACATGCAGTGAGACTTCCCACCTTCCATGCCACTTAAACACCAGTTAAAAAAAATCCAGAAATCAAATAAAGTGCAATTTAAACAATTTATTTTATCCAATAATATAACAAAATCAAAATGGGAATCCAAAGCAATAAGACAACAAACAAAAGAATCTTCAAGCCCTATGCTCTCCTACCAAACAAGAAACAAACCAAAATACAGAAAATCTTACCTATGCTCCTAGTTGAAAAAAAACAGGAGAAAACTTAACCAAAGAAAAAGGTTCCCACCATCAGGTATTTTAAACACAGTTCAGACAACAATCACAGACGGCTGGTGCAGTGCAGGATGGAAGAGAGAAGTCTGCTCCATGATGGGTGTGTCTTCTTTTTATGGCCTCCTGCCTTCTCTGAGGAACCAATCATGGCGGATCACTTTGTCACCACACCTGCATCACATCTTCACTTGACCTGCTCTCAGAAACAGACATGCATACATACATCTACAACTAAACAGAATTACACAGACTTGTCAGATCATGACAGATCATGTGGAACTATATCTATATTGTGGAACTATATCTATATTGTTTTTAATTAATGAAATTAAATTAAAATCATAAATTAAAATCACACTTACTTGGTATTGAATGTGGTGGTAGCCATTCGACTCCAATGGGGTTGAAGCTGAAAAGAAAAGGAGGTTCAGAGGAACTAGAAACATGGACATTCCATCTGAGCCACTGAAACTTTTCTGTTTACATCCACTAAATGGTTCCTGTTCCATCACATATCATCTGTGGATGCATTAGCTCTGTCCATACCTGACATTGTCCAGTCTGCAGTGTGGATCCTTCACTAGAGCACGCAGCTCCTGTGCTGCCTTTCCTGGGTAGTTGTAGCTCAGGTCTAGCAGTCTGAGGTGGGAGGGATTGGACTTCAGGACTGAGACCAGAGAAGAACATCCTTCCTCTGTGATCCGACATCCTGACAATCTATAACACAAGCAGTGTTGTACTTGAACGAGTTCATTGAACAATCATTCACGAACGATATCATATTTTTGACGAACGTGAACGACTCGTTCACTTGAACGCGGTTATTCTGGCATGTATTGAACTGCGGTCTTATGTAGTTCATAAATTATTGAGTCCTATAAGGTATAAAATGGGATCGAGAGAGAGAGAGAGAAAGAGAGTGAGAGAGTGAGTGAGTTTTTGGGAGCGGAGAAAAAGAGTTAAATGTACAGAGTGTGACCGGCGACCGGAGCAGGTGTTGTCCTGTTCTTGGAAATAAACATTGAAAATGAAGCTCACTGAAACAGCTCCTTGTGTTCTAAGAACCTGCAGAGGGAAGTTAACCCCGGGAGGAGGACGGCATTTTCCCCTGATTTCCTGACTACAGTCATGATAACGTCAGGAACGGTTAATAATAAGTTTACAATAATAACACAAAAACGAACGAAAAAGTTCATTTTGGGATCCATGAACTTCTAGTTCATAATTTGGAAGAATGAACGATGAACTGAACTAATTCATATTGAGTAACTTGAACTGAACTTTGAACTAGTTCCTAATAAAGATGAACTTTCCCAACACTGAACACAAGACATCACATACATCATCTGAGGATGGAAAACATGTGCAGATGATGTCCTCTGACAGTCTCTGGATACACCAATGTGATTTCATTGTGTCAATACTTTTACTGACTTTAACTGGAGATGGTTTGGAGTTCAACCAAAACCACTGACGAGTTCCATCCATCCATTACAGAAAAACATTTTAAGCATTTATTGTGTTATGAGGTGAATCCTGACCTGAGAGTGTCCAGTCTGCATCCTGGACTCTTCAGTCCTTCTGACAGTATCTTCACTCCTGAATTCTCCAGGTCATTGGTACTTAGATCCAAATGTGTCAGACTACAGCACTGGGATCTGAGAACTGAACACAGATCTTCACAGCTTCTCTCTGACAGCTTACAGTTACTCAGTCTGGAAAAGACAGATTATATTAGTGAGTTTGGACCAGAGGCAATTTCTCTATGAATGAAAAGGTTAATTCAGTATGAAATATTCCATTCCAGTTGAAAATGGTAAAACATCTAAAAGTCACATTCAAACACGACCTGATGCTGGTTGGACTGAAACAAACAGTGAAATGTGGACTAATCCATTTGTTAATACTAACTTTAATTCATTAACATTGATATTTTATTAAAACTTTAACTGGGTAATTTTATCTTTATCTGTGAAGCATTTTTTTCCCAACCACAAATCAAAGTATTTCACCACAAAAAGAAACCCTAAACTGCAATGAAAGAATTGAAAACAAACTGTTTTCTGACTCGAGAGTTTCCAGTCTGCATCCTGGACTCTTCAGTCCATCTGACAGTATCTTCATTCCTGAGTCCTTCAGGTCATTTTTACTCAGATCCAAATGTGTCAGACTACAGCACTGGGATCTGAGAACTGAAGACAGAGCTTCACAGCTTCTCTGTGACAGGTTACAGTTACACAGTCTGGAAAAGACAGATTATAATTGTGTTTAATGAGCTTTACCTGAGTTTGATCCAAAGTACAGTCAGTGAACAAAGTTCCAGCAGAAAAACAATTGTATTTTTTTTCTCTAATGATTCATAAAACCAGTTTAAGAACATTTTAATGTATTCCTTAAATACCAAATTCTATATGTAATAGCATTTCTGAACAATACAGCGAGTCTTAGTTGTTCAATGGTGATTTCTACTTCTGAGACAAGTCTACTGAGGATTTTTTTTTTCAATTAAAAAGGTAAATTCAGTGTGAAATTGTGCCTGTGCAGGACTTGAAAGATTTTAAAAGTATAGAATTTTGAAACCCCATTTTCCAAGCCTTGAAAAGTCTGGAATTGTTTGTGGAAGTCTATTGAAAAAAGTTTCTCTCATCGTCACATCTTAGAGAACGTTCAAAGACACATCATCTAACAAGATAAGAAATACATGAGGAAAGTAAATAAAAACTTGACATAATTTCACTAACTGGTCGGTACTGGAATGACAACAGGAAAACTTGTCTGTGTGATATCAATGCACTTTTTGGGATTTCTTTATGTTTTGAAACATTTTCTGTCATTGAAGCATAATTTACTGTGAATTATGCATTTGTAGTGCTTATATAAAGTGTAACTGTAATTCACACTGATGAATATAATATGTCAATGTAATCACTATTATTATTATTGGGGTGTGTTTCACTGTTCATCAAAGTAAGATAATAATCTGTTTTAGGTTTGTGTCAAACAGATAGGGGGCGCTGACACCGTTAAGAGAAGCGATGGGTGTCAGTTTTTGGGATTGAAGAATAGAGAAAAGAAGCCGTGTGGAGGAACAGGACGGATACATAAAAAAAGGGACCGTAGTAAAAAGAGAGTTTATTAGTGCAGTTAAAACAAGTGTTTCATCTTCAGACCAAAGGGATTGTTTTGTTTATGGCACTTCGTTCCGACGCCAAATTGTTGTGGCGGGAGTATTTAAAACTCTGCAGCTAGTTTCATCTGTGCAGTGTTAGCTAGTTTTTGGACGGCATCATCCGTTCGAGGCTCAGAGGACTACTTACTGCCAAAGGGAGAAAGACAAGTGGACCTCGGACGCCAGCAGGGTCGTGTTCCTGTACACCTGGATACTCATGAGTGAGATGTTTTCCATGGCTACAGAACTGCCATTTTGACTTTGACATTGAGAGTGGCTACATTGTCAAACTCCAACTAATGCGCGCCAACATAAGGAATGTGCACCAACGGTAAAATACTGACCGGTATAACGTTACAGGTTCACTGGGACTTGTCTTTAAATAGAAGGACTTTGGGGTGGAAACTTTGAGGGATCCTTTGTGGTTATCACCGTGAAACGAATTACTTTTTTTCTTTTCATTTATTAAATTTAACTCTTGTCTTTCTATCACAAATCTAAACTGTGTCAGAGTAAATGTGTCCAAATGATAGCTAGTGTTAGCAAGACATTTATTGTCTATAAGACAAAGTTAATATCATTAGACGAAGTAAAGAAATGAGCTGGGTCATATAGGGGAGGGCTACACATTAATTAATGAATTCATACATTTGTTAAGTATCATAACTAACTGAAATTATAATGATTAAAACTTTAATTTGTCACTATATCTTTATTTATGAGACCACAAAAAATGATTGAAAAGTAAACCCAAGTGGTGTCAGGCACAAACGGACAAAAACAAACCAACCTTGCCTCCCCTTCAGGAGAGCAGGGTAACAAAGATCTATTTTTTCTAACCTGAGAGTCTCGAGTCTGCATTGTGGAAGTTCCATTAGAGCACATAACTCCTGTGTTGCCTCTCCTGGCTGATTGTAGCTCAGGTCTAGCAGTCTGAGGTGAGAAGGATTGGACTTCAGGGCTGAGACCAGAGAAGAACATCCTTCCTCTGTGATCTGACATCTTGACAACCTGCAAGACATCACATACATCATCTGAAGATGGAAAATAAGTCCAGATGGAGTCATTTAACAGAGTTTCTGAAGGTATCTGACTTCACAAATATGATTTTGTGGTATAAAGTGTCTGAGGTACAGACTCTATACAAAGTTTAAAGGTGTCATTCCGCTGAAAACTGACTTACCAACACATGCTGCCTTTGAAAGTCGGTTGGCACCTCCAGTGGCGGTATACCACAGAAAAAAACGAGACAGAAAAAAACGAGAGGAACGAGGGACCCAGAAAAAGCCGGTCAATCTGACGTCAGATGGACTGTAGTGTCACCCACGTGGGGTTAAGCCTGCAATCTGAATTAGCATTAGCATTAGCATCTACAAGAGAAGACGGAGCCACAGTAGCTGCTGCACAAACTGGAAAAAATGGCGGATCAAACTGGTTCATGTGCTCTCTGTGGAAATAAAGCCTTGTTTTTTTCCCTGCACATTTGAGAACAAGCAACGGCACGAAATCTAGATGGATGATACTCTGGTAAAGGTAAACACATACAGAGGGCGAGAGGGGAGTGGGGACTGTTCTTTCGCGCATTCTGAGCCAATCAGAAATGCCTCATCACTGCGTCATGGACATGTATGAGAAAGTACCGGTAAACTCTGTTGTTCGAGCTCAAGTCATTTTTCTACCATGAAAAAACAGCTGGAAATAAAGCAATCCGGACATTTTTTTAAAAAAATATAACCAACACACGATTAATTAAATAGCAATGGAGAACACAGTGGTATTGATGAAATAACAATGGAATGACACCTTTAAGATCCCTGGAGGTGGTTTGGAGTTTAAACAACAACTGAGAATTAGATATATCTAATACCTGGATAACAAACATTTTAACCCTCCGGTTATGTTCATTTGTCAGGAAAAGAAATGGTGTTCCTTAGTCAATTTGCATTCGTATGTTATTGGTTAATATTTTATTATTAATTCCATTATTAACTATTCTATCAATATTTAGCGTAGTGGTGTTCCTTACCTCTAACAGGTTCAATTACGATAATTCTCTCCTTTTTCGTAAGAGATTTTTGATGTTTCACCAATTTATTACTTTTAAAAGATCAACATATAAAACATGACATTAAAATATTACATAGTTGTGTAAGGGATAATGTCTACTACTAGAAAAATATTTCCCGATGGAGCCAAACAGCACCCCAATACTGAAGGCGGAGGGGTATTGTTCCGCCCCGACAGGAAATATTTTTCGATCGTCACGCGTGGGCAATACATTATCCCTTTTATTCTACGGGTTATTACAGCTTATTACTGCTTATTTTGAGAAAAGACAGGCAATTGTTGACTAAAATGATTAAGAATTTATTCATATAGATGATGGCTTCTGTTGAGAAAAAGTACTCCAGTTGAAAGGTTTATGTTGTTCCTAAACAACACTCCACTGGCACTGCATAGGCTAATTTGTTGTGCTACTGCCTAGCCACTGCTGCCTCTGATTTGTTAAAACCTCTGTATACATAGGCCCTACTACTTTGACAGATTGGATAAAATAGCCATTACAATATAGCAAATATTTACTTTCAAATTGGCCGAACTACCTGCGGAGTGATATGGTACTGTGAATCTGAAGTGGCAAAATTTGTTGCCATTGGCAGCGGGCGTTAATAGCGCAGCGAGCGGTCATCAAAAAACTCCACCCACAGAAGCCTGGGGACGTCCATTCAAAGTGAATGGGAGCTGTTGCAACATTCTAGAAGGCTATAGAATAAAAACAAAGAAATTGTCTGACATACCTGACACCCTTTACCTCCAGTTTAACTGCTGGGTCAAACTGACCTGAACAATATCTATGTGATATAAACATGAAGGGGGTGTTCACAAATTACACTAAATAAGGCTAGCAGAGGATGTTTCACACTGAAAAAAAATACCTTTAACTATTTTTCCTAGATGTTCAAACTTTAAAATGAGTCATTTTGACTCGTAACATATCAGGAGGGTTAGTTTTGTGTTTAGTTACTGGTTTAATTCTGACCTGAGAGTGTCCAGTCTGCATCCTGGACTCTTCAGTCCATCTGACAGTATCTTCACTCCTGAATCCTTCAGGTCATTGGTACTTAGATCCAAATGTATCAGACCACAAGACTGGGATTTGAGAACTGATGACAGAGCTTCACAGCTTCTCTCTGACAGCTTACAGTTACTCAGTCTGGACACAAAACAAAAGGTATAAAATTATTGATTTTGTTCAAATGATAGCTCCATATTTGAAATGTTGGCTCAAACTGGTGTTTCTCACAGAGCTTTCTTGGAGGCTTTGACCACTGGCAGCAGCCTCAGAAGAACCATCTCTGAATCATAGTATTTCTTCAAATCAAACACATCCAGGTCTTGTTCTGATGACAGTAGAATGAAGGCCAGAGCTGACCACTGAGCAGGAGATGGATGTGTTTTGGAGAGACGTCCTGATCTCAGGTTCTGTTGGATCTGATCCACCAGAGATCGGTCACCCAGTTCGTTCAGACAGTGGAACAGGTTGATGCTTTTCTCTGCAGATGTGTTCTCACTGATCTTCTCCTTGATGTACTCAACAGTTTTCTGGTTGGTCTCTGAGCTGCTTCCTGTTGATTTCACCAGACTTTTTAGGAGACTCTGATTGGTCTGCAGGGATAGACCCAGGAGGAAGCGGAGGAACAGGTCAAAGTGTCCATTTGGACTCTTTAAGGCCTTATCCACAGCAATCTGGTAGAAATGGACAGCTGGGTGTTTTGATAGTTTAGACTGAACAGATGTTTGTCCTGATAGCAGATCCACTCCAGTGTTGGTGAAGGTCTGATGAACATGAAGAGCAGCCAGAAACTCATGGACACTCAAATGGATGAAGCTGAACCTCTTGTCCTGGTACAGTCCTCTCTCCTCTCTAAAGACCTGTGTGAACACTCCTGAATACACAGAGGCTGAACTGATATCGAAGCCACACTCTTCCAGGTCACATTGATAGAAGACCAGGTTTCCTTTCTTCAGTTGCTCAAAGGCCAGTTTTGCCAGAGACTCAATCATATCCCTGGTCTCTGGACTCCAGTGTGGATCTGTCTCAGATCTTCCATCATACTTGA
Source organism: Siphamia tubifer (assembly GCA_020466265.1). Classification (NCBI taxonomy): domain Eukaryota; kingdom Metazoa; phylum Chordata; class Actinopteri; order Kurtiformes; family Apogonidae; genus Siphamia; species Siphamia tubifer. The sequence goes on along the minus strand of CM035789.1, from coordinate 8,615,050 downwards.
TATTCTTCAGTTTGGCCTGAACCACCAGGAAGTGGATGTACATCTCAGTCAGGGTGTTGGGCAGTTGTCTTCTGTCTGTGGTCTTCATCATGTCCTCCAGAACTGTAGCAGTGATCCAGCAGAAGACTGGGATGTGACACATGATGTGGATGCTTCGGGACTTCTTGATGTAGGAGATAACTTTGCTGGTCTGTTCTTGATGTGTGAACCTCTTCTTGAAGTAAACCTCCTTCTGTGGGTCCGTGAACCCTCTGACCTCTGTCACCATGTCAACACACTGAAGAGGTATCTGATTGGCTGCTGCAGGTCGTGTGGTTATCCAGAGGCGAGCAGAGGGAAGCAGGTTCCCCCTGATGAGGTTCACCAGTAGCGCATCCACTGAGGCGGACTCTGTCACATCAGTCAGAGTGTGAGTGTTGTTGAAGTCCAGAGGATGTCGATACTCATCCAAACCATCTAAGATGAAGACCACCTGGAGGTCTTCAAAGATCCAGATTCCTGCTTCTTTGGTTTCACTGAAGAAGTGATGAACCAGTTCCACCAAGCTGAACATCTTCTGCTTCAGCACATTCAGCTCTCTGAAGGTGAATGGAAATATGAAGTGGATGTCCTGGTGGGCTTTGCCTTTAGACCAGTCCAGACTCAACTTCTGTGTTAAGACTGTTTTCCCGATGCCAGCCACGCCGTTTGTCAACATTATTCTGATTGGCTGTTGTCTGTCAGCTGGTGTTTTAAAGATGTCTTCACATGTGATGTTTGTTTGTGGTATGTGTGGGTTCCTGGATGCTCTTTCAATCTGTCTGACCTCATGTTCCTGGTTGACCTCTGTAGCCCCTCCCTCTGTAATGTAGAGCTCTGTGTAGATCTGATTCAGGAGGGTTTTGGGGGTTCCTGCTTTTGCAATGCCCTCAAACATACACTCAAACTTTTGCTGCAGGCTATGTTTCAGTTTACGCTGGCAAACTCCAGACTGACTTTCTGAATGCAGATCAAAATAAAACCATCAGTTTCACAGTAAATTAAAGCATTTTCAGCTCATTTTTAAATCTGTACAGAACCATCTTACTGCTATGCAGACGATCAGCCAACTCCACCTGCTTCAGCCTCCTCAAGAAGTTTAATGTGATCTTCAGAAAAGCCTTTGAGCTCGTCCTCTGCTCTTCATCCTCATCACTCAGACTCTCTAAGCATTCTGGGTAATCTGTACTCAGAACCTTGTGGAACTTCTTCAGTTCATTCTTTACAAAAGTGCAGATGTTCTCCTCCAGCAGCTGGAAGACAAAACATTATGAAGGACACAAACCTCAGGTCCATGATGGACACATTGATGTCCACTGGTCTGAAAGCAGCAGCAGATGACGGGACAGAAAAGATGGACCAGTAGATGTACATGTACACACCTGAAATATGGAGTCCAGCTGAGTCTGATCCTGTAGACCACTGACAACCTCTGAGCTTTGCTCCTCCACTCTGTGAACCAATTATCAACAATGAGCTCACATTATATCTGTCCACACTGACATTAACAGGTAGGCAGACTTGGACATTATCATAAGTCACATGACCACAGTAGTGGAAACTGTGTCCTGCTGATCCCACTAAGAATCAATATCTGTGTATTTAGAGCTTCACACTCAAGGTTTGAGTTGATCAACAGGTTTAGTTTAGTTCAATTTATCAGGATCCCCACCTACAATGTCATGGCTGCAGTATTGAAGTCAGTTTAATTCCATATAAATGTAATTTCTAAGACTGAAGAAGATTGACTGGGCAGTCACTTTAAGACAATTCACAGGGTCACCTGTCAGCTAATTAGAATTAGGTACAAACTGACGATTTGGTATTTCTGCAAAAGTGTAATGTGATGAATTTTTAAAAAAAAACTATATTAACAGCTGTCCCATCAGCGGTGAAAGCCGTCTGATGGGTATATCTTTGGGCATATCTGACATTTATATAAAACTTACGTGTTTGCAGAAAACAGTGGTGGGTGCTCCTTGGACCGGTCACTGCTGAAGGACACACAACTGGATCCAGGATCCAGTCCATAGGACTCTGGTCTATGATGGATCCTGATCATCAAGAAAACAGAGCATTTCATATTCAAACAAACTGCAGAAACGATGAGAAGAAATGAACACACTGAAGATCAATCATTTATTAATCTGATCAAAATGTCACAGTTTAATGAAACACAAATAAATATTTGATCAGGATCATTTAGTTGATGTTAATCAGGTCATTTGTTATTACGGAACAGTAAATGTTGATATTAATGTGTAAAATAATGTTATTAATGTATCTGTTAGACACCATTGACACCAACCAAGTGGCTATAATGACAGAGGCTCTTTATACCCATGTGTCCACACAGCCAATCATATTTGCACCCAGCTGATGCAAAGACCTAAACCTGTATCTGAAAACTGAAACTGAACACATAAAACTGCCCATCACATGAGGAACCCAAACCCAGTTTCCTGGTGATTCTGGAAGATCTGTTCATCCATAGTGTCCTTGTCACTACATTTACATTCAACAGTTTTTGTTTTCTTGTTTATTTGCATAGAATCAGAGAAAAACAAACAAAAAAATAACATAAAACAACAAAAGAAGATATGCAGGGGGAAGATAAAAAGCCATAATGACTTGTCTGGGATCTTCTTCCAACAACAAAAACAACTGATAAATCAAATAATATGATAAATAATAAATAGTTATTAAATAACAGTCATTTGAAATTGGTATCATAACACTTTCCATAAGACATGAATTAACAAAAGTAAAATTTAAGTATATACATAAGCAAAAGCAATATTTCAAGAATGAAAGAAATGTTTTTAAAATTAAAATCATATCCATAAAATAATGAAAATGCAATATTTTACAATAACATAAATACAATGATCCAAAATGACTTGTATTGAACTAAATATAAAATGTCAAATGTGGGTGGGGAAGAAGAGTAGATGATTTTTGAGATTTTGTTTGAAGCTAATTATTGATGTATATCTCTTTTTGTGTTTGACTTTGCTTCTGAATGAGGATGACATGAACGTTTGAAGTTAATACTATATAAAAACTTGTTGAATTCAGTACTCTTTCATGGACACACAGCTGGGTCCAGATTCAGGTCCTCATGTACAAAGGGTGCATATGCCTAAAAATGTGGGGTACAACCTTTTCCACACTCCTGTTCAGATGTACAAAGAGTGAAGTTATCGTGGAAATGTGCCGGAAACTATTAGGAATATGAAAAAGTTCATTCTTCCAAATGATGTGCACATTAGAGATACACAAATACACTAAAAGGTCAAGGTTTTATTTTGCAGAAAAGTCAATATCATATTATTGGCTCTAATTCAAGAATGGGTTGTCATAGAAACTTGAAATTGGCACAAAATAGGGATGAGATTAGGCATTCTCTGAATACTTGTTTCGTGCATGTGGACCTTTCATGATTTGGCTGTACATGAGGCCCCAGGACTGAGAATTATGATGTCAGTGGTTTTAGTGGTGATCTCTAATAATAGAGAACAGTGACAGATCCAAATGGGGGTCTTACCTTTCAGCCTCTAGGAATCTGTCAGGTCCTGGGCGGGTACTACTAGTGGTCTCTGAGGGAGGGGTTCCCTCCTTCATGTCCTCACACTCATCCATTCTGCTGAATCCACTTCAGTCACATAAATAACACTGAAAACTGCAGAATTTGAGACATGGTTATATGATGAAGAAGTGTTAGATGTGGAGCAGTGGTTCAAAGGTAAACCAGACTCAGGATTTTTGGACAAAGACCTGCATCCCACATCTCATATGGTGTTTGTTGAAGTTGTTTGAGTGTGGCTTGAACTGTAATAATAAATGTGGGTGTGTTTCTGGCTGCTGTAGTTCTACTATCAGACCATTAGATGGAATCATTGAGCTGATGATGTGAAAGAGAAGCAGAGCTGACACTAAATATGTCAGCAAATGTTGAAGGTGAACTGGACCAGGGGTCAGGAACCCTGGTTCTCGAGAGCCACTATCCTGCATCTTCTAGATGTTTTTCCAATACACCTGATTCAAATAATATACCTATCATCAAGGTCTGCACAAGCCTAACAATGGTATGAGAAGAATTTAAACACTGATGCCAGCTCTTTATGGTTGCTACAGGAAAAGGGACAGTGGCCCAGGTGAGGAGAGGGTGACTTGTGGGCACAATAAAATGATAGAGAGACTCTAAAATCAGCCAAAAATTTACACAATTAAATTAAGCAATATTTTTTGTTTTGATTTTTTTTTTAAATTGCTCCATGGTTTATACATTTAAGAATACACTTGTTTTACAGCATTCTTCTTATATTCTATAAATGTGTTCTTCGGAATTGTTGTATGTTTTAAGGTAATAATAATAATAATAATAATAATAATAATAATAATAATAATAATAATAATAATAATAATAATAATAATAATAATAATAATAAAAACTAACAATAAACTTAAAATAAAAAAATGTGTGGATCAACAAGAAACTTCAAGAAGAGTCCAATAATAAAAGGCGAACTTCACAGCAGAAACTGACTAGGGCTAAATTTGTCAAAAAACACAACAAACCAAACTAAAGCTGAACTAAGATTTGACGAAACACAAGTTACATTAGAACTGACCTAAGAATAATGTACAACTAAATTAGAAGAGGGAGGGTAGACCATCATTATGGTCATGTGGGTGGAAATCCCCTATACATCGACCTGCACATCACTGGCAGCTATTGTTGTCTCACTTCAACAGGAACCACAGTTCTTCCTGTTAAACTGCAGCTCAGCTCAGCTTCTGCAATTTTTAATCAAACGACTGCGGCCATTTTTACCTTTATTACGAAGTTAACAGTACAAAACATAATATAAAAAAACATATAAATAGTATGGCCGACTTTTATACTGAGAATAAAAACCCTGACCCTCAGTAAGAACACTGAGTTCAACCACTGGACTAAACATGAACTTTTACTTTTAACACCTCACTGCATCAGTCACTTCACATGGACAAAAACACACTGACAAAGGTTATATTTCTATTTTTTCTACTGAATCAAATAAACAACAGTGAAGGAGATCAAACAACCTTTACCTTATGTAGACACAGTGACTCGTGAAGGCTACAGTTTATAGAGGAAGTGAAAATAAAACTAAACACGCAGTTTTTAAGAGGATGATGATGAGTCATCATGCAACTTATAGACTAGTGTAACCAGAGGGTTGGCAGTTTGAATCCCTCATTCTCTTAGTCATGTGCCATAGTGTCCTTGGGCAGGACATTGTACCCACTGTACCACTCTCACTGTTGTGTGAATGTTTGCCTGTGGTCAGAGGGACTTTTGGCATGGTTTGGCAGTGGCACTTTGAGTATTTAAATCTAATCTATTATTTTGTTTTTACATGTGTGTCTTGGTGATGACAGTGATGACGGTGATGGCAGTGCTGGTGTTGACAGATATGAACAGATTAACAGACAGATGTTCCAGTTTGACCAACAGTCTGTGAAGAGGAGGTTCATCTGGTGCAAGATTTGAGGTGTATTCTGTCAATGAGTGGAGAAGCTCCAGAGCCTTAAAACAGTCATTTACTAAAGTCTAATGTTCAAGGTTAAAACCCAGTCGTTTTGTAGACAGAGTCATTATATTTATCATTAAAACAAAACACACCTTGAACCTGTTAAGCAGGTTGAGTGTCAGGACATACCACATTCCACCATTCATTGGTATAGCAACATAGATAAATGAAAGGATAATTATTTTAACTCTTATTATTATTTATTTGAGATCCCACTCAAGATGATTGAACAGTGATCAAACTAAACTGTCATTTGTCTCTCCCTCTTCTGGTTTATGCAGGAGGGATGCAGAGAAGGGGGAAGGACAAATGGCAGTTTAGTTTGATTGACATATTATTGTTCAATCATTTGGAGCGAGATCTCAAAATGATTGGATGGTGTATTTTCAGTCTTGTCTATTCCACATGTGACTATATATTCTTTATTCTTGTGTTAGAGCATTTCATTAATTGGTTGTAATCGGGGTGTGACCCTTCACACCCCGATTACACCCTGATTTTAAGCAATAAAGTAAAAAAAAAATTGCACCAGGAAAACATCTAGGACCCCATCTTTAATGACAGGCTTATCATGCAGGATTAGTGACCCCTGGAGTAGATGTTCTGAAATAGCAGCAGACGATCCACATTCATGACTAAGAAAGAATAAATAAAGTGTAACAAACAAATGAAAACTGAATATAAACCAAACAACCAACCAGGATGGTTTTATAACAACAGAAACAGAAGTGAGTAAATATACCAGGAGTGAGTTCCAGTGGATGACTCAACACACATATATGTGTTTTGAAACTTGCACTTCCTGGTGGGGGAGGGGTATCACCTGTTACTGTCACAATCATCACCTTTTCTTTTTTTGATGGATTTTGTGGCTTGCATGATACTTTACTTCATCTCAAGTCATAATAACTGGACATGTGTAAAGAATCCACCTGAAAACTGGGATAAATCAATCCAATTTAACACTTGACCACTTGTGAATATATTCATCTCAATGAGCTTTTTACATCAACTACCATAGGTTTTACAGTAGGACTTCAACTCACATGACTGTTTCCAGAAGACAAATAGAGCTGATACAACATCATCCAGTCAGTTGGACTCAAACCAAAACCAGTTTAACTAGTAATAAACATAACTTATGTGGTGAACGTTCATTGTGAACAAATCAAACACTGCAAATGTAAATGTGGAATCAAATACTGACCTGTTGAAGACTGGTGGGAAAGTGTACATGTACCAGGTGAATATTTGCTGCAGTGAAACAAACCTCACCTGTACCAACAGGTTCAACTTGTGCAAGTAGGAGGGGCTTAGTTAAACAAATGTATTCATAACATGAGATGAAAAACACCTTTATCTTTCCCACAAGGAAAAATTCCACAGCAGTGATACAAGCAGAAATGCAGAAACAAAAAATGAAGATGAATTGAAAAAGCTGTTGGTTATATACTATGTGCGTATGTTAATTTTGCTACAAATTAAACAAAACCCAGTTGTTTTCTGTCAGAATGTTAAGTTCAGTTTCAAATTTATGGATCAAAGTTTTATTTTAGTTGTAATACAAATGTAGAATGAGGGAACTCATTCCAAAACTTAAATTAGATAAGTGAAAATGTAAAATAATAATAATAATAATAATAATAATAATAATAATAATAATAATAATAATAATAATAATAATAATTATTATTATTATTATTATTATTATTATTATTATTATTATTATTATTATTATTATTATTATTATTATTATTATTATTATTATTATTATTTGTGGAGAAAACGCCTTCACTCATGGACAAAGTGTTTTGGTTGAAACAGGTTTGACCAAGTCTTCCATTCGCAAAAGTAGATTTAATACTTCCCTATTAGTCTATTCATATAGTATGAATAGAATAACAGGGAAGAGTAGAAAACTGTTGTATTACTTCATTATAGTATATTTTCTTGATAAATTTACACATCGCGTTGAATATAGAACTTGCTTCCGTCTTTAAACATTTTTTTTTTGTTTATTTGCCAAATATTTTGTTCATTTTCTAGATAACCTTTGTTTTCCTTGATGACTTTGTTCACATTTGTTCATTTTCTGGGTTGTTTTGGTTATTTTTTATTTAGCTTTTACTAAATGTGTAGCTTCATAAAAGTAGTGGAATATATGAATAAAATAGCTGGAAAGACTTGAAAACATGCCTGATCCTCCTCCCTTTCCTCCTCTTGACTCGGTTCACTCTGAACCAGAGTAGAAGACACGTTAAGGTAATGTTTGGTTCAATGAAGTTAATTCTATTTTTTAGTTAATTCTCAAATTAGTCGCGGAACTTGAACTAGTTTTACATTGAAAGCTCAAACAGGAAGTGTGTTTATTTACTTCCGCATATCAGAAGCGAAAGGCATGCTGGGATACGTGTCATGGCGCGGTGTTTTGAAGGCGGACTATTAATGTTCTGTTTCTCCGGTGAAGATGCTCAGACCTGTGTCCACTTTACCTCTGAGCTCCAGTGTGAGGCTCAGACTGGCGGGGTCTGGGTTCCAGTTCACCGCAGACCTGATGCACCTCAGCCCGGATCAACTGAGCAGAGGTACCCGAACTGGACCCGGGTTAAAACACACCGAGTTTTAGATTCAAAGCTCAGAGATACGAAGTTAAAACTAAAGTTGAATATAAAAGTATGGTTTACAGTCGACAAAATAAGAATATTTCGGCATTTGGATAAAATATCAGGGTTTTAAATATATGTATAAAGTGGTTTATTTGACAGACCTGACATGTTTTACAGGTTTGACACGTTTAAGACTATTTTATTAACACATATTTAATTTGGCAAAAATCTAAGCCAGTTATTGGACAGAGCTAAATTAATAATAAAATTGTATATTTTTGTATTATATGGTGATATGGTTAAAATATTACTTTTCTTTTCAGTTATTTTTTTTATATTATTATACTATTTTTGTTTTGTTTGTTAGTTTTTTTCCTTATGTTCATGTACAGATTTGGAAGTACAATAAATAATACTTTTACATTTTTAATTTTAGAACACCTGACAGGTTGAGAAATTGACCTTTTTATGCCACCAGGATTTAATTCTAGTGATGGTGAAATAGACCACGGTTGTTTTTTGCTTTGTTTTGTTTATTTATTTATTTAATTACTTATGTTGTTCTTGTTGAAATAAATGATCTGAATCTCTGATGCCTCTATTCAATGATTTGTAGAGTATAATGATGACTTTGTAGATATTTCCTTAGGTTTATAGGTATTTTAATGGACAATTAAAAAAAAAAAACATACAAATGAAACCTCTTCAATATGCCAAGTATCCCAATAACATTGGCCTCCTCAGTATATTTAACAGTAAAACAAAATGAACAAAAATACCATTGAAATTTAGATGCATGTCCAATTATTTTTGTTTTGTATTTGTTTTTTTATGATTTGTTTCTTCAGGGAAATGATCATTTGACATAATTATCCATACTGGCTGGTGTCTGTATTAACTTATTACCACATTTATTATTTATTTACTCATTTGCTTTTTACTTTTACTCCACTACATTAGTTTGAAAATGTTTTTTTTAGATTTGTATTATACAGTAAAACATGTCCAGTCTTTGTCTATTTCACTGTTTACTTAATTAATATTAGTTGAATATAATCCTTCTGTTCTGCAGAGACGAGGCTGAACCAAGAGGAAGCTCTGGAGGTGCTCCAGGCCGTGACCTCAGATATGGGCAGAGTCTCCTTCACGGCCCTGGAACTCCTTCAGAAGGAGGCGGAGCTTAAGAGCATCGTGACGTTCTCGTCTCAGCTTGACACAGCACTCGGAGGAGGAATTCCTGTCGGGAAAACCACTGAGGTCTGCGGCGTTCCGGGAATTGGAAAAACCCAACTGTGGTGAGATGATGAAAAGTTGATCTGTGGAGACAAGTCACATGACACAACAGAGTGACATCATCAAGAAACTGACTAATTAGAATGAGTGTTTTTCAACTAAGAAATATAAGATTTTACTGATAAATATAAGTTATTAATCCAAACTGGAAAATTGTAGTTCAGCAGCAGCATCACAGACAGTAAAAATAAAATCTAAGACTAAAAATAGAACACAAGTGCAAACACACTATTTATGATAGATTAGAAGGATTTAAAAAAAATGTCGGTGCAACAGTAAACTAATGTGTAAAGTAAATTAAGTTGTTCAACAAGTATTCAGAGAATGCCTAATGTCACCCCTATTTGTGCCAGTCTTAAGTTTCTATGACAACCCATTCTTGAATTAGAGCCAATAATGCAACCTTGACCTTTGACCTTTTGCAATATTGATAATTTCGTTATATGTATATATGCGTTAATGCGTGTAATATTATGATAATGTATCGAGTATGAAGTTATAGTGTGATATGTCTATGCTTGACACACACTAACAGTGTTACAGAAGTTAATTTTGCGACATGTCACTTCATCATAGTTTGATCAACTAGGGGGTCCCAAAACACCATGTTGGTTAGGGCTCCGACGAAGCTAGAAATGGCCAAGGTGAAAATATGTTTATGATCAGGTGTAAATATCAGGCAGAGGTGACTTTATTGTACAGTGAAATTACAATAGAATAGAACCCTCTTAACGTTCTCCCCTTTAAGGTTAAATGTTAAGATGCATTGGTAATAACTATTATCTTCTTTACTAGAATTTATTCTTAACTCAAGGGAAAATGTTTATACAACAGTAATAATTCTAAAGTTATTTTCACTCTGGATAATTACAGTATGTGGTTTCCTTCATCATTTTTCCTAGTAAATTTAAACCACTTGGTGTCACTGTTTGCCTCAGAATCAGAACCGAGTTTATTGAAATGAAATTCAGTTGATCAGATGAATACAGCAGTGATATAAAAGGATGAGAATGGACAAGGAAAAGCAAAAATTAATCACACTATAAAAACATAAATACACAGTTAATGAAAAAAAAATAGAAGAGAAAATAAATCAAAAAGAGAAAATATTTTTCCCCTTTACAGTTAATCTAAATATATACAATACATATGGAAGCTAATAAACTAAAATAGGACTTTTATATGGATTTCAAAAACCTACAGTTGATGAACAGTAAAACTATTTAAATATTGCATAAACTGAAATGTGATTTAAATTCTGCTGCAGTAAATTTATTAGATATATATTATTGATACTAAAACAGAAATGACCATGTAGATAATTAGCTTTTTAATTGTTAATACATTGATGCTACATTATTCTATAGTTCTAAAGCTACAAAATTTAAAAATATTCATAGTAAAAGTTTGTAAAAATTGACTAAACACTCATTGTGAATTTTACTGAATTTATTGTATATTTTGGTGTATTATAGTATATATTTTAGTGTATTTTAATGTTTTTTTTGTGTGTTTTAAGTGACCATTTTTGGTGAATTTTAGTGCATTGTGTGTATGTTAACATTTACTTTAGTACAGTTTAGTGTATTTTTTTGTGCATTTTAAGTGTAATTTTTTGTGCATTTTAAGTGTAATTTTTTTTGTCCAAATTAGTGAAATTTGTGTGTATTTCTGGTGAATGTTTGTGTATTTGTTTTGACTTTTAGTGAATGTTAGTGTATTATCTATTTTAGTGCCATTTACTGCATTTCTTGGTCCATTTTAGTATCTTCTTTGTCTATATTTGGTTAATTCAATGCATTGTTGTGTATTTTAGTCTATTCTTTTGTGTATTTATTTTCATGTTGATGTATAATAGTTGTTATTGGACTGTTATTCATGTGAATTTATGAAATTTGACCAAAGACGACTTGAAAATAGAGTTGAATCCTGTATTTTTTAACACATCTGGGTTCTATGAGTTCATCTGGTTAAAGAGTTCAACTGTGTCGTGGTCAGTCTGCAGCTGGCGGTCGACGTCCAGATCCCAGAGTGCTTCGGGGGGGTCGGAGGTCAGGTACTGTTCATTGACACTGAGGGCAGCTTCACGGTTCAGAGACTTGTCGACTTCGCCACCGCTGCCGTTCGCCACTGCTCGCTGCTGGTCGAAGACGACGAGCAGCGGGACGCCATGACGATGTTCACTGTGGAAACCGTCCTGTCCAACCTGTTCCTGGTAGGTGTCCATGGTAACCATTAATAACAAGAACAGCACTCAGACAGTGCAGACCTCCACAAAGGCAGGTCACCCTCCACCCCACTGATCACCACCAAAATGTAATAATTTGTTCCTTGTGTCAGTGTCTACATTTCCTGAAAATTTCATCCAAATCTGTCCATAACTTTGTGGGTCATCTTGGTAACAGTGAAACAAACAAACAGACAAACCCTGAGGAGAATCAGAATTGTTGTCTGCCATGGCAAAAAAAATCTTCTTTTGGAGTGAGACAAACATATACAGCACACATCCAACAAAACAACATAAAAGATCTAAATATAGATATATATTATATATATATTATATATAAATTCCAGTTAAAACAGTGGTGGTTCAGGGTTGTTCATAGTTTGTTTAAAATGTTTATGTGAATGAGTTCTTATATATGTTTAATTAAATCCATTACATCCATTTAAAACTAATGTATGTATGTACTGTATTTATCTATATATATATATATATATATATATATATATATATATATATATATATATATATATATATATATATATATATATATATATATATATATATATATATATATATATATATATATTCTTCTTGGAGGAATGGTCAAAAATGATCATAAACACATTCTTAAACCTTGTGTAAAACCTTCTCAGAAGAGTTGAAGCTGCTATATTTGCAAATGGAGAACTCACATCACATTAAACCCTATGGATTAACTATGGGATGTCAAGTTTATATGTGAGACAGGGCAGTTAAGACAATACTTTTGGCAATAAGGTGTGTTTATCTGTCCATATTGGGTCTACAGTCAAATACATGTGTGAACTTAAGAACCAAAATAACCCAAAAAACAAAACATTTGTTAGTAAATGTCTGTGATGTCACCTCTCTCACACACACACACACACACACACACACACACATGTTCTCTGTTCCCTCCTGACCTGTCCTGGTCTGGTCTATATGCATATGGTGTTTCAGGTGCGTTGCCGTGACTACGTGGAGCTCCTAGCTGAGGTCCACCTGCTACCAGACTTCCTGTCCCAGCATCCAAACGTCCGCCTCCTGGTGATTGACAGCGTGGCGTTCCCGTTCCGCCTCCTCTTCGATGAGCTCTCACAGAGGACACGCCTCCTCAATGGCCTCGCCCAACAGCTCATCGCCACGGCGACCAGCCACAACATCGCTGTGGTGATGACCAACCAGATGACCACCAGAGTGCAGCAGGGCGGACAGTCGCAGCTTGTCCCCGCCCTCGGAGACAGCTGGGGTCACGCTACCACGCTGAGGCTCCTCCTCCAGTGGGCGGGGCCTGAGCGACTGGCAACCATATTTAAATCTCCATGTCACATGGACACTACCGTCAAATACCAGATAACCTCAGACGGCTTCAGAGACACTGACCAATCAGAGCAGCCACAGAGCAAACGCCCCCGGATACAAACCGACCAATCGGCTTCAAGCCAGAGGAACGGCAGCTGATTGGTTAAAGCTGAGGTTACTATCAGCCAATTAGAGACTGTGCTGCTCTATGTAAAATATGTATAGTTTATCTTGTAAAATATATTTTCTTATAACACATTTATATTTTAACACACATTGACTAGTTGGTTAATCAGTTTGATCAAACTTTGGTTGAGTTCAAATACAACTACTAGTTTTGGACAAATCAGAGTTAGTTTAGCCAAGTTATGTTAACCAAAAACATGATAAACTGAATTAAATTAACAATGAATCCATTTGTGACCAGACTGAGCAGGTTTAGATGATGACGTACGGACGTATTTATCAAAAAAAGACAGCGTTAAATCATGACATATTTTTCAGAGATATTATCAGATTAAAAAAATAATAATAATCTGTAAAATTGCACAATTACTTGTTAAATAAAACTTTTAAAAACTAATTAATGAATCTGCATCATTACTTCTGTGGTAGAAAACAAATTCCCTTTTTATTTTACCTTTCTGTATCTAGTTATTATGTTATTTTCCTCCATATTTTGGAGTTTTCAATGATAATGAAGTATTTTCCCTATATTTAATTCACTCATTCTGTAGATGTTCAGAGTAAAGTCAAAGGTTTAAAACAACTTTTTCATAAAATCTGCCATTAACTGAACCCAGTGTGACCATCATCCACTGTCATTGAAAAAAATAGAGGAGATAATGAAAATAAGTACAATCTGATGTAACAACAAAATGTGATAAAAGCACCCATAACAAAATTAATTAAATCAATTAAAACACCTGCATCGCTTATAGATTAAAATGAATTTGTTATTAATCCATTAAGACCCCATCCAGTTCCACAATTTACATTGTTTCTTCTATATATTTAACTTTTCTAAGTGATCCATCACAATTTATTACATTATTCTCAGTATTTTGCATTTTTTTTCCCACAAAAAAATTATTTTCCTCAATTCAGTTCACTGTTTATGCAGATTTTAATAGAATCCCAGATTAAATTTGAAGGTTATAATATTAGAAACAGAGAAAACTGAAGAAAAAGTGATTCTTCCAATAACAATATTAACATAAAAACAAGTATCTTCATCTACTGTCATTGATTCAACCCTGAGTTTGACCGATGACTCGATGCTACAGTAGATGACTGTTTCCAGAACCTCTGAACATCCATATGGGTCATATCTGATGACCATGAAAAGACGATAAACTGCATTTAGACCAATTATTGACATGTATTGATAGCTTTAGTGGAAATGAAAGTTGATCTAGATGTTTTGTGGTTTCAGCGTCTAATCCTCAGATCTAAATATATCTGAACACCACTGATTGTTTTAATTTAAACCATACATTTGTCTTTCTAAACTCCTGCAGAGTGTCTATAACTGCCTGTTCTCTGATTTCCCAGTGTTCCACAGACCCCTAGTTGTGAAGTTGAGACTGTGAACTCACGTTTAATGATTTGACAAGAACTTAGACGTCTAAAGGTGAAAACGACTGCATCTGTATAGGTGACATTAAAATCTGTATGAAAATATTCACAATTAATCAGGTGGTGAATCTCTCACTGCACAAACACTTATGGACCCGAGTGTGTCCAAAAATACAAAGTAAAATCAAGTGTTCTAGGGATTGTTGATGCCGTTTCTGTAAAAGAGAAGTAATGGTTTATGGAGTTTTCTCTTGTTTGACTAATTGATCCGGAGTATTCATTTAGAGGAGGGAAAAAATGGAAATATTACAAGTTTAGAAGCAAAATTAGGGAATAACCTTATGATTTAATTGAAAAATAACTTAAACTAATGTTAGTGCTGTCAAAATTAACGCATTAATGTGGATTAATCCATCCTGATTAATCAGATTTCTTAATTTTAATGCGATTAAATGGAACGGTTGTTTTGTTTTAAGTTTTGTTGAAACTGTTCAAGGTGTTGAATAATCACATTAATTGCATATATATATTTATATATATTTATATATATATATATATATATATATATATATATATTAATATTTTTGCATATGTTTTGGAAAGCAAGTATTTTACAAAATCTGTGCATTTTGTTAATTGTGGTTCATTGTAATTTTTAATTTTTTTTTAATTTGGTATTTTGACTTGATAGTTTTTGCTTGCACTTTTTAAAAATGTTCTTTGAACTTATTAATACAGATGAAACACCATACCATTACCACCACATCCTGAAAATGTCATCGAAATCCGTCCATACGTTTTTGAGTTATGTTGTACACAGACAGACACACAGACAGACACAGACAGACACACAGGCAGACACACAGACAGACACACAGACAGACACACAGACAGACACACAGGCAGACACACAGACAGACACACAGGCAGACACACAGACAGACACACAGGCAGACACACAGGCAGACACACAGACAGACACACAGGCAGACACACAGGCAGACACACAGACAGACACACAGGCAGACACACAGGCAGACACGCAGGCAGACACACAGACAGACACACAGGCAGACACACAGACAGACACACAGGCAGACACACAGACAGACACACAGGCAGACACACAGACAGACACACAGGCAGACACACAGGCAGACACACAGACAGACACACAGGCAGACACACAGGCAGACACACAGACAGACACACAGGCAGACACACAGGCAGACACACAGGCAGACACACAGACAGACACACAGACAGACACACAGGCAGACACACAGGCAGACACACAGACAGACACACAGGCAGACACACAGATAGATAAACATAAGCTCCTTGGCGGAGGTAATAAAGCCTCAGACTGTGATTGGCTGAAAGTTTTCTAGTGTTAAAGTTGATTTAAAGTCTGTTTGTTGTCATTAATCGTCTCCATCTGTTCCCTACTGTAAATAATGCTCTTTGTTTCAGCATCTCCGTCTGCAGGTTGATGGATGCTTTGATCCGCGGGGACCGAACCACGCGACACCTAACGCACCTGGCGCAGACTGAGGACACCACGTGACCAGCAGAGGTCGCTGACAGGAAACGTTACCGGCGGGTCCGTCGGTCGGACCCACGGACGGACGGACGGGGCTCCGTTCTGTGCTGCTGCGGGAGGGGGAAACGCGTGTTGGGCCGGACTCTGCCACCAGACCCGCGGAGGGAACAGCGGCTCTCTGGTCCTCCTGTAGCCGGAGCGGAGAGCAGCTCGGCGGGCTCGGGGGCTCAGCGGGACCCGGGGAGGTGGAGGGTCCGCTCCGGTTCTGGAGAAGAAACCGAAAAAGTAGCGGATTTAGGACAATAAACCTGAGAGTTATGATGGTTTTTCATCAGATTTAGAACAGAAAAAGACCCTGGATTAAAGGTAATGAATTAATTAATAAACATTTTTTGTCTTAAAACTGAATATAGTGAATTATTATTAATATTCTACATGTGTTTTTTTAACTGTCTTAACAGTTACAGGTAAAATAACTACAATACTTTTAAAGTGCTTTTGATTAGTTTAATTGTATTAATATATGATTATTATTATTATAGTTTACAGTGAATATATTTCAAATTTATTTTATTGAACCTCGAACAGAAATTAATTTGGGATTCAGCTCAGTAATAGTAAGTATTAGTAATATGAGTTGTTTGTTTTATTTAATAATGTACTAAAAATGATTAGATAATTTGTAAAATGGTCATTATTTAGTCTTTCCTCTATGTACTCATTTAATAAGATCACCTTGATTAAATTGATTGAATATTTACTGTTATTTCTATTCTTTCAGTTACTATTGTTGACTATTATATTTCTGTCACTGTGCAGGATGATCAATCCTGCAGTGTTTGTTTGTTTAGGTTTTTTTTTTTTTTTATTATTATATACTTATGTAACCAGAAAAGACTCATTAAGATTAAAATACTTTATCTATGCGGCTCCATAATTAACCCAGATACAGAGATAACAGAAAACAGTAATAATAATAATAAAACTTATATACAGACATTTTATGGAACAAAAAAACACATCTACACAAACATTTAATGAAACAGAAGGCACATGATGAGTGAATGAATGTTAGATTAATTAAGCAGAACATCTACATCCATATGTTTGTGCTTCATCTAAAACCCTTTAAAACGGTTCAATTAGAGCAGATCGTTATGTTTCAGGTCATTTCCTTATAGACTGAGCAGATTTAAGCCTTTTATCACAGTTCAGCCCATTTGGAATAACGACAATGAATGAATGAATGAATAAACCCTGAAACTGAAGACTGGACTTGTCAGTACAATTAAACAGGTGTGGTATCGAATATGTGTTTTAAACTTATCTTGAATTCACTAATATTTGGGTGCTTCTATGAAACTGGGTTCATTTTGGTACCTGGCACTTTTCCAGCTTTTTAGACCCAATAATTAAAGAGAAATCTAGACATATTTCTCCCCAGGATGTATCTAATGATGACCTCAGATACTTGCTGTGAGCCATCCCAAAATTAATACATTTTTAATCAAATAGGGTTAAAAAACAGGATCAAAATTGGGACAGGAAACGCTACTGAGGTGTCAAAACATGGCTGTAAATGGTCTTATATAGTGCTATAAATAAAGACGCTGAATTAAATGTGTTGATCCTAGTGGTTTTTCTAATCCACACATACGGGTTTTTCATGAATCTCAGTCTCATTCTAGGTTTTGCATTTAACCCATTGTGTCCACTAGTGTTACATGCAGAACCTGGTTATGTATATATTTATGGATCATAATTGATTTGTAGTGAAAGTGAATGACTAGTAATCACTATGACTAGTAATTTAGTTGATCACATCAGATTGTATGAGTTGAATTGTAAATAATGTGAATATAAATGGTTATGGATGTTTTGTGGTAATGATATAAAGGACATAAAGTATGTTGTGTGTTAATGCAGTATATTTGAATTTTAGTTTGTAAAAGGGGGTGGGAGTTTATAAGTTTCACTTCTTCCCACTCCTTTTTGAGTACAAGAAAATTTTTATTTTGACCATTTTCAATGTTGTTTTGAATGATTATTGTGTGCTCGAAATAAAACTGAACTGAACCTGCCCAGTTAAACACATATTAAGGACAAGTGATTTAGATTTTTGTGAAACACCCTGCCTTGCGTAATTAGTTTGATTCCCAAAATGTACCTAAGAGAATAAAAATATCTAAAAGTAGCATGTAATTTTCATGTCCTTTTCACTGTGTGTTACATCCAGATTCTTGAGTTTAAATTTTTATTTAAAAAAAAAAAAAGGGTTTCATCTGAAAAATACTTAATCTTTTTTATCTCCATCATGATTTATTTTTATTTTAAAAATAAGACTCAAAGTCCTTCCAAACTCATTTCATAACATTAATCTACATCTGGTTTGAATTTTTAGCTCCAGGTCCTGTTTTTAGGACCAGTTTCATAGAAAAACTCAGATAAGTATACTGTTTAAGTTTGTATTAAACTGTTCAAGTATCAAACAGTGATGAGTGAAGCTTAACAGTTCAGAATAAACCTGCGATACACAATGAACACAGATATAAGTGTATATGCACTTACATTAATGGACTGTTTTTAGTGTTTAGTCTCTTTTATTGGTTATTAAATATCAGTCCACATGTTATTAAATGCTTTCATTTGAACAAACTCTGTGTGTGTGTGTGTGTGTGTGTGTGTGTGTGTGTGCACATTGTACCTTATAATAACCTGTTCATATCTACAAATGGTTATTTCACCTTCATAAAGTAGTTCAGATCTGACCTTTTTCTGTTTTAAAGCAGGTAACATTATAATATTTAACTGTCATTTAGATATAAAATCCTCTTAACTAACAAACAAACACTGGCTCTAATGCATTTAGAGTTTATTTATTTATTTATTTGTATGTTTTTGACTGTATAACCCTGACCCCTTATCTCCATATGGAGCATTGTGGTAGGAAGCTGTTTAACTGAGTGCATTCTGCATCTTCACCACCACCAGTACTTTTATTTTTTTCCTGATTCATCTTATTAAAGTGTGTTAGATTTAGCACATTTAATGTATCAATAAGGTACTTTCTAAAAATGTTTTTTAAAGCAATGTTACATGAAATGTATTTGCAAAGTATCCTTTCACAAAGAATATTAAATATTAATCACCTTAACAAATATAAACAAACTGAAATGTCTGAAGTGAAATGAGTACAATGTGAATAATATCCTGCCTGTTATTAAATGTTTCATCAGTTTTTTTAGATTCACTGTGATCTGTAAGTTGTAATAAACACAATACACTGAAAAATAATGTTGAAATTTCACGTATTTTTCTCTAGAAATTTCAGATTGTTTATGTTATTCACATTTTTTCAAGGATAGTTTGTAGATGCAAACATTTTAATAAAGTAATTTATCTTTTTTTTTAAACTCTAGAACATGACAGTTGATATTACTTGTATGTTCTTCGGTTCTTATTCTACTTGTTGGACCCATGTTAGATCATACTGGTCTGATCATAGAACTTCTGATAGAAATGATCCATTTTTCCTCAGGTGTCGACAGCAGGATGACAACTCTCCGCTGAACGTGACCTCACTATGATGTCATCAGCCGCCGCCTGTCCCTTCATCCCCCTTTTCCTTCATCATCAACCTGACACGCCTGCCGTTGGACTACAGCACCGCCCCTGCAGCATCTGGCCCCGCCTCTTCATACTCCTGTGTGTCCTTGTCGGTCGCCAGGTGAGCGCGTCCCATCAGCACTTCCACCCCCACTCCATTAAGATTCCTGGGGACATCACGCTCGGGGGCCTGTTCCCCATTCATGCCCGCGGACCCCACGGCATCAACTGTGGTGAGTTGAAGAAGGAGAAGGGTATCCACCGTATGGAGGCCATGCTGTACGCTCTGGACCAGATCAACGCGGACCCCTACGTCCTTCCCAACATCACCCTGGGGGCCCGGATCCTGGACACCTGCTCCAGAGACACCTACGCCCTGGAACAGTCGCTCACCTTCGTCCAGGCCCTGATCCAGAAGGACACATCTGACATCCGCTGCTCCAATGGCGAGCCACCCATCATCAGGAAACCGGAGCGTGTGGTGGCTGTGATCGGAGCTTCGGCCAGTTCCGTGTCCATCATGGTGGCCAACATCCTGAGGCTGTTTGAGGTCAGAACATTTTCCTATAACTCGTGAAGTTTCTGTTGTTGATTGTTTGATTGTGGGGTTTTTTTGTGTGAAGCCCTGTGAGACGACATTGTTGTGATTTGAATTGAATGAAGTTCAGATGAAGGATTCAACGACTGCAAAATTCTACTTCCATAGCATTAGCCTCGTAGCATAAATGCTTAAGTCATATTTTTGGCTAAACTGGGAAATCAGTATTTTTACCTCGTAATAGTGTTAATTTATTTTCACTGGTGGATAGACCTAGCCTAGCTGCGCTATCCCTATTCATTACATGTATAGGTCTAGTGATGCTTCATAGTCAGGGGAGGCGGGGCTAAAAGGTTGTCTTTCAAATCCTCTGTATGCAATAGGGTGGTTCGACAACCAATCAGCGTAATCTTTAGGATGATGAAGTTAGACCCCGGAAAGTTCACGGAGGAGTCCAGAGAAAGTTAGGAATGACTAAACAAAATGTTGGATTATGGAGCTTAACGACTGTTGTCGCTTCTGTAAAAAATTATTTAAAAATTGCCGTTTACTCACATTCTTCACTCATCTTTGATAAAATGAAATGACCACCGGTTGTTCTTCTTCTATGGTTGCTTCTCTGAATCATTGCATCGTCACTTTGTTACACCCGCCCTCCGACTCTATACTTCACTGTGATTCGTCGACCAGTTTCACGGAAATCTAACCAAAAGGTGAATAGAGCGTAACTAGATGACTACTGTAGCAGATGACATGTGCTGCCGCCAGGAGTCTAGTGTAGTTAGGGTCGGATAGACCATCAACTATTGTGAAAGCGCCATGTCTGTTGTCAACTTCTTCATCATCATCATCGTTGCATTTTTCATCTTTGTCACATTCTGTATCTTTGTCTTCATAATAATAATAATAATAATAATAATGGATTATATTTATATAGCACTTTTCTACATACATACTGGGTGTGATTTGCTGGGGCGATTTTCCCCCCTCTGGTTTTGGACATCACCATCGGGTCCTGTGGTCTATGAGTCTTTTTGACGGGATGATCATAAAATGCCTGAAAGAGGAATATCACACGGTTGTAAAGGTCACAGCTGGACCCTTGAGCCACCTTCCAGCTGACCATTCCTATCCCACCCTGAGCCAGTTACGGTGCATCGCCACGGAGAAAATGTGCCCAGAGGGGCAACAAGCCAGACTTGGGGGAGGTCCACATGTAATACCATACATCAGACAGACAGACAGACAGACAGACAGACAGACAGACAGACAGACAGACAGACAGACAGACAGACAGACAGACAGACAGACAGACAGACAGACAGATAGACAGATAGATAGATAGATAGATAGATAGATAGATAGATAGATAGATAGATAGATAGATAGATAGATAGATAGATAGACAGACAGACAGACAGTTCATATCTCTATACCAACATAGTTCATTAGAATATCTGTCTTTTGTCTAATAACATGGTAATAACACCTGATGACAGCAGTATTGTGTGTGTAGTATTTAATAGTGGCTGTGTCTGCCATGCTGGCCATTCAGGTACAGATAGACAGACAGGTGTAGAGACAGACAGTCTGGGCAGTGGATTAATGTTTTAAGGTTTTTAACAGACAGTTAGTGTCTGGATGACTGCCTGCCTCTAATAAAAGCTTTTAATGACTGTGAGCCTCTGTGAGGGGGTGTGTATTATTAGATTATTTAAACAGAGGTTTGTTAAAATCACCACAGACGATGGAGCACTGACCCACAGAGATGCATTCTGGGAATATTTCAATACAAAGATCTTTTTTTCCACATACAGATGGACCAAATTAAGCCAAAGTGAACATCAGTGTCATAAATTTAAATTCCACCTATTCTTTCTTGAATAGGCTCATTTTTTAAGAGCTCTGTTTTATGAAACTGTTTATATAATGTAATAGAAAAAACATATAAAAATATAATCAATATAAAATGAATAATAAAAAGGTCTCAAATATGCAAATGCACTCTAATGATAATATTTATCCTTGTATCAGTGATGTTTTCAGTCTGTGAATCTGCTGACTTACACTGTTCTATAATTTTTTAGAAAGTATCTGGTGCAGACATTAAATGTGCTAAATTTTACATACTTTAATAAGATGAATCAGAAAACAAATGACAAAAGTGCTGATTAGCTCATGTTTTTTATACATATGATGGTATGATATTATACATCATCCAAACCAGGTTTGCTGTGCGCCTCAGCAAACCACTTTCATCAGTTTTTCAGCAGTGTTTGTCGCTGCTACGTGCAGGCACACAGCTGTTAGCAGTGACGACATGCATTGATCGTTATTGAGAGAAAGTAGCTCCAAGAAATTACAAGGTGTGAGTTTTTGTTTAGTGACGGTTTTGTTATGCAAATAAATTACTTTCAAACACATATTGTTTTGAGATGACGCATGTTTTAAACTTGCCGGGACTACTTTCCCTTTGACCAAAATCAGACCAGAACTCGACTCACAGGACACTGTCGGGGGTAAGTCACTGTGGGTGCACCAGAGTAAAGATGATGATTCTATACAAATTAATGTGACAAATAGTGAACTATCCTTTTAACACTGCACTTGTTTTCATTAAGGATAAGGATAGGATAGGATGGGATGGGATAGGATAGGATAGGATAGGATAGGATAGGATAGGATAGGATAGGATAGGATAGGATGGGATAGGATGGGATGGGATGGGATGGGATAGGATAGGATGGGATGGGATAGGATAGGATGGGATGGGATAGGATGGGATGGGATGGGATGGGATAGGATAGGATGGGATAGGATAGGATAGCATAGATTAGGATGGGATAGGATGGGATGGGATGGGATGGGTTAGCATAGGATAGGATAGGATAGGATGGGATAGGATGGGATGGGATGGGATGGGATGGGATAGGATAGGATGGGATGAGATAGGATAGGATGGGATGGGATAGGATGGGATGGGATGGGATGGGATAGGATAGGATGGGATAGGATAGGATAGGATAGGATGGGATAGGATAGGATGGGATGGGATGGGATAGGATAGGATGGGATGGGATAGGATAGGATAGGATAGGATAGGATAGGATAGGATGGGATGGGTTAGCATAGGATAGCATAGATTAGGATGGGATAGGATGGGATGGGATGGGATGGGTTAGCATAGGATAGGATAGGATAGGATAGAAGTACTTTATTAATTTCACAATTGAGAAATTGCTTTGTGACAACAACAGCAGCATTCACATACTAAGTAAAAACAAACAAGCAAACAAACAAACAAAGTAAGTGAGGTGCAATGGCATATTAAAGTGTAAATACAGATAACTGTATAGTGCAAAGGAAGTAAAATAATGTAATTACAGTATTATTTACAGAAAGCACATACTTTAAAATATAAATACATGTGTGAATGTGTCCCCTGAACTAAGGTGAGTTTGACAGCCCTGATTTAAACTTTCGAAGGTATTTGCATTTTTACATTATTTATATGCATTTACATTGTGATTTCACATGTACTTGGACTGGTATGGGGGTGTGGGGGCCCGTCAGAAACACTGGTCCCCATGAATTTGTAATGGTTAATCCCCCCCCCCCCACCACCACCATTTGTAATATATATCCAACCCAGTGAAAAGTCTGTTTCTAATGAGATAATTAACATTAATATGACTGTCATAATGTCATGTCTGATCAGTGTCAATATGTTTACAGACCAGTGAAGAATATATTTTTCAAACATATTACAACCTGTTCACACATTCATACATGTACATTTCTCCACATATGTTGCATACTGTACCTTTAATTTTTCAGTGAGTAGCATTCATGTTGCTTCTTTAAACATTGAAAATATGATTAAACATTCATGTCAGAGTCTGTTTCCCTCTGTTTATAAACTAACAGTGGTGCTGCTGCTGTAGAAGAGCAGAAAAAGAGCTTTTAAGCATCAGCAGAACGTAAGGATTTTACTAAAAAAAACAGACCAGAATCCTTTAGGAGCTCAGAGAAGAAGATCCACCATGGGACCTTCATGACTAAATAAATAAACACACAGAAATAAGAGTACAGGCTCTTATCATGAATGGAAGGAAGCAGTACAGTATATAAAGTAAAACTGTCCATTCATGCACTCAGCCATGTTACAAGAAGAGAAAATAAAATGCAATCAAGTAAAACAAGATGAGAATAGAAGATAAAAATAAGAATAACATACTAATAACTGAGTTAAAATGGTGGTAAAGTGCTATAAAACCTCCAAAACTAGTTCATGTATTATAAATAAAGCACATATTCAGTCACTGACGGTGCATTTGAACTATTTTTACAGTGGTGTGAGTATGGGAGGAGGGTATTTTTTCCTCAAACATGAATTAATAAATGTATGTTCTTCATATCTGCTATTTACTGAACTATAATATATAGTTATATCATGTGCTCAGCCACGTTAGAATAAGATCAAATAAAATGCACAACATAGTCAAATAAGATGAGAATAGAACTTCAAAATGAAAATAAAATAGAAAAAATAAAGTGTGCTACTGGAGGACATAACGAGATTTTATTACTTTTGCGAAATTTTTCAATTTTTAAAACATTTTTATGTCGGAAATAAAAGTCAGTGAAGTTACCATAGTTGGTAAGTGGCACAAAAATAATAATAAATTGATGACTAACCGGAAGAAAACTCCAAGGCACTCTCTTTAAGCATTAAAATGCCCTTTATTCTCATGGCATGGTCCAAAATGGATCTGAAAAAAATATATCTAAGCTTTTTGACTCTAAGCTTTCATCAGGATTTTTTAAAACTTCCTGATAAAGGCTTGAAGTTGAAATGCATTGACATGTTTAATCTTTCAGTTTGTCATTTAATAATAATAATAATAATAATAATAATAATAATAATAATAATAATAATAATAATAATAATAATAATAATAATAATAATAATAATAATAATAATAATAATAATAATAATAATAATAATAGCACTTTTCAGGTCTCTTCCAAACAATGCAATAAATGCAAACTAAAATAAAAACAAATAATGGAAAACAAAACACTTACACATTAAAAGCAGTCAGAATAAAAGTATTTAAACATTAAAAGCAAATGTACAATGTACTTTATTAATCATTTTTCCAAAGAACACCTCCAGCAAAACTGGTTTGGACCTTGAAGTTTTTCTTTACATGATTTTCTGAAGAAAAAAAAAAGTAGTAACATTACTTCATGGTACCAAACAAAGCAGGTACATGTTCATGCAGAGGGTGGACCTTACAGACCCTGTAGACCACATTAGACCTTACAGACCATGTAGACCACATTAGACCTTACAGACCCTGTAGACCACATTAGACCTTACAGACACTGTAGACCACATTAGACCTTACAGACCCTGTAGACCACATTAGACCTTACAGACCCTGTAGACCACATTAGACCTTACAGACCCTGTAGACCACATTAGACCTTACAGACCCTGTAGACCACATTAGACCTTACAGACCCTGTAGACCACATTAGACCTTACAGACCCTGTAGACCACATTAGACCTTACAGACCCTGTAGACCACATTAGACCTTACAGACCCTGTAGACCACATTAGACCTTACAGATCCTGTAGACCACATTAGACCTTACAGACCCTGTAGACCACATTAGACCTTACAGACCCTGTAGACCACATTAGACCTTACAGACCCTGTAGACCACATTAGACCTTACAGACCCTGTAGACCACATTAGACCTTACAGACCATGTAGACCACATTAGACCTTACAGATCCTGTAGACCACATTAGACCTTACAGACCCTGTAGACCACATTAGAGCTTACAGACCCTGTAGACCACATTAGACCTTACAGACCCTGTAGACCACATTAGACCTTACAGACCCTGTAGACCACATTAGACCGTACAGACCCTGTAGACCACATTAGACCTTACAGACCCTGTAGACCACATTAGACCTTACAGAACCCTGTAGACCACATTAGACCACATTAGACCTTACAGACCCTGTAGACCACATTAGACCTTACAGACACTGTAGACCACATTAGACCTTACAGACCCTGTAGACCACATTAGACCTTACAGACACTGTAGACCACATTAGACCTTACAGACCCTGTAGATCACATTAGACCTTACAGACACTGTAGACCACATTAGACCTTACAGACACTGTAGACCACATTAGACCTTACAGACCCTGTAGATCACATTAGACCTTACAAACCCTGTAGACCACATTGGACCTTGCAGACCCTGTAGACCACATTGGACCTTGCAGACCCTTTAGACCACATTAGACCTTACAGACCCTTTAGACCACATTAGACCTTACAGACCCCATAGACCACATTAGACCTTACAAACACTGTAGACCACATTGGACCTTGTAGACCCTGTAGACCGCATTAGGCATTAGTACATTAGAGAAGTTCTAATTATTGGCTCATTTTAATTAAAAATCTAAGTTTTAAAGTCATATAAACACCTTAATTAAAGTATAATCAAATCAAATTGGAGTTTTAGAAGTCAGACAAACCAAGTCAGATAATGTGATTGTAATTAATGTAAACGCACAGAGAAATTCAGGATTAAAGCTATTTCCTTTGTGATTGATTAACCTTTATTCAGAATTAAACAAGAATAAAAACTATCATGTAAACAGGGCTAATGAGAGTTAAGGCAATAATTAGAGTTTGTCAGTGCATGTAGATGTGCTGTGTTGCTCTGGGGGTGAATGGAGGTGTGGGCGGAGCCTCAACTGCCCTGGATGCTGAGTTTCTGCATGATGATTGGAGGATCAGTGGAAAAGCTGAAACCCATTTTGATTGACAGGTATTTTGAGATACACATGACTTTACAGCTCAGTTCAGTCCCATCAGAGAGTTTTGGACGACAAAGTGTAACCTGTTAGTTGGTATTCGCTCGGAAAAATTCATTGTTCATTTCTTACACTGTAAATAAAACACTCACAGTGTTTCCTTATTTTGGTAGATAGATAGATAAATAGATAGATAGATAGATAGATAGATAGATAGATAGATAGATAGATAGATAGATAGATAGATAGATAGATAGATAGATAGATAGATAGATAGATAGATAGATAGATAGATAGATAGATAGATAGATAGATAGATAGATAGATAGATAGATAGATAGATAGATAGATAGATAGATAGATAGATAGATAGGTAGATAGATAGATAGCCTTTATTGTCACCATACACAATGTACAATGAGATTTAAACAGTGCATGAAGATAGGAAACAATAAGTCCTATAATAAATATGTAAAATGTGCTTAATATAAAACAAACATAAGTTCATATATATATATATATATATATATATATATATATATATATATATATATATATATATATATATATATATATATATATATATATATAAATCCACACACAATAAAATATATAACAAAAAATACTAAAAAAGACATTGCACAGTTTGTGTTTCGGGGGGGTGCTGAGACATTGAGAAAGACAGAGATTGACAACAGATGTGGTTATGTGTTATTTATTTATACATTAATTCAGTTTATTCTGCAGTTATTTCATGTTTTTCCACAGAAAAACAGTTTATTATTTTACACCAGTAACAAATTGAGGTTTTTTTTTGTGTGTGTTTAAGCCCCCCCAATCTGACCATATTAGACATAACCTTAGGCTGGGTTTGCCTAATTGATAAAGTGTGATAAAGTCAGAGCATTTTGTCGAAAAGGAACAGAGGCAGAATTTACATATAAATAAATGGAACCATTTGATGATGTTAAGTCGATAATGAGCTTCCTCTGTTCGAAACACCAGGAGCCGACACTGGGGCAGAAATTACCAAAAATAGTCACTTGCCTGATAAAGGGATAAAGGTTCAGTGTGGTCAGATGTGACGTAAACAGGTGATGAGCTGTGGGCGGAGTCAGGCTGAGTCATGTAACATTTCATCTGTTTGTTCTATTTAAATGAGCGTCGTCGTCACATTTGTTCCATTATAACGAACGAATGCAAATAGTGACAGATATTTGTCATTATGGTAAAAAAAAAAAAAAAAAAAAAAAACAGATGAAGGGAAACGTGAAGTGGAGCAGGTGAAATCCCCGTGGGCTTCGTCGTGGTAGCAGTGGACTCTGCTCAAGTGTTTCCGTTACCTAATGGCTGATGATGATGGAGGTGATGAAGGTGATGACTGCCATAACAAGGGCTGCTTTTAGGAGCTCATTAATGCGGAGGCCTTCATTAATCTGCACACACACTCACTGGGTTAATGTGATTGTCTCTCAGTTTATTGAAGCTCTGACACACATTCTACTGGAGCTGTTACACAACATAATCCTCTGTCAGTGTGTATTGTTTGTGTCCAGTGTTCCCAGTTTGACACAACTCGCTGTTTAAAAGCAAATCTGTCAGAAAACCTGCTTCGAAGAAACCGCTCCAGTTTGTTTTTCAGTTATTTGGAAGCATCAGCGCACACCTGTGATGTAAATAGAGTGAGTTGGTTCATTAAAAACAAATAAAAGAAATGATTATTTGACAGGATATGGTTAGAGTTTTAGTATTGCAGATGTGGTAAAAGTACTCACATTCTGTACTTAAGTAGAAGTACAGCTACTTGTGTGGAAAAAAAATACTGTTTCAACTGCTTTACTGAAATAAGACAGTACTACTTCTCAATTGTATTAAAGTAAAAAAGTAAAACTGCATGTTTTTCTCTAGATCGGGGGTCTCATTTTCTTCAGGGGTCACATTCAGCCTGATTCAACCTCCAATGAGCCGGACCAGTAAAAATTAAAACATAATAACCTATAAAACAATGACAATTCCAAATTTTTGTCATTGTTTTAGTGCGAAAAAAAAACCCCCATTAAATTGTAAAAATATAATATAATATATAATCTAGTAATTATCAAAATGCAAAACAAGTGAAACGTCATAAGGAAATTTTTTTAACAATATCCTGCTTCAATTTATCATTTGTCCATGTGTTTTATTATGGATCACTTTTACAAAGACACTAAACTCTTAGTAATAGAAGCAGAAAATGGTTCAAATTGTGTCTCATTTTAGGTTGTTCCTATTTGTTGAGGTTATTGACATTTTATTGTTATAGTTTGTGAATGTAAATATTTTCATAATTGTATATTATATTCTGCAGTAACACAATGACAAAATCGGAAATTGTCATCATTTATAGGCAAATAATGAACTAAGAAGAAAATATGGAGTCATTTAATCACTTATTACGCTCTTCATCCCAAAGGGCCACATTGGAACCATTGGCGGGCCGCATTTGGCCCCTGGGCCGCATGTTTGAGACCCCTGCTCTAGATGAAAGGTGTGAATGTGAGAGTGATTATTTGTCTATATATGTTCACTCCTGAGATGAACTGGAGACTCATACAGGTTGTACCCCGCCTTCACCCACTGGAGCTGGATTAGGTCCCCAGTGACCCCCATGACCCTAGTGAGGATAAAGTTCAGATGATGAAACGAGATAATACATATAATACATTGAAAACTAAAATTAAAATTATCAACATTTATCACAAATGATAAAAAAAAAATCAAACCAACACAAATCTGCAAAATTAGTACAAATTCAAAGTATGAAGCAAATCACCAAAAGGAGCAGAATATTCACTATATTCTTTCTGTAGGTCATAGGTCAAGGATTGAGACATTTCTGATAAATCAGGTTAAATGAAACCTGGAGAATGTGGCGTTCAGGGTCCTGACCACAGTTCTGTTCCAGTGGGCGTCACCTGTAGCTTCTTCTTCTTCTTCTTCTTTTGATCCGTGTTAGTTTTGCGTCCGACGTCAAGCTTGGGTTACCGTCTGAAAGGCCGTTATTGACATTTTAATCGGAAACATGTTGATGTGAACATGAAATATGAGCCTTTGGACCCGGTGACGCTAAACTGGGCTCATCAGTCATCTGAAAACCAAGAACAGATGTTACTGGAACCGGCTCAAACCTCTCAGCTTCACCTCCAGCCATGAAATATTCACTGAGATTCTGCTGTAAAAGACAATCTGTCCAACACAGAGTCTGACAATACAACAGCCTGGACATGTGACCAGTCTAACACTATGTTCACACTGCAGGTGTCAATGCACACTTCAGGTTCTTTGGGAAAAATTAGACTTTTTTTGAGTTTTCATTCATTTTACACATAAATGCAACTTTTATTAGAACTGAATGTGAAGGAAATATACACACACACACACACACATATATAAATATATATATATATATATATATATATATATATATATATATATATATATATATATATATATATATATATATATATATATATATATATATATAACTGTGTGTGGAGTGTTTCAAGGACAGTGGGATTCCATCAGAGGTGGTCACAGTACTCACATTCTGTACTTGAGTACAAGTACTGCTACTGGTGTGAAAAAATACTCTGGTAAAAGTAGAAGTACTCCTTTACTTAAGTAAAAGTAAAAATGTACAATTTCACAATAGTAATAAAGTACAAAAATAAAAAGTAAAATTGCTTTTTTCTTTTGCCATGAACGCAATAATAATTATTTTATTTTATTTATTTATTTTGTATTTTATCTATGTATTTATTTCTATTTTATTTCATGTTATTTTTTTATTTTACAGATAAAATTATTTGAATGCATTGCTTGTTGTATTGTTTTGTAAAGCGTATTTGAGTGTCCAAAAAAGCTCTTTATAAGTTTGAGGTATTATTATTATTATTATTATTATTATTATTATTATTATTATTATTATTATTATTATTATTATTATTATTATTATTATTATTATTATTATTATTATTATTATTATTATTATTATTATTATTATTATTATTATATACTTATTTAACCAAGAAAAATCAGAAACTTTTCAAAAGTATCTTAAATAAAGCCTTCAAAAGTGAGTTAATGTATCTGATAGGGTCACTGTACTCAGTTTTGTGGGTATGGACAGAAAATGTAAGAAAAATGAGGGGGGGGGGGTCACAGTTGAGATTAAAAAAAGGCAGCATGAGATTTTTTTTAAAATACATAATTTAAGAGAAAAAGTCAAAATTGTGAGATAATAGTCATATAACTATAATATATAAAGTCACAGTTTATCTCTGGTGACTAATTTTACTGTCACATCTGTTTAGTTTGAAAAAGTAACGCGTGTATTTTGAGAATATAAAGAGTATAAAGTAAAGATACTTATGCAAAAGTGTAGGGAGTAAAAGTAAAAAGTTGCCAGAAAAATAAATAATCAAGTAAAGTACAAATACCTAAAAAATCTACTTAAGAAGTGTCAAAAAAACAACTAATTTAGAAAAAAGAAAAATATATATATTATATATTTATTTGTTTGTTTGTTTATTTGTACTTCATTTTAGTTTATTTTAACAAAGTTAAATTATTCTTTTGTGAATATTTCTTAGTTTTTGATCATTTTGTTTTATATTCCTACATTGAATATTGTATTTTATTATTTTTCTTCACTTTTGTGTCTTATTTTATTCATGTTACTTATTATTTTGTTGGTTTATTGTCCAGTTTGTTGCTTATTTTCTTAAAGTCACTGTCACAGGTTTCAACTGTTCCATGTCTCACTCCGTCCTCAGATTCCTCAGGTCAGTTATGCGTCCACGGCTCCAGAGCTCAGCGATAACAACCGCTATGACTTCTTCTCACGGGTGGTTCCTCCAGACTCGTACCAGGCTCAGGCCATGTTGGACATTGTCAAAGCTCTGGGCTGGAACTACGTGTCCACGCTGGCGTCAGAGGGCAACTACGGCGAGAGCGGCGTGGACGCCTTCATGCAGATCTCCAGAGAGGCTGGTACGTTCTAGGCCTGGGGCTGTCCCCTAAACATTTACCCCATCTGCACATTTACCCCATCTGCACATTTACTCCATCTGAACATTTACCCCATCTAAACATTTACCCCATCTGCACATTTACCCCATGGGAACATTTACCCCATCTGTACATTTACCCCATCTGCACATTTACCCCATCTGCACATTTACCCCATGGGAACATTTACCCCATCTGAACATTTACCCCATCTGTACATTTACCCCAGCTGCACATTTACCCCATCTGCACATTTACCCCATCTGCACATTTACCCCATCTGCACATTTACCCCATCTGAACATTTACCCCATCTACACATTTACCCCATCTGCACATTTACCCCATCTGCACATTTACCCCATCTTAACATTTACCCCATCTGCACATTTACCCCATCTGCACATTTACCCCATCTGAACATTTACCCCATCTGCACATTTACCATAATTTTTACTTTTTTTTTTTTTTTTTTTTAACTTTTTTATGCATTTTTATATATAAATATTAAATCTCAGGACTTTTTACCTCAATTGTCACTTTTCATCCTCCATTTTTCCTCCATTTCCTGCCCTTATCTCAATCAAACACATTTTCTACACAGTAATCTACATTTAAAGGCTTTATTTTAGATACTTTTGAACCTTTTCTGAAGTATTATTGGGTTCATGACAAAAAAAGCAATTTTACTTTTTTCTTTTGTACTTTTTTTTTGTTGCTTTTACTTAAGTAGAAGAGTTGAATCAGTACTTCTACTTTTACCAGAGTATTTTTTACACAAGTAGCTGTACTTCTACTTCAGTACTTGGACCACCTCTGTCGTAGTTTATCAGCCATGATGGGTGACTGTCATGACTGTCCCGTTAACCACAGTGTCTTGTGTGACGTCTCTACTTTGGATTTGGACATAAATATCTGTTCTCATTCTCCGTCAGATGCAGGGATTTGGTTGGAAAACATTTCACTAGATCTGAATCCTTTCTAATCCCACATTGAAAGGTTTTGTATTTGTTTAGTGGGAAATAGAAATGTGTGTCAGTTGGAAAACAAGATTTTATTTCACACTGCACAGAAACAAAAAATATACTTTAATATTTAAAGACTGTGATGAATTAATGATTGTTATTTTGTTATTCCATGAAGTAAAAAGAAGAAATATTTGATGGTTTGGGTTCTAAGGTTTTCACAGCATATATTTAACCCATAAAAATTCAAATATTAACCATTGAACCAAAGCATCTATTGATATAAAATGTTTAGTAACTTCTGATCCATTAATCCTATCAATACATGTTAATAATTGGTGTAAAATGCAGTTCTTCATCTTTTCATGGTCATCAGATATGATGGCTCCATAGTTACCATGGAAACACTGTCATCTTCTACAACATTGATTTACCAGTAAAACTCATCTTTTTTGGAAAAGTCACTTTTTCTTCACTTTTCTCTGTGTCTAATATTATAACCTTCATATTTAATATGGGATTCTATAAATATCTATATAATCACAGAATTGAATTGAGGGGAAAAAAAGGATTTTAAGTGAAAAAATTGTTAGAATAAATGGTTACCGATTACTTAAGAAAGTTAGAGGAAAAATCTGTATTTTGGAACTGCCACAGAAGGAGCACTGAGGCTTTATGGTTAATGCTAAATGAAGATTAATAAACAATACAGATGTTTTTAGGTGATTGGTGCAAAGTTTAATTTACTTGTTTTGGATGCTTTTACCAACATTTTTTATATATTTTTTTTACATCAGATTGTTCCAATTTTAATTTATTTTTATTATCTCTGTTACTTTTTCCTTCTTCTTGAACAGATACGAATCAAGATGAACTGCATCTGTCCATGAACTCAATTAAAACACACACACACACACACACACACACACACACACACACACACACACACACACACACACACACACAACATGGGCATAAAACTGCACGTGTTTATACCCATATTTGAATGTGTCTAAAATGTTCATACCAATATTTAAATAGGAAATTACATGACATTTGGGAAACAAAAGGTTACTGTATTTTCTAGAATATAAGGCGACACTTAAAATACTTTAATTTTCTCCAAAAACCACAGTGCACCTCATATATGGATTAATTCTGGTTGTGTTTAGTGACTGGGAATGTGGACTTTTCATCTAATGATTTTGACTTCATTTAATGCGTTTTATAATCCAATATAAAGAACCTCATTCATTGACAGTGCCCCTTATAGTTATCACGTGACAAAAAGGAGAAAAACTAGATATAAATGTGGGTCTTGTGACAATAATTATAATTAAATATATAATGCAGTTATAGATGATCAATAAAAAAACAGACAAAATGTGGCTTAAGAAATAAAAAAAACATTCCGAAAATGTCTCTTAGTTTTTGTTGACAAAAACAAAATGAGACGTCGTTTTAATACTTTTAGACGTGTTCTTATTTATTTATTTATTTATTTATTTATTTATTTATTTATTTATTTATTTATTTATTTATTTATTTATTTATTTATTTATTTTATTTTATTGTTGCTGTCTCTTACAAGGAAGTTGTCACTTTATGTCCAATAGTAACATCATGATTACTCCAATGACTCACAATAAATGAGCAGTAGATGCAGATGTGTTAATCACGGTCATAATAATCCTCAAAAATAATGTTCAATTATTTGTTTTCATTGAAAACCTTTAAAACCTTTGCAGAATTACCACAAATATAAAGAAAAAAAAAGAATGCTCAGGTTTTAGTCAAGTTATATCACATTTTCATGGAATCAAAACTATGATTACAACACTTTAAACCCATGAGAATTTAAGGTAAAACTCTATAATTCTGCCAAATACTTCAGAAAAACAATAGAAGGGAACATTAAAAAGGCATAATAGAACATCTGGAGGTTGAATACATCATTTACAACGATATGGGACAAGGGTTAAAGAAAGATGTAAAATGTTACATAATCCTCATGAGATGTGAAACCAAGTCTGTAAAACTACAACTGAAAAGAACAAAACCATTTTAAACCATGGACTGAACAACAGGGGTGAGTGTTTGGGCAACATACCATGAAGAAGAATCTTTCCGTTTACAGTTTTTGTTTTTCCTGTAATAATAATAATAATAATAATAATAATAATAATAATAATAATAATAATAATAATAATAATAATAATAATAATAATAATAATAAGAAGAAGAAGAAGAAGAAGAAGAAGAAGAAGAATAAATATTATTTCTACAGCACTTTTCATACAGTAGGTGTGCCTCACAGTGAAATACAACTTTAAAATACACTAAAAAAATCAATTATACATACATTTTAAGATTTAAAACAAGCAAGATATAAAATGAGTTTTGCACGGGTTTGCATAAAATAGGGCTGAATCAAAATTGTAATACTAAATGATCATACATAGATTAATAAAATTTCAGTAAAATACAATAAGACAGAATACAATAAACAATATAAAAATAGTGCACATTCCTGGCTTCTGAATTGTAACCCTTTTATCTTAAATAAAAAGTAAAAATCACAGTTTTTCTCCACAGATTTCGCCTTTGAAGTCACATATTTATCGTCCTGTCACATCTGTTTAGTTTGAAAAAAGTAACACATCTATTCTGAGAATATAAAGAGTATGAAGTACAGATATTTATACAAAAATGTAGGTTGTAAAAGTAAAAAGTTGTCGGAAAAATAAATACTCAAGTAAAGTACAGATCCCTAAAAAATATACTTAAGTACAGTAATGTAGTACTTTTACTTAGTTACTTTCCACCTCTGGATTTGAGTTGTTTGTTTGTTTGTTTGTTTTTTATCAGTTACACATGCGAAGTCAAATGTCATTAGTTTTATTCTGGAAGCATTTGACTGATAGAGCACTGTTATAATAAGTAGGGATGCATCACTTCAGTAAGTTTGAATAGAGATTAAAATTCATTTTGTTATTCTACGGCCGTCAGCTCCCATTCACTTTGAATGGACGTTCCCAGCGGATTTTTTTCCCATAACCGACCATTGTGCCAGAGTCACTGTACCATATCACTCCACAGGTAGTTCGGCCACTTTGAAAGTAAATATTCGCTACGTTATAACGGCTATTTTATCCAGTCTGTTAAAGTAGTAGCGGTAATAACCTGTAGAATAAGCGGGATAATGTATTGCCCA
Source organism: Siphamia tubifer (assembly GCA_020466265.1). Classification (NCBI taxonomy): domain Eukaryota; kingdom Metazoa; phylum Chordata; class Actinopteri; order Kurtiformes; family Apogonidae; genus Siphamia; species Siphamia tubifer. The sequence goes on along the minus strand of CM035789.1, from coordinate 8,578,648 downwards.
CACGTAACTATCGAAAAATATTTCCCCATGGGGCCGAACAACACCCCGACGCCGAAGGCAAACAAAAGACTGGGTTTTTATGGATTCAAGTCATTCATTCTTTTTTTGTTCTGCTTCATTTTTATTTGGATTGAAGCATCACATTCAGTATTTGTGGATGCTCTAGACTCCTTATTGTCCAACTGTCTGTCTATCTTCTTCTCCTGCAAATATTGAAAGCCACAGTTATTGACTTTATATGAACACTTAAAACCAGTCTGTTGTTTTTCACATGAACCAGTATTTGTTCACGTCATGCCTCATATTTCTGCCTGTTGTGTCAGAGGGATTCAGAGAAAAGGTTCACAAGATTAATTATCCATTTTACCGACTTGGAACTGCTTCCCGTCGCTCATTACCAGTGAATCAGTCATAAACTCTGATTTAATCGGGTTTGTTGCCTCCACAGAGACACCAGACGTTTCTTTTATCCACATAATAAACAGCCTGACTTTATCTCCACTGAGTTTGCTTCTTCATGAACCTTAAATTTAGGGGAGAAAAAAAAAGATAATTTTTTTAATGTATTTTCTATTGAGGTGGAGTTTGCATCGCGCAGTCGGTGAAGATTCCTCGCGAGCCGACAGACGGAGAGTTCGATAAAATCATCAAACGTCTGATGGAGACGAGCAACGCCAGAGGAGTCATCATCTTCGCTAACGAGGACGACATCAGGTAGCATTTTATTTACCTGGAAAACAACAAACACGAAATCCCGAACTACGTCGTATTTAGTGGAAAAACAAGACATTTATCAGGGTCCATAAAAAAGTGTTTGGAAGCTTTAACCATGTTGTGGAATTATTTCAGTTTAATTAAGAACGAAGCTGGAATCAGAATAATATTTAGAAAAATAATTGTAATGAGTTCTGTTCAAGACAGAACACACACATGGCAGCATGTGTGTGGAGAGATCTCTGTCCAACAAAGAGAAACACAGGTACTTATACAGATACAACTGGCCAATCACTGGAAACACAAGGATTTGGGAAGGTGTGATGACAAGACCCCCAACTGGTTGTTGCTTAAACATGTCCTGGGTTAAGCACTGATGTGATTTACAAAGACAAAGTAATAATACAAAGAATAAAGAAAATCATACAATGTTAAGACACAATATAATTCCATTACAACCACAAAACCAAACGGACATTTGACCAATAAACTGTAACTACATTTGTCAGACTTTAATGAAGTCCACCCAGTTTTTGAGTGGGTTAATGTCATGTGTTATTTCATCAAACAAGAACCACAACAATGCACAAATGACTCATAATCTATCTCTGCCCTTATGACCGAAAATGTGTTTTAAATTCAACTTTACCCTTGAATCAAAAGTTTGAACTAAATCATGGACATCCTGTATAGACAGACTTGAGGTCACAATAACTGTGACCTTTGACCTCTGGCAACATCTATCTATCTATCTATCTATCTATCTATCTATCTATCTATCTATCTATCTATCTATCTATCTATCTATCTATCTATCTATCTATCTATCTATCTATCTATCTATCTATCTATCTATCTATCTATCTATCTATCTATCTATCTATCTATCTATCTATCTATCTATCTATCTATCTATCTATCTATCTATCTATCTATCTATCTATCTATCTATCTATCTATCTATCTGTCTGTCTGTCTGTCTGTCTGTCTGTCTGTCTGTCTGTCTGTCTGTCGACAGATAAATACTCATCTCAGTTTAATGATTTAGACAATTATAATCTGGCACATTTCTGATCCCTATATTCCAGAGATCTTGTGTTTGTATATATATGAATGTATGTGTTGCTTTTATGATGCAGTTTGAAGTAATAATCCTTCATACCTTATGGGTCCATTCAAATTCTTCAGGATCTGGCAGTTGAATTAACAAGGTATATTTACTGTGACCATAATGGGCATAAAAATGACACATGGAGAACCCCTGGGGTCAGTATTTGTATGTGACATGATGTCATTGGTTTGTTCAGTCACATGACTCCATCCTGACTCCTCCCTCTCCTCGTTAGGCAGGTCCTTGAGGCAGCAAAGCGGGCAAATTTAACGGGTCACTTCCTGTTTGTGGGGTCGGACAGCTGGGGGGCCAAAAGTTCCCCGGTCACAGAGCTGGAAGATGTGGCTGAGGGGGCGGTGACCATCCTGCCAAAGCGAGCATCGATAGACGGTAAAGCCAGGACATGTGACCAGAGATTGAAATAACAACAAAGCTCCCAGTGCAAATGGTTTATCTGTGTCCGTTTCCTCAGGATTCGATCAGTACTTCGTGACTCGTTCTCTGGAGAACAACCGGAGGAACATCTGGTTCGCCGAGTTCTGGGAGGACGACTTCAGGTGTAAACTGACCCGACCTGGAATCAAACTGGACCCGGAAAAGAAGAAATGCACAGGTTTGAACGTAGACCCAGAACAGAGGCCTCAAACTCATGGCCCGGGGGCCAAATTTTTTTTCCCACACGAGTTCCGGACGCCAATCTCATCTCATTAGCATACAGCCAATCAGAGCGAATCTTCGTTTCCTTCGCCCGTTTACATTTTCTCATGCCCCATGTGAGGAGTTCTCAAGGAGTTTTCAGAGTCTCCTCACAGACTCTGGTAAATGGACAGTGTTTGCATATATGCAGAAGTCATAAGCCACTAAAAGGAGGTTTCACTGAACTGCAATGACAAGTAGTAAGTAAGAGGAAATTACTGCATCATAAGCATTGTCTTTACTTTCAGAAACTGGTTGCATTACGTCCGTTATAGTGGAGTTTTCACCATGTAATTTTGTATTCATTCTGTCACTCACAATATAATGCCACAGAAAGCCTATTTAGCTGAGTGACTTTTCCCTAAACTTCATTTTTCCAAACACACCTGTCGGACTCGCGAGGAAAACCATCACTATTTACTTTAATTAGCTGATTTCTACCATTCCAGAGGTATACGCACTTTCTGACAGATTGGGGCTTTTGAATGACGGTTCAAATTTACAGCTAGCGTGACAATTTGCTCTGGATCGGTGTCATTATTATGGAAATGACAAGCCACCACATTGCAAGCCATTGCCATGTTGTAGACTGTGGGAGGGCGACACTGATTGGCTATATGCTAATGAGATGACATTGGTGTCCGGAACTCATGTGAGGAAAAAAAAACATTTGCGGTCCAGTTGTCGTCCATGGGATGATATTTTGTGGCCTGTACTTAACATCAAAGTTTAGTGTTAGTGTGGCCCACACATGACTCACAAACACACTTTTTCCTTAGTCTTACCATATTTTTACGTTATCTGTTTTTAGCACTTATGGGCTACCGTCGATAGTCTCATGACAGCTTCCGTTACCATTTTTTTTTGTCAATGGTTGCCAAGCTAGCTAACCGAGAAGTGTCTGTGGATGAACATTAGTCACTAAGTTGAAACATATTCCGATGTGACACCAAGTGAAGGAAACATATGTGCAGTTGGGGGGGGGTTGGGATGGCATGTTGGTGTGTTAATTGTTCATTTGTGTATCTCTGATGTGCAAATCACCCTGAACAATTTACTCTTTCACAGTATTAACAGTTTCCAAGTATTACGTCTAAGTGTCACCAACAGTTGCAAAGTACTGGAAACGTGTGTACACCAGCTATGGAGTTGTGGAAAACTGCACATTTCTACAGCGGCTGTGGCTGTGGTTCAGTTGGTAGAGTGGGTCGCCCAATGACCGAGAGGTTGACGGTTCGCGTCCCGGCTCTGGCTGTCCACATGTCGAAGTGTCCTTGGGCAAGACACTGAACCCTGACTTAGGCCCCCAGTAGGACTTACCGTAGACCTTAGAAACCTACTGGTGTGTGAATGGGTGAATGAGAGGCTAATGTAAAGCGCTTTGAGCACCATGAAGGTGGAAAAGCGCTATATAAATGCAGTCCATTTTACAGTTATTTCACTCTATGTACATCTGAACGTGAGCATGGAAAAGGTCATGTACAATATGTATGGAATTTTAGTTGTAACACTGATAATAATAATAATAATAACAATAATAATAAATTTAATTTATAACGCACTTTCCATCTCAACAATCTCAAAGTGCTTCATAATAAAAGAAAATAAAAATATAGTTCAATCAAAAGCCAAACTTAAAAAGGTGGGTTTTTAAACTTGACTTAAAACAGTCTGTGCTCTGTGGGGCCTTCAGGTACTCAGGAAGGGCACTGTATGTAACCTGGTTCTGGGGGCTTGAAGGGTGTGTGAACTTGTGGATCGAAGGGATGATGAGTGTAAAATGAGAAGGTCTTTGAGATATTTGATTAAGTTGTTTTAGTTATGTTTTACACGTAAAGAACTTTGAGCTTCTTTTATGTTGTCGTAAAGTGCTGAGTAAATAAACGTCGATTGATTTGAGTGAAAATAAAAAAGTGGTTCATCGCTGCCTCATCTCTGCAGGTGAGGAGCGGATCGGCCGGGACTCACTGTACGAGCAGGAGGGAAAGGTTCAGTTTGTGATCGACGCCGTTTACGCTGTAGCTCACGCTCTGCACAACATGCATCAGGAACTGTGTCCCGGCAGCTCGGGGGTCTGCGGTAACATGGACCCGGTGGAGGGACGGTCACTTCTGGACTACATCAGAGCCGTCCACTTCAATGGTGAGTCCTGGGATCAGGGTCACATACAATTAGAATACGATGGACAAAATATAAATCAGTACCAGTGGGAAAGAGACGATGACAAAACACAATCATAAAAAATGAGATTTACATTTAGAGCAGTGTTTCCCAACCAGTGTGACGTGAAAAATGGCGTAATTTCCAGAGGTGTTCAAAGTACTCACATTCTGTACTTAAGTAGAAGTACAAAAAAAATACTCTGGTATTAAATAATAAAGTACTGATTCAACTCCTTTACTTAAGTAAAAGTAAAGAATTTCACAATTGTAATAAAGTACAAAAGTAAAATGTCAAACTTTCATTTTTTTGCCATGAACACAATAATACTTATTTAACCATGAAAAAGTTTCAAAAGTATCTAAAATAAAACCTTTAAAAGTGAGTTAGTGTGTAGATAATGTGTAATAAAAGGAGAAACGGGGTAAAAAGTCACAATTGAGATAAAAAATTCATGATAAGATTTGAAAAAAATTACAAAGGAGATTTTAAAAATGCATAATTTTAAGAGAAAAAGTCAAAATTGTGAGCTAAAATATTAAAATTGTGAGCTAAAATGTTAAAATTATGAGACAAAACGTCAAAATTGGGTGATAACAGTGATATAACTATAATATATAAAGTCAGTTTCTCTCCTCCCACTTATTTTTCCTACCATCACATCTGTTTAGTTTGAAAAAGTCCATTCTGAACATGTAAAGAGTATAAAGTACAGATATTTATGCAAAATTGTAGGCAGTAAAATAAAAATTAATACTCAATACCCTGTTACCCAAGTTATTTTTGGTCAATTGAAAAGTATATTTAAGCTTTTGTCCTCCCTTGCACTGTTATATATCCTTTATATTTATACTTGCTAATGTATTTATTTATGTTGTCTTTATAAAGTATGAAATAAATTAAAGTAATTAACATGTGAGGCAGAATATTTGGGCCATTAAAGGTTAAGTACATTTGGCAGTTTCACAAATCACACATTGAATCTGTTTTATCATTCTTCAATAAAGTAGCAACATAGATAAAAGGATGAAATAAAAAAGATTATAAAATAAGATCAAATAAATAAAAACAAGATGGAATAACACAATAAAATCCTCAAGAAGATAAACACCAGGATGACAACATAAAATTTTTAAAATTAGAAGTCACAGTAATAATGAATAGAGCAAATAAATAGGATAAATAACTAAATAAGTACATGAAATGCAATGTCACTATTTCTTGTCGAGTAGAGTGACAGTGACAAGAACAAAGCTGTGTCCTGCACCATGGGACGAACATTTTCCATCCAGAGGAAAAGAGTTGAAAATCACCTCGTAAAATAAATGAAAGTCATTATTAAGAATTAATGAAGCATCTTCTGTACATGTTTAGTGTATGGGGAGGCGGGACCAGATTGGTTCTGACCAATCAGGTGACTGGACCATCATGAATTCCTTTGAGTCGGGAAAATAAATTCCAGGTGGTAAATGTTTGGGGGAATGTTGACAGAAAAGGGACAAAGGATAAGTATCATTAGATTCCTCTTTTTTTGTTTGTTTCGTGCATATTTGGCTTTTCAAATCTTTACCGCAGATTAAGTCGACAGAATCATCTATGATCACCGTATCACAACATTTTCTTAAATGTTCAGACCAGGGTTTGAAAACAGCAGAACAAACTGCAGAAGCTTCACCCTCTTACTGATACAATCCATATTTTATAAAGTCAAGAAGCTCCAGCAGCTGGAGCACCGACAGGCAGATCTGCACGCCACCAGCCCATCTATCTGGAACCATCTACTTCCATATCAATCCTCTTCTTCTCTGCTCTTTTAATCTTTCATCTGTTCAGTACGAGTTGGTTTTCAGTTCCAACAGCCTCATTGGGTCCAGTGGAATATTGGGGTGAATTCCAATTTGTCCCTTAACCCTCAATTTCAATATGTGCACTTTATGTTATGTTATGTTACCCAGAATGCAGTATTTTCTTTGTTAATGGAGATGTAAAAATTACGAAAAACATTATATTGTCCTAGTTTAGGTCAATTTTATGGATTATGTACTTCATTATTGCATAGCATGTATTTTTTTATATATATAATATATATATATATATAAGAGCGGACAAGCTAGCTATCATTTAAGTTAGCTAACGTTACAAAAACAGTCATTTTTTACATTGGTAATGTAGTTGTTTAACAGTCTATATAACATGCTTGTGTCGATAATGGTATAAAATGACCGGGATAATGTCATCTTCTGTAGTCGCAGAGTTATCTCACGATAGTTATAGCTGGTGTTTACCTTTCATTGAGCCGTGGTATGTGGTGACAGCTGAATATGGTTATGTTATTTATACAGATTATTTGTTTGATAGTTCTAACTGAAGGAATAATTTACAGATAGTCAACAACAATTTCAAAAACGTGGACCTGATGGACCAGTAGATGATAGCTGTGTTTGTGGCTTATGATTAAACAGGCAGAGTTAACAGTACAAATATTAAAAATAATAATAATAAAGTTGTTTCATTTCAGGGACTAAAGAGACAACCCATTTAAGGGGTATCCCATTTCTAAGTCACAAATAGCCCTTAACACTTAGTTTTGAGGGTTAAGGGAGGAATTGGATTTGGCCCAAAATCTACCAATTTTTTTCAAAAGATTCAATTAGTTTATCAGTCAGTACGTTTACATGCACTGTAAAGTCAGGTTCTTTTGAACAGACATGTGTTTGTTTACATGCTTGACCTTCAAGGAACAAATGATTAGATTTTGGTCGTGATCCGGAATCGATCCTGGATCACTTTGAAATTTTACATTGTGGTAAATGGAGAATAAATTTCAAAGTGATCCAGAATCCAGGATCTCTTCCAGATTATCATTCTTGTGACACCACCAACATGTCATGAAATTTTCATCAAGATCCATCCATAACTTTTTGAGTTATCTTGCTAATTATCAGACAAACAAACTCCGGCAAAAACATAACCAACCTTGGCGGACCTCTCTTTATTTGGGGGAGGGGGGGGGGTCTGCCTTGGTGGAGGTTTGCGCTCTCAGAGTGCTTTTCTTTTTTTTTTTTCATGATATCAGCAAAATGACCTGACGTCCCCACAAATATTATATTTCTGTTTCTTTGGGGGTAGTTCTTGGGAGTAGATCCTTAATACCCCCCAGGAGCCCCTCTAATTTAACGTATGGTCTCGGTGCTCCAATGCTAAAAGAAAAAATAGTTCCACCTGCTACACACACACACACACACACACACACACACACACACACAAGCCTTCACACAGGGCAGTACTTGTGGGTACTGTGCGCTGTTGCTAGGCAGACTTCAAGAACACTGGCCAATTAAAAAAAAGCTGATGTCAAGGCTTAGAGTCGAGACCAAAAAGGAGTTTGTGATCTGTTATTCTAGTGGAGTCCCAGAATAAAAATGTGGAGCTAGAAACACTTCTTATTTCAGCCTCATGTCAGATTCTGTTAAAACATCAGAAAAATGGGCTGTGTTGAAGTTGGAGGCACTGAGAACGTTACTCTGCATACATCTTCACTGTGGAGTCAAATAATGATTTTTAATATTTAAATCCTACTTTTCAGCTTCTCTGGCTGATTACTACTGTTACATAACCTGCTGAAAAAGTCCTACTGCACTTTTTCTTGGCAGTTTAGCTCTTTTGAAAACATTTCATCTCATATAGACTTATTCAGTTCTGAGATATAAACATACACAGTTGTACAATAGTGATTTTATTATCAACATGTGAATATTAACCTTTTCAGACATTAATTATGGAAAAAAGTATCTAGGTTTTTAAAATTAGGTTGAAATGATAATGTATTTTATTTTATTTTTTTTTATTAATTTTTCTGGAAATTGATATTTATTAAGAAATAATTTAATCTTTAATCTGAGATACCAAAAAGTACAAGCTTGTTTTTTTGTTAAATAAGTGCTTAAATTGGAAACATGATCTTGCATTTTTGCCTTTGCTGTGGATTTAAAAAATAAAATAAAACTGAAACTCTGTCAACAAAGGTTGAACATATACATCTTTTGACATACATATTTATAATTTAAAAATGTCTATTTTTATTCTCATGGTGTTTATGTAATTGTTTGTTTGTTTGATTTTTTTTTTTTATTTTATTGTGGCCAACGTGCATTGCAGTTTCATTCTGCAGTACGTCTCTGAGGTAATGCGTGGCTGACAATAAAAAATCTGAATCTGAATCAGAAAAAAAAACCCTTCTCTCTGTTGTTCTGGTCTAGATCTGATGAATCCAAAACCCAAAGTAAACCGAACCCACATGATTCTGATCCTCACTGACGGGTTTTCTTTATTCAGAGACGATGGGAGATAATAAGTTAATGCACTTTACATGTTTCCTCTGAGGACAGTGCGTGTGTGTGTGTGTGTGTGTGTGTGATGTTAATAATTGAAGTGAGCAGCTGCTGAAAACACTCAGGACCCTCAAGAGGAAGGTTCAGTTTTGCATCCTTTCACCTGTCGTCGACCACATTTTTATTTTCCGCACCTTCAAAAGTTATGTATTTAATTTATATAATGCCTTTTATTAATTTATTAATTTATTTATTTAAACTTTCCAGCTGTGACAGGTGAGAAAAGACTCCTCTGTAGGTACAGGAAGTGAAAATGAGCTGATAATTTGACATGACTGAACAAAAAGTCTTAAAATAAAACCAAACTTCAGGAGGTTTAGTCAGGCACAGTTAAAATAGAAGAAGCCGTTGTCTTACAGATAGAGGGTCTTTTTTTTTGTTGTTTTTTTTTTTTTACCTTTCCCTCCAGTCGTAACTCCACTCACTCCATGACTCTGAAAGGTGCTAAAAAATCCACAAGGGGTTGAGGGAGGTGTGGATGTGACGCTGGAGTTATTCACAGTCATGTCTGTGCCAGAGGAGGGAAAATAAAAATAGACCCAAAATTGCAATAAGTCAAAGCCTATGAAGCTGTAAAAGGGTTTGTCTGGGGTTGGACCAGGATCGATTTGAGTGCACGACATATTTTCACTGGTTTAACTCGACTTCAGGCATGACTTTATGACTCTGAGGCAAATCTGTCACTCACTATAAAGGAGTCTGACTGTATGTGCTGTTTAATATTCACATCTGTGGTGAAGAAAACCACCAATGAATCAACAGTCAGTACATTTAAATGTAGTTCAATTCAAAGATAGACAGAAAGACAGACAGACAGACAGACAGACAGACAGACAGACAGACAGACAGACAGACAGACAGACAGACAGATAGATAGATAGATAGATAGATAGATAGATAGATAGATAGATACTTTATTCATCCCCTCAGGGAAATTCAGTTGTCACATAGCTCACACCACATGATATACATACAATAGATGAATGAATGAATAAATAAATGCGTAAAAAGTTTATGGATAATTGCTGGATATTTCCTTACTCTGATTAAAAAAAGTATAATTGAATCAAATTGGAGTTTTATAACTCAGAGTAACCAAGTCAGATAATACGATTCTAATCGAGTGTCTGTACATGTAAACACGACCCAAACTTAGCTCGATTGAGACTGGCCTGGACACGCCCCCTATCAGAAGTGGCCAGAGTCACCATGACAACATTCTTTCTTTCTTTCTTTCTTTCTTTCTTTCTTTCTTTCTTTCTTTCTTTCTTTCTTTCTTTCTTTCTTTCTTTCTTTCTTTCTTTCTTTCTTTCTTTCTTTCTTTCTTTCTTTCTTTCTTTCTTTCTTTCTTTCTTTCTCTCTCTCCTTCCTTCCTTCCTTCCCTCCCTCCCTCCCTCCCTACTTCCTTCCTCTCGACAGGAAGTGCTGGTACCAGTGTTTTGTTCAATGAAAATGGAGACGCTCCCGGTCGCTATGACATCTTCCAGTTCCAGATGACCAATCACAGTCACCCTGGTTACCACGTCATTGGCCAGTGGACCAATAACCTGCGACTAAATGTAAGCTAATAGCTCACATATCTTTCCATTGAAACCAAATAAATGTTCGGTAGTTTGAGCTTTTCCCTGGAAAATAACACAGTGACACCTTTGACATGTAACGAAATCTGTGGTGAGTTTTTGTCTTACCTTCTGCCACATGTTGGCCCCACCCCATCTCACCTGTCTGTCTTTCAGCTGGAGGAGATGCAGTGGTCTGGGGGGGATCAGTCTGTCCCAGAATCCATTTGTAGCTTTCCCTGTAAGTCTGGGGAGAGGAAGAAGATGGTGAAGGGCGTCCCCTGCTGCTGGCACTGTGAGGTAGAACTAGTCTGTATTTACATTCTGTTTGCATCGTGTCGTGTATTGTGAGTAAAATTCAAAGGTCAAGGTCACAATTACCTCAAAGGTCATAATCACATTATCGGCTATAACTCAAAAACGGAGGGTCACAGAACTTTCAGATTGGTACCAAACCATGTGCAATGAAGATTTATACAATTCTCATGCTTGGTGTTGTCACCTACGACCAATAGATTTTTAGATCTCTGGAGGTCAAAGGTGACATGTCGCAAATTTTTTTTCTGTAACACTGTTTGTAGGCGTCAAGCATAGACATATCATGCTATAACTTAATCAATACTGGATAAATTATCAGAATATTACACACACTGACGCATATATACATATAACAGCATTATCAATATTGTAAAAGATCAAAGGTCAAGGTCGCATTCAGCAGAAAGGTCAAAGTTACATTATTGGCTCTAATTCAATAACGGGTTGTCATAGAAACTTGAGATTGGCACAAAATAGGGATGAGATGAGGCATTCTCTGAATAAATATTGGTTTGGTTTTTTTGTCTATCTGTTTGTCAGCAAATATACACACAAACTACTGGATCAATGTCCATGAAACATTCAGGAAAGGTGTGAGAAAATCGAGAGTAGAGTAGTAGAGTACCAAAAATGTGTGTTCACAATAATCAGAGATGAGACAAAGCAAGAATTTCCTTTTCATTCCTGGATACTCAGTTTTGGGTGTAGCGTCTTTTTGCCCTTATTGTTGATGTACATCGACATCGGAACCTTGAAGGACAAATTTGAAGACTCTAGGTCAAAGGTCACAATAAAGGTCAAAATCTAATTTTGGATATAACTTTTGAACTATTCATCTGACAGTTTGCCAATGATGCTGGTCTTTCAATTCTGCATCTTTCGGGTAGAGATTTTGACCTATTGATGACCCAACAGGTCAGGGGTCACTCTGTCAATACCTAAGAACCTGGCATTGGCTTCAAAATAACGCCATGATGATTGACCTTCAATGACCTTGAAAGGTAAAAACAAGGTCATAATTTTTAATGGTTGCAACTCCAAAAAGAGTGATGATAAGTACTCAGTTACTATTATTAAATGACATTATGGCCTTTGACCTTGAGTGACCTTTAAAGGTAAAATCCATAATCTCATTTTATGAGAGGGAGATGATGTCCATTAAGAACTAAAGTGTTTGCAAGGGTGCAGGGTTTTTGTTTTTCTTTACAATCCTGATGTATACAACTAGATACATGCAATACACAGATACGGAGAATGTGAAAGGAGATGTTCCAGGTGTCAGAACCCTCTACCTCTTTTCCATGTGTCTGGAACAAAAAAATAGTATTCTGTAAACTAATCCAAAGTTGTGACATGAGATAAAATGTCCATTGATCAGTGTGAAACTGACTTTTTTGTTTTCATCTTCGTCGTCTTTAGCTCTGCGATGGTTACCAGTACCAGCTGGATGAGTTCAACTGTGAGACTTGTCCATCAGACATGCGTCCCACCATAAACAGAACCGGCTGTCGTCCAACCCCAATCATAAAACTGGAGTGGAACTCACCTTTTGCCCTGGTGCCCGCCTCTCTGGCCATGCTGGGTATCATAGCAACCAGTGTTGTTGTGATCACCTTCATTCGCTTTAATGACACGCCCATCGTCAGAGCATCGGGGAGGGAGCTCAGCTACGTCCTGCTGACAGGCGAGTTTTACCGACGAGCGGGTCCAACAGAAATGTGAACCAGGCTAAAATCAGGTAGATCAGTTAACATTTGGAAGTTGCTATGGTCACAAACTAAGCTTGAAACATGCTATAACTAGGCTATACCAGATTATAGCAAAAGTAAGACTACCACAGATTACTACAGAGTACAACATGAGGAGGTTGTCATGGTCAGAAACGAGAAAAAACAGGTCAAAACCAGGATTACATGCAAAATAATGACCCATTTTTTAGCTTCTAAAAGTTACTGAGTTGATGGTTGTAAGTTCAGTGTTCAGATGGTCAGAAGGTATCGGACATGAAGGAGTTTGAGATTAATTTGTAAATTTTTGGGTTGTCGGAGTCAGTGAGTAGGTTCTGTGTGAGTCCAGTTAAAATGTCAGATACCTCCTTCTGCTGACATTGCTTGTCTGTGTATCTTCAGGGATCTTTCTGATCTACCTGATCACCTTCCTGATGATCGCAGAACCAGGTGTGGTGGCGTGTGCGTTCCGGCGCCTCCTCCTGGGCCTCGGCATGGCCATCAGCTACTCCGCCATGCTCACCAAAACCAACCGCATCTACCGCATTTTCGAACAGGGCAAGAGGTCGGTGACTCCGCCCAAGTTCATCAGCCCCACCTCCCAGCTGGTCATCACCTTCATCCTGATCTCGGTCCAGGTGAGATATCAGGAGTACTTTCACTTCACTTCAGGCCAGTCTGAGGTTGTTCGACAGTTGGTTGACTCTGGTTTGGTCTTCGTCCCAGGTCCTCGGGGTGTTTGTGTGGTTCGCCGTCGTCCCACCTCATACTATCATCGACTATGAGGAGCTCCGTCCTCCGAACCCTGACCTGGCCCGAGGAATCCTGAAGTGTGACATGTCAGACCTATCTATCATCTGCTGCCTGAGCTACAGTATCGTACTCATGGTATCATGTTGATCTGCTATTGATCAGTTATTGGTAGTAGATGTAAGTACAAGTATGATTGACAGATATGAGGTCTTGTCTGTCTCTAGGTAACATGTACAGTTTACGCAGTGAAGAGTCGTGGTGTCCCAGAGACATTTAATGAGGCCAAACCGATCGGATTCACCATGTACACAACTTGTATCGTCTGGCTCGCCTTCGTGCCGATCTTCTTTGGTACCGCTCAGTCCACTGAGAAGGTAAGAAGAACAAGGCTAAAGCAGGCCAAATCAGAACCAAGCTAAATCCAGTTAGATCCCCAATAAACCAAGTCAAAACCAGACTAAAACAATTCAGCAGCAGGCTGTATTAAGCCGAACAAGGTCAGAACCAAGATGGACTGTGGTGAAACAAGTCAGAACCAAAGTAAACTAGGTGAAAACCATGTCACAGCCAGGCTGTACCAAGCTGAACCAGGTCAAACCAAGATGAATGAAGATAATCTTGATAAGAATCCATGTGAACCAAGTCAGAACTAGTCACTACCAATGTAAACCACATTACAACCAATATAAACAGAGTCAAAACCATGTGAAACCAGGCCAGAACCAAGTCAGAACCAGGCTATACTAAACTGAATCCAGTCAGTTCCATGGTACGATATGAATGAATGAACTCAGAACCTCTTAAGAAGCTAAAAAAAAAAGGTAAAATCAAGACCAGAATGGAATTAAACAAGACCAGAATTATGTTAAATCAGGCCAACATGAGGTCAAACCAGGTCAAACCAGGTCAAACCAGGTCAAATAGAATAATCTTAAATGTAGAACAATGACCTAATTGTTCTCTTCAAACTGCTCCAATAAAAATATAGAACCATAGAACAGCAGCAGATCGGGTTAATAAACTGTATTATCATATGGAACCAGAACATCCTGATTTAATATTATGTTCAATTTAGATTATTTACAGAATCACCATGACATACAGACCCAGAAGGTGTTAACGTCTTCTATGTTCTGTGTTTTCCACGTTCTATGTTTCGTTTTATGTTCTACGTTCTGCGTTCAGAAACCAGAACAGGTTTTCTTTCTTTCTTTTTTTTTCTGGTTCAGTGTGGGTTCACAGGAGGACATGTCCTTAATGGAATAATTTCAGGCAAAACAGGAGCACATTTGGATTATACAGATTATAAAACAACACAGGATATAATTCTACAATAATAACTTTGTCAAACCAAACTCTCACGGCAGACGTTAGAAGAGCCGACGAAAAGGGAAGCAATGGATTTATGAACAAATGGAAAAACAAAGGAAGGTGAAATAGAACTGAGGTGCTGGGAATTTTAATCCATCTTTTTTGGAATTCCCAACAAAATCCTTAAAAACACAGTGAATCCTCCTGTTCCTCTATTGTTCTTTGTCTGTTCTGTCCTCCAGGAACCCCAGATGTTCTATAGATAAGAACATAATACAACCAAAGTGTGATTTTGGAACTGGTACAGAGTGAAAGGAACCACATACACAGTAGCATCATGTCCTGATGACACTCTATGTTTTTAGGATAATATGAGGTTCTATCACTGTACTAATTTTTGTTTCTCAGACATTGGTGAATATGTTCTAGGTGTTTTCTGGCTGTACATGAGAAGGATCTAGTAGTCAGTGAGTATATTATTCGGGTTCTATGCATAATTGATGAGTTTCCATGTGAAGTAAAGGTGTTCTCCTGGTCAGATACATTTTAAATGTATAATTTAGGTTCTGTCAGTCAGTTAGTGGGTTCTGGCTCTGCAGTAAGAGGTTCTAGGTTTCACTGAGCATTATTCTACACATGCATTTCATGGTTCTAGGGGTTACTAAGCAGGATCATTATGCAAAATGAACCATTGTGCAGGTTCTAGGTTTAGTCAATGTACTTTAGGATGTTCTGTTTGTCAGGTGTGGAGTTGAAGTGCACAGTTTTAGATTCTAGAAGTGATTAGATGATTAGTTCTCTGTGTCCAACAGGAGGTTTTAAGAAACAGTGGTGAGATTCTAGATTTAATTAATGGTCTCTAACGGTCTTGAACTGTCTTTAACTGTCTCTAACTGTCTCTAACTGTCTCTGTCTCTTAACTGTCTCTAACTGTCTCTTAACTGTCTCTAACTGTCTTTAACTGTCTTGAACTGTCTTTAACTGGCTCTAACTGTCTCTGTCTCTAAATATCTCTGTCCCCAACTGTCTCTAAATGTCCCCAATAGTCTCTAACTGTTTGTCTGTCTTTTTGCATCTCCACAGATGTTCATCCAGACAGCCACCCTGACTGTCTCCATGTCCCTCAGTGCATCCGTCTCTTTGGGGATGCTCTACATGCCCAAAGTCTACGTCATCATCTTCCATCCGGAGCAGAACGTCCAGAAGAGGAAGAGGAGTTTCAAGGTTTACACAGATTTACTGGTTATAGATGTCTGCTGGAATTGTTGTTGTATTGCCATGATAATAATTGCCATGTTTTCAGTTGTTATCTGTTAGTTGTTTCAGTGTTGTTTGTTGTAATAGTGGCCTTGTTGCTTGTTGTAGTAATCACTGGGTTGCCTGTTGTAATCATTGTTTGGTTGCTTGTAATTGTTCCCTTATTGCCTGTATGTGGAATGGTTGTTGTGTTGCCAGTGTAATGGTTGTTGTGTTGCCAGTGTAGTGGTTATTGTGTTGCCAGTGTAATGGTTGTTGTGTTTCGTATGTAATGGTTGTTTTGTTTCGTATGTAATGGTTGTTTTGTTTCGTATGTAATGGTTGTTGTGTTGCCAGTGTAATGGTTGTTGTGTTGCCACTGTAATGGTTGTTGTGTTGCCAGTGTAATGGTTATTGTGTTGCCAGTGTAATGGTTATTGTGTTGCCAGTGTAATGGTTATTGTGTTGCCAGTGTAATGGTTGCTATGTAGTTTGTTGTAATCCTTGCTGCGTTTCCTGTGTAATGATTATTGTGTTGCCAGTGTAATGATTATTGTGTTGCCACTGTAATGGTTGTTGTGTTTCCACTGTAATGGTTATTGTGTTGCCAGTGTAATGGTTATTGTGTTGCCAGTGTAATGGTTGTTGTGTTTCCTGTGTAATGATTATTGTGTTGCCAGTGTAATGGTTGCCATGTTTCCTGTGTAATGGTTGCCGTGTTGCCCGCAGGCTGTCGTCCAGGCTGCCCGACTGTCCCAGAAATCTTCCAATGAGAAACAGAATGGAGAAACAAAGATTGAACCTGACAGATCGCAGTAACGCTGCAGCAGTAATACCACAGTATTACTGCAGTATTACTGTTGTATTACTGTAGTATTACTACAGTGTTGCTCTGCAGACCCACAGGTACTGACACACAACCGTCAACACACACTGTCTGGTGGTTTTAATATTTACTGGTTTCAAATCTTTAAGCGTCTTCCTCTCTTCATGCTGATTGGTTCTTCAGTTGTGTTGGTGGGCATGTCCCTGTGTGGGGGCGGAGTTTCCTCCATGTCTTTACATGTAAATGGGGGGGGGTGAACATCCTATGTGCGTGCTGAAACAGATGCAGATGTGTCCTGACGTCTGGAAGCTGCTGCAGATATTTTTGGAGAAGCTGTTGAATATTTCAGCTGTTTGTGAAACTTTCATGTCACTGCTCTGAGCTCTGGAGCAAGGCACTAAGAGCAGTTTGATGGTTCTGTTCCCTGAAGGACAGAGACAGAAACAGTTACAGGGATGACTTGACAGCTGATGGTTTTATGTTTACCCTTCTGTTATTAGTCTTCTTCTGTGGTGGTTCATCCCCCACGCTGCCTTGCTCCACAAAGAATAGAACCGTCATCCTGGTTAACATTAGTGAACAGACCAAACCTTAGACAGACCTGGACACAGTCATTTCCAATATTCTCTTTGATCAGTAAGTCGTGGTGATAAGAGGAAACAGCAGGTCACATGACCACTGCTGAGTATCAGAGACAAATATTTAATGAGCTGAGAGTCTGTAAATAAAAACAGCTGGATTCAAACCATCTACTGAGCTAATATGTTAAATCATTTTTATTCCACTAATTCTATGAACACATGTAAATAAATGGTGTAATTGCAGTTTGTCGTCCTTTCATGTTCATCAGATATGGCCCATACATGTTCTGTCTCCAGTGTGTGTCTCTGTCTCTGTTAACGTGTGTTTGTGTTTTTATTCTCAGGTCTTTTCCCGACCAATCCTTGTCCAGAGTTCGATGACATCACCATGCCCCGCCCCCTAATGCACACAAATGCACACAGATAAAAAGGACCAACAACGACACAGTCTGTGTTCATTTTTAAAGAACTGAACTTTTATTGTGAAAATCAAGACTTTTGATAATCACATGATGACGCCCTCAAAGAAGGCGGAGCTTGTTTCTTTTTTTTTTTTTCGTTTCGTTACTTTTTTTTTTTACTCCAACCAATCAGCAGTGACTGAATCAAACCCCAACAGCTGATCAGGAGGCGCAGGACCAGGTGCAGACTGAGGATGAAGGATGGAGGTGGAGACTCATCAGACGGACCCGTAAGACTGACCTGTAAGATTGACCTGTAAGACTGACCTGTAAGATTGACCTGTAAGATTGACCTGTAAGACTCACCCGTCAGACTCACCTGTAAGACTCACCCATAAGACTCACCTGTAAGACAGACATGTAAGTCTCACTCGTTAGACAGACCTGTAAGACTCACCCGTTAGACTCACCTGTGAGACTCACCCATAAGACTCACCTGTAAGACAGACATGTAAGTCTCACTCGTTAGACAGACCTGTCCACCTGAGGACAGGACATTGGACTTTGAGGAGAGACAGTCGGCAGGTGACTCCCATCACTGCAGAAAGATAGATATAGTTATTGAAAAGGTAACACAGTCTGTTGGTATCAGTTTGACCATGTGACTCGACATTTGGAGTCAGACAGGTGAGGCTGGAACGTGATTGGTCAGAGTGACTGCGTTTCCTTATTAGCTCCTTCTACTTCCGAGTGACACATTTTCTGTTTAAGCTAACCTGTCATTAGCATCGAAATGGCAGTGTTTGGTGTTTGACAAATTGCTCCTCTGGTGTTCCAGGTGTTTCCATCAGCTGTCCTTCAGTTAACGCCAGGCTTTATCAAAGATCCTCTATAGGTAAAGATGATGAAATGAACCGATTCACTTCCTATCTCCTGAGTGGGCGTGGCCAAAAGAGTTGTGAACACTGAATGGAAGAATGAAAGTAGATAAATGAGGTCCAAATACAGTAATAATAATGCACCACTATTACGTGTTTTAACAATAAATCAGGTAATTTTGTCATAATTATCTATCTTTTTTTTTTTTTTACCTTTTTCAGACAAGATTCTTGTTAAAAAAAATCTCAAAGTCAGTTTTCTTTTCAGATGTCTTGTGTATCTTATGGAAAATGAGTCCAGAATTTACTGTACTGGTGACTTTAGGTTTAAAGAAGCGGTCGAACAAAACTTATATTGGAACCAACAGGATCTGCTGTCTGCCTCCTAAAGGGGCGGGGCCTAGGAGAGACCATGTGACTCTAAAATAGGAAGTAAATTGATATGTAGGCTTTTATATCATGTCTTAATTTCAAGGATGTATTTACTTAAAGCTATATTATTAGATTTTGTCGGAGGACAGTTAATACCCAAAATGCACCTGTGGATCCTCCACATGAATGAATAAATATATGAATAAATAAATATATAAATGGAACATTCAGGGCAAAATAAAGTCATACAAAGATAGAAATAGACAGAATAAATGAAATTCTAATAAATAGAGTAATATAATGATTGAATATCAAGGAACTTAAATTTAATGATAAATACAGTGAAATACAAATTAATGAAGAGTTCAGTCGTGAATAACATGAAGAATGAAAGGTTTTTTATAGATCTATAAACATCCACCTTCAGGATAAATGAAAAAAAATTTTTTCACATAAATACTACTTCATATTTATTATTGTCCATGTATTACTTTTTGATTAAACCTACTGTCGTGCACAGACAGTGGTCACTTTTCCACTGGACATCTGTGCAAAACTTTACCAATATTTACTAAATGTAAAAAAAATTAACTAAAAAAACCCCACAAGTGCATAAGGTCGATTTTACGTTTTACGTTTAATCACAAATGCAATAAATTCTTTATTTATAGTGAGATGACAAGAGAAGTCATTCTGTAAACATGGTGACAAAATTAAATATGGTGTTGTTTTACAGATATATTCATCATTATGACATATATCCCTCTGTCCTGTACTATATATATATATTAAAAAAAAATTGGGTTTTGATGTATAAATGCACCACGTTTCTTTTTTAAACTTTTTTGTTCTTTCATGTGACTCTCGTTGCAGAAAATGCTAATGTAGGATATAATTATATTGGTAATATAATTAGAGGTAATATAGGATATATACAGGTGTAATGATGTTGCTGTTATACATGATCTGACAGATTCTCACATTAGTTTAGTTATTGAAGTGTTTTTTTTTTTATTTCTCTGATCATATATTATGTAGATTCAATGTTCTATAAATGATCAGTGTCGGTGCTGGTCAATAATTACTGAAATCTGACTGGAAATACTGACTTTGAGGGAAAATCATTCATAAAGGAGATTTATTTTAACCTGAAATATTCCATTTCAGTCTGGTTTTGAGGTCTTTGAGTCGCCTGGTTCTACTGTCGCCTGTTTATCATCCTGTTCCCTGTTCAGTCATAGAGTAAATATGTCAAAACTACTTTTGAAAACTGACACCAACATTTGTACAGAAAACACCAGCAGCATCTTCATTCATTCATCTGTTCATTCCTTCATTCATTCTCTTCTGTCTCATGACACAGGATTCATTTTTCAGCAGGTGATTAAATATTAGGCAGTTTTACTTATTCATGTTTTTTTTTTTTTTTTTCAGTCGGAGCTTTTTTGGAACCGATTGGAGGCAGATCAGTTACTTTCCTCCCAGTTTTAAAAATGTTCATAATAATGTAAAAATATAAAATACTTCTGCAGATTGCGATGATTTTGCTGCAGTTTTATACCATTACAGTGAAAAACAGTGCGCATTTATCCTCTAACTTGAACTGAAATTACTATTATGTTCTTTTTTTTATAGATGAATCTTGTTATTTGACAACAGAAGTGTAATCTTTATATACAATGAAACAAACTATCTATTCAGTTTATTTTTTACCAGTGAGGAAGTTGGCGTACAACAACATTGTGCAGTGCAATAATAACTGCATTGACTTATAAAACTGTTTATTTCATCTTTATGGATATAATATGTATTTTAAAACTTACTGTAAGTGATAAAAGTCTGAACAGAAAAGACTGAACTGTTTATTTTTCTGTTGTTTGTACTTGTTTGATCATTTTCAGCTGATTTGAACAACAAATTCCTCATTTCACACATTTAATCTATAAATAAATGTTACACTGCTATGACGATAGAGTGTTGGTTTTTTTTTTCCTGATGTTTCAATGCACATGTTCACAAAACAAAACAAAAAAAGAAGCAGAATCAGGCAAAAAATTAAGGGAAAGAAAGGTTTTCCAGATTCAGAGGACAATCACCCAGTTAGAGTGTGTTATATAATGAATAAATATACACTGATTTTTTGAAGAAAAAACCCATTGGACAAACAGAGCATTTGTGTCTGCTTTTAAATCTGTAAAAGAAGAAAGAGCCTGAGAGGATTAAAATCCTGCTGTGAAGAGAAAATCCCATCTGAAAGCGATTTTCAAAATAAAACCACCCGTCAGCATTACCTTGAACCCATAAGAGAAACATTTCAATTCCTGTTTATTTATGTCCCTTTCCTTTATTTCTGTATTTATTCATGAGTCTTTCTATAGCAGCTGCTGCCACCTGCTGGTCACATAAGTCTTTACATGTGATTCCATTCACATTTAGCTTTACATCTCACATTAAGGTGGTTTTAAGTAAAAAGAAAACAGTAAACGTGAATTATTATTATTATTATTATTATTATTATTATTATTATTATTATTATTATTATTATTATTATTATTATTATTATTATTATTATTATTATTATTATTATTATTAATAATAATAATAATAATAATAATAATAATAATAATAATAATAATAATAATAATAATAATAATAATAATAATAATAATAATAATAATAATACAAAACTATTATTCTTGTTTGTCTTCTCATTATTACTCATAATAATTATAATAGTACTAGTAAAAGTATTGGTATTAACATTGTGAAGGTTTTCCCCCTATACTTTATGCAGATTGTCTAATAAACAAAATAAAATTCTAAAGCATGCACTTTTATTGTTTTTCTGGGAAATAAGAAGGTGTGAAAACATATAATGAAAGATACTGGTTTAATAAACCTTCTGCTCAGTCAAATATGGACCAAACTTACCATGACTTCATGTAGATCACTATGTTTGGTTATGTTATTTCACAAACTGGGTAAAAAAAATAAATACATTCTGTGACTTGAATGTTCTCTAAAGAACCGTAGAAAAATACAAGTTAAAGTTTGGAATCAGTGTTATTGGTGTTGAGATTTATAGAATTATTTTATTTTGTATTACACTTTATTGTCCTCATCCCTCAGTTTTTTTGTCATTGCTATAAAGACAAAAACATTATTCTCAACTTTACAAAAAAGTAGTAAATGGAAGAAAATATGTTTCTTTTATTTTTAAAAAACTGTTTTAATAAATAGTGATAAAAGTTTAATCAACACTAAATATATAATCATCAATAACAAAAAATACAGTTAAAAACAAATTACATCTATAAATGAAACAAATTCCTGTATAGATCCAGATCCCAGACTCTGTGATCCGGATCGATACGGATCCTGATCTTGGCTCGACTGGTCTTGTCTGACAACATCCAATATGGCGGCCTCCGCAGCTTCACGTGAAGTGTTCAGAGACGGTGTGAGAGCTGTTTTACACTCCTGGCCAGTCCTGCAGGTAAGATACAAACACCTTTCGATGCACCTAAGAGCCCGGTCCGTCCACAGTTACACAGACTCATGACGGAAATAGACGAAAATATCCGACGTGATCCGAGGAGCCGAGCGGCTAAAGCTAACAGGCTAACAACATTAAGCTAACAGTTTCATCCTTCGATACATTACATCTGTAGATAACATGTTCCTTTTCCCCAGGGCTTAATTTGAGGGGGGTAAGGAGGAGCGCGTTGTGGAACCTCGGACGTTGGTTCTGGATCTGGATTCTGGATCAGTTTGAAATTTTACATTGCGGTATATGGAGAATGAATTTCAAAGTGATCCAGAATCCATGATCTCTACCGGATCATCACCAAAATCTAATCATTTATTCCTTGTGACACCCCCAATACGTCATGCAGTTTTCATCAAGATACGTCAATAACCTTTTCAGTTATTTTGATAACAATCAGACAAACAGACTCTGACAAAAGCATAACCTCCTTGGCGGATCTGATAATTAAATGGCTTCTAATGTCCAATAGAAATAGTATCTATTCTTTCACTGCAATAGTTACGTGAGTTTGACTTTGACAAATAAATGATCACACATCTCGCATTTGAATTTTCTCAGATCGCCGTTGACAACGGGTTTGGAGGTGTGTACGGTCAACAGAAAGCTGACTGGATGGTAGATGTGGTTCACCAGTACTTTCATGACAATGGTAGGTCACCATGGTAACCAGTTGGCTGATGACAAGGGGACACGATGATCTAAATATTGCATTAGTTTGAGAGAGTATCTGTTTTCAAGTATTGATTTGTGTGTGTGTGTTCCTTCTCCCATCAGCTGATCTGGCCCAGTATGAGGTGGAGGATTACATCTCTGGGCTGATGGATCAGGAGTTTGACACAGTGGTGGATGATGGGAGTTTACCTCAGGTACAAACACTGACACGCTTTGATTTTAAAGGACAAATGGGGGGAAAATAAACTCAATGTTTCAGCAAAAGAGGAAACACAAGTTTTCAGCTTCACTTTCTCAGTAAAACAGCGATGTATTATACAGGATGTAAACCCCATTTTTTAAGAGGAGTTATTGAGGAAGAACGTTTGCCCCTAGGACATCAGAATCAGAATCGTTTTTATTCGCCAGATACATTTGCACATACATGGAATTCTATTCCGGCAGGTGGTGTCACTCTCAGAATAGTAGAGATATAAAATATAAAATAGTATGTACAAGAATAAAAATAAATAGTATTATAATATAAATAAATAGTATTATAGATGCTGAACTTTCAACTCCAACCAAATACTCAATAATTAATCTAGCCCAACATCGGTTGGGGGAGATTAAAAGTGTGTCTGCAGGAGACATATCATGCTATAAGTCAATGAATATTTGTTGCAGTGGTTTATTACTCTTTAAACAACATGTTTAAAGGGTAATTTGATGTTAAATTAAAAAAAACAATGTAATGTTTCCATATACTAGAAAAATATCAAATTAATTATTCTGTCCTCCTGGTATGTATAAATGATTAACATATATGTACATACTATAATTTTTTGTCCTAGGTCAAATGTTAAAAATGTAGAACAGCTGTAAAATGTGCATGTATTTACTCACTTGGTTGAAGGTGTTAATGTAATAATTTATCATTGCTGATAACGGTGCTGATTTCAGTGAATGGCTCAGAATTTTAAAAATCATACAAATATGATTAACTTTTGAGTTCTGACCTTATTAAACAAATTGTGAAAAATAATATGACCTTTAGTGTGTATAATATAATCAACAGGATAGACGAGCGTTATATGACAGGGATTAAAATGTTAGGGCTTTATCTGAATATGACATTTGCAGATTATTTCAAACCACTTCATTAATCATAAACCTTATTAGTTTTATATATTTGGTTTTTATTCAGAACAAATTTGCTCATGTGGCAAATCTAAATGAGATTTGTGGCTTAAAGAAATGTCTGAAATTAATTATTACAGGGTTCATAAGTTTTGAAAAAAACCTGGAATGGTTTTGGAATTTGAAAAATGCAAATTCCAGGCCTGGAAATGTTTTGGAAAAGTGAAAAGACCCAGAAAGTTTTGGAAAAGTCATGGATTTTTTTTTTTTTTTTTTTACACAAAAATAACTTTGCCTTATCTTGTCTAATATTTGTTACAGTTAAACCTGAACTATCCCGTTACTTTCAGGTGTCGCTGACTCTGATCCAGATGTTCGCTCTGTGGCAGCAGGGGGCGCTGCAGCAGCTCCAACTCAACATCAACAAACTGACACAGAACAACACACAGAGGGCAAAGGTCACAGCGGCGCCAACAGAGTCCGACCACGACAGCGACGACGGTGACGACGCAGAGGTTAGTCTAAACGATTTTGTTGAGTTTCACAGGTTCATTAAAGCTCAACTTCTAACGTCATTTTATTAACATTGCTGTGTTTGCATTATTATTGAATGCATTGTGTGTTGGTTCTGTTTGAAACATCTGGGTTGTTTTGTTTCCAGTTGTTTTTGGAGGGTAGAAAAATGACTTGAGGTCGAACAACAGAGTTTACTGATACTTCTTAATACATGTCGTTGATGCGGTGATGAGGTGTCTCTGATTGGCTCATAGAATGAATGTGTGAAAGAACGACCCCCCCTCCCCTCTGGCTCTGTGTGTGTTTACCTTACCAGAGTAGCATCCAGCTAGGTTTGGTGCTGTCACTTGTTTTGAAAACTTGCAGAAAAAAAACCCAGTTTGCTCCACCATTGTCTTTCAAGTTTGTGCAGCAGCTACTGTGGCGCTGTCTTCTCTTGTAGATGCTAATGCTAATGCTACTTCAGAGTTGCTGCAATGGGGCGGGAGTGTTACCTGCATTCCGTGGGCCGGTATAACCCCAAGTGGGTGACGCCTTTGTCCATATGACATAATGTGGACAGGCTTCTTCTCATTCGCTCGTTTCTCTGTGTTGTTTTCTATGAATGCGTAACTTAGCCAGTGGAGGTGACACACCACTTTCAAACACTGTGTTGGTAACTCGGGGTGACCCATCAGATTCCAAAAGGAGCATGTAAAAGTGGTTTTCAGTGGAATGACACCTTTAAAGTATCTGTTTTTGTGTTGGAAATATTTGAAACCACTTATCAGCCTTACGTCTCTGTACATCGACAGAGGTGGTGAAAATACTCGCTTTCTGTACTTAAGTAGAAGTACAGGTACTTGTGTGGAAAGAATCGAAGTACTGATTCAAATTGAGTAAAAGTAAAAAAGTACAATTTCTCAATTTTCTCAAAGTAAAAAAGTCTCGTCTCATTGTCTGAACCAGCTTTATCCTCACTAGGGTCACAGGGGTCACTGGGGGTCTAATCCAGCTACAATGGGTGAAGGCGGGGTACACCCTGTATGAGTCTCCAGTTCATCTCAGGGCTGAACATATATAGACAAACAATCACTGTCACATTCACACCTATGGGTGATTTAGATTAACCAGTTAACCTATCAGTGCATGTGTTTGGATGGTGGGAGAAAACTGGTCATAAATCAATGTAAGTGTTGAATAATGAGGCATGTTCGTCTGTGTCCATTGGATGTTAAAGGTCAGAGCAGTGTCTCCGTCAGCTGTTCTGTTCTGATGGTTGTTGGTTTTGTGTCCAGGGGATGGAGTGTGAGACGTCCAGTCCATCGGTCAGCAGGACACACCCACCTCCTCCTCCTCCTCAGGAAGAAGACGATGGGTGGACAGTGGTGCGGAGGAAGAAGTGAAGACGGTGTAGTTGTGGAGAGTGAAGTGTGCATCCTGGAGGAGGTAACCTTTGACCTTCAGCATGGGACACAGACTCTTGGACATTTGTCCTCATGTTGCTCTGGTTCTGGTAGTCTCTGGGAAATCCTGCTCAAACCTCTGGAGGTTTCGACCTGGGATATGGACTTGAAGGAGGGGAGTGTGACCCTTGACCCCAGATTAAATGACCTTCATTGTGTTTTTTAAATAAATATATTTAAATGTAAACTCCTGTAGGTTTTCTCTCGTGTGACTTTTATTACCTCCATTATGTTTTCACCAGCATTTGTCCGTTTGTTTGCAAGATAACAAAAAGTTATGCTTCTGTTACTATGAGTTTAGTGTCTTTGTAGAACTGATCCATAATAAAACACATGGACTAATAATAAGTTGAGGCAGAATATTGTTAAAATTACACTTATTTTTCTTATAAAATGACTTGTTTTGGATTTGGATAATTTATAAAAGTATTTTATTAATTTAATGGGGTTTTTTTGCACTAAAACAATGACAAATGTGGAGATGTTGATTATTTATAGGTCATGTTTTCATTTTACTGATCGGTGTGTGTGTGTGTGTGTGTGTGTGTGTGCTCTCAGTGCTTTTCTATTTGAATCAGTGACAGTAACATAATCCTTTTTCACTCATTTAAACACTTTATGGTTGATCATTTTTGTTTGAATTAGAAAACTTTAAAACTATTTGTGAATGTGCAGTTGAAGTTTTACAAATACTTCAAACTGTCCAAATAAAAGATTATCCAAGACATCCTTCAATAAATTTGAGGTTAGGGTTAGAGACAGAGTCGAGTCTAGTCTAGTCGGTGCTAATGGAAACAAAGCATTAAAGGATGGACAAAGGTCAGGTCACAGGAAACAGCTTTCATTCACCTTTATTTTCACATTAATACAAGTAGAAGCATTCCACACAGGCTGGACACACGTAGAAAAGAAAACATCTGTTCATGTCTCCGGTGATGTCACTGGGGTCAAGGGTCATATCAAGGCACTATTTATTTATAAGGATATAGAAACATGTGAGACTAAGGTGAGGAAGTTGGCGGTCATCTGAGTACAATTCACTCACGTTTATCAATACTGTTATCGATACGGTGATGGATCAGTGAGAGGTCGGTGGCTGTCAGGAGGCTACAGTGTGCTCGTCTAAACCAAGACTCATCATCACCATCATCATCATAGGTGATGTTTAAGAGCAGGTTCAGGAATATGAGTCTCTGATAAATAATCAATAATCAAAAATAATAAAACAACAGCAGAAAGTGAAGAAATACAGAAGAAAAACAAGCAGCTTAAAGGAACAACGGCACAGAAAAACAAAACGTTCAGAAGAAGAAGAAGAAGAATCAAACTGACTGAAAAGTCATTAAAGTGACTAAAGGTGAGATCTTCATCTGTCGCCCCATTGGCTGCTTGTTCCCCTGAACAGCCAATCGGGTTTTTACACTGTAAAAAACATAATCTGAGACTTAGAAAATCAACAAGAAGCGGTCGAGGCGATGGTTAGGGTTAGGGTTACAACTGTGTCCCACTGAGTCTGGTTCTGTTTCCTCTGTTTTGTTTTGGTTCTGTTTTTTGTGTTTATCCTCTGATCTGTTTGTTAAAGGGTCATTCTTTTGTTTTTTATCTACGTGGTTTGTGTTCCCTTTGCCTGAACTAAGGCGACTACTATTATTATTATTATCATCTTCTCCATGCTCTATTATTATTACTATTTTAAAAAATTATCTATAGATATAAATTCCTTCCTTTACTTGAATAACTTGTGTATTATTGTGTCTATATGACTTTATAGACATTGTTCTGAACATATATATGGGCGTTCACTCCTAAACGTGCCTGCCTGTATACATAGGTTTCGTAAAAGTCGGTGAAAAAATGTGTCTACAGCGCCCCGTGGAAAAGTCAAAATATATTGAATTAGGCCAGATAACACTCAAGTGAAGTTAGAACTATGAAAATCGGTACACATGTTCATCATCAGGAGATGAATAAGAAACATTGTGGTGGCCACGCCCACAAACCAACAGGAAGTCCGCCATCTTGGATTGAAATTTTAAAAATTCCGAGCCATGGTTTTCGCTGCCTTAATAATTTAATGAACTCCTCATTGGCCGTTGGGTCCAATAAGCTCAAAATCGGTGAACACTATCTAGACAAGTTGGACATGAAAAGTTATCAAAAATTTTTGGAAAAGTTGCATCGTTTTTGCTGACGTCACAAATTTTGCAAAGTTTTCAGGGAAAAAAATTACCATTACATAAATTGCTTCAGCTCGGACATACGAACACTGATTTGGCTAAAATTTGACATAGACGTTTATCTCCCATCTCTACATCCATTTAGGTAAAAACATTCCGATTTCTTACTATAGCGCGCCCTAGAAATGTACTTTTATAAAAATGGCTGTAGTTCAGACATACGAACACTGATTTGACTGAAATTTGACTCATTTGTCAGTCTCACAGTTCTCCAGCCAATCAACATACAACACTTCAAATAAGTCACTCTATAGCGCCCCCTACATATTTATACAAAAGTGTGCGTTTCTGGCTGAATATCACATCCCGCCCACAGTATGACGTCAGGTCGCCGTTTTAATTTATTCATTTCGTGGGGGGTGGAGCTTCTTGAACACAGTTCTACGATTGGCTGTGCCCCCCTGCTTGCTCCGCCCCTGACTGGCTACATGCTAGTATTATCAATGCGGTTTTTAAATCTCTGCTTGAAAAAGGTCCAGGACCCAAATGCTTCTATGCTATATTAAAGTTGACAGGATACCTTTTTTTCTTCTTCACCTCATGCTCCTATGCACCTGTCCCCTGAAGACTTTTTAGGTGTGCGCCAGCCTCCTTACTTTTAACTGGAAAATAAAACACATTCACGCAAAAAGTCAGCATACCATCTGTTTATAATAAATCAAATTAACAGACCTGGATTTATCCCCAATACTCTGATACCTTCCTGCACATATACGTGGTTAATCTGATTTATTTTGTTATTCGACATCTGCGCATGTGTAAAAACAAAGTAGTCGAAAACAGATGTTATGTAGTGAAAAGCGAGCAGAAGACAGAAAGAGGAAGTTTAATTCTACCATTGTTCTGTATGTATGAACTAGAGCACATTATATTGTTTGAGCGTCGACATTGCGATGTACATGTGCAGTCACATCGCAGGTCCTCTAGTGAAGGAGGCAAATCAAGTCAGTGTGTTCTTACGTAATTTCAAGGATACGTGACACTTACTACATACAGCGATCCACAAACCACAATCATTCTTAATCAATTTGGAGTGAGTCACTGGTAACAACTTTGAAAAATGAGCAACAAACAAAAGAAAATCACAGTTAACTGAAGATTTGGTTCCAAAAAGAGAAGTTTGACCATTTACGTCGGCATCACACAGCTATTATGTCCTCCTGAGTATTTTTTTCATATTGCAATATATATATATATATATATATATATATATATATATATATATATATATATATATATATATATATATATATATATATGTATATATAGCATGGTTAAAATAAATAAATAAATAAATCACAATATCACTTTTTTACAATATCGTGCAGCCCACGAACGAACTCAGAATTAAATCTGATAAGACTGGAGTGTCTAAACCTGGGTTTATTGATTTATGTGCATGTAAACACACCAGATCTGATTATGACGATTATCAGATTATTGTCAGTTATCTGTGTTTATGGTCGTGTTAACGGGCTCGGTGATCTGCTGCAGATCTGGGATCAGCCGGTGTTTAACTCCTGATTGACTCAAAGCAGAACAGAGGACATGAACAGAACCAGAGGACAGATGGTGTGAGGTCCACTCCTAACACCCCTCAACCGGTGTATGTGTGTGTGTGTGTGTGTGCGTCAGGGCTGCAGCCAGCTGTGTTGCAGACACTGTGCAGCCGTCGCCCTTCGATCTGGCTGCAGCTCCAACATGGTTAACAGGAAGTCACTGAACTGGGCAGCCTGGTCCAATGGCCACTCGTATTTCTCCAACAGGACCTCGAACAGACCCCACGGCTTCAGGGACGAGATGTGACGCAGATCGCCTGGATACAAGGACCCTGTCGTCAGGTTTAGGAGCAAACCATCTCTTTTACCACCTCATAATGGATTCTACAGTGCAATCATTTTTATTTATATCAGCTTGTGTACTTTTAACCTGTGCAATTTTAATATTATCACACACTGTGATTTTTACTGTGGAATTTTTGTGTTGAAGCAGCATTCATTCAGCCATTGTGTACTGTGACTCTAGCAATATTTTATCTTTTATATAAATATATATTTATATTTATGCAAATATAGAGGTGTCAATTTAAAATTTCGTTGTGAAACCAATGACAATAAAGACTATTCTATTCTATTGTAAATGGACGGACAACGAAGGGATCTGTGTCAAATTAAACAGCCTCACTCACCTCTTCTGGTGAAGTATTCTCTGGAGTACCTGCCAGACAGAGCGAAGGGCAGAGGAATCGGACCCAGAAGCTCCATGATGTGAGCCAGGTGATCTGGGGGGGGGGGATACAAACGAGAACAATAACCCTGGAACTTGTTGTCACATTCTACCAGGAATAGTGCTGTTAAATGATTAACATTTTTTTAATCAGATTAATCATAGGGTTCCTGTGGATTAATTTCAGTTAATCACAATTAATTACCATTCCATTTTAAATCTAAAAAAAGAAAAAAATTCTGCATTTGATTTTTCATGAGCAAATTGTCAACAAAGAATGGAATATACCGTATATGGACTTAATGGTTTTGTTTGCAAGCTAGGCAACACATTAGCCTAAGTGCTAGATATCGTACACTTTGCATTAATGTAGTATTTTAAGATGGAAGAAGTGTTTGGATGGTTTACCTTCATCTCTGGTGTAATCTTCCCCTGAATGAGGCTCAAACAGATAATCCCCTGTTGCCAGCTCGAAAGCCTGAAACACAAAAACATGGATTCGTGGGTCGGATCATTGCTTTTCTTTGTATTTATTGTGGATTTTTTTTTTTGTCTCCGCTTGTGAAGACAGAAAAGCCTAAAGTCTAAAAGTTTAAAACAAAGACAAACTATGAAATCTTTGCATGTCAGTGAAGTTCAGTGGATTCTTGGGGCTCAGTTACTGATCCGTCCGAAACAGTTTGTGATATAATCAAATCAGTTGGTAGAGCGGGTCGTCCAATGACTGAAGGGTTGACGGTTCATGTCCAAGGTGTGGCTGTCCACATGTCGAAGTGTCCTTGGGCAAGACGCTGAACCCTGACTTAGTCTCCCAGTAGGACTGACAGAACCTTAGAAACCTACTGGTGTGTGAATGGGTGAATGTGAGGCTAGTGTAAAGCGCTTTGAGCACCATGAAGGTGGAAAAGAACTATACAAGTGCAGAACATTTATCATTTATGAATGGGACATACAGCCAGTGGAGGTGACACCACTTTCAAAGGCAGCATGTGTTGGTAACTCGGGGTGACCCATCAGATTTTAAAAAGAGTGTGGAAAAGTGGTTTTCAGCGGAATGACACCTTTAAAAAACAATGTAACTTTTGTTTTCTCTTTCCAATAACAAAAAAGGAAGTGAATAATAATAACTTTCTTTTTTTTTTATAAGAAAGAGAAAAAGAAAATTTCTGAAAAGGAAAATCCAATTACCAAAAGATACACTGACCGTTTGTCACGTAACTGTCTTTTTTAAAAGAACAAAAATCAATCTGTTTTTAAATTTGGTTTATCGGTTTTGACACTGAAAAAGAAAAACACCTTGAAATTACATTTGAATTCTTCTACCACTAGTTTTTCCTTTTGTTTGGGAAAAGACAATTACCAAAAGATACACAGACCTTTTTTCATATTCAATTGAGTATCTGCAATCGGAAAATTAAAAAAAAAAAAAAAAAGACTTATTTCATTATTCATGTACAAATAAAAAAATAAAGAAACAACATCTTTTTCACTGTTTCGATTGTATGTACAAATTAAAAATTGGAAATAGACACATGGACCAAATGTCAGGTTTCATGTTGACATTTTTTATATCTGATTTGGTTTGACCCAGAACTTCATGTGTTGATCTGGACAATCGTGGGTTTGCTAGTTTTCTGCCTGATGCATTCTGCAATAATGGAGAATTTCATCTTATTAAGAGGCAACAAAAGCATTACTCTCAAGGGGGGACGACATGACAACTGAAAAAATGATCAAGATCTTCCAGGTATTGTTGTTTTGCCTAACACAGTGTGACCACGGTAGAAAACCTATTTCGCGTTACAAACGAAGAAGTCAGTAACGTCCGAGTCGAACCAGATTGGATATCAAAAATGTCAGCATAAAATATGGTCCATTTGCTTATTTCCAATTTTAAGTTTATTTGTTATCAGTCTATTTTGTACTCTTGTAATTTTATATTTCTTATTTATTGATTTATTTCACCCTGTAATTTTTTTAATCAATGTGAAGCACTTTGGGCTACAGTGTTTGTATGAAAGGTGCTATACAAATAAAGATTATTATTATTATTATTATTATTATCAAAAGACTGAAAGTGAACTGTTTTTGATTTGCACATGAATAACAGAATAGAACAGAATGTCTTTGTTGTCATTATACAACAAAATTGTATGATCACTTCAGCCCAGGAAAATAAAAAATGAAGTGTGTATTTGTGAGTCTGTGTGTTACCATGCAGGCGGTGCTCCAGATGTCGGCTGGCGGTCCGTACTCTGCTCCAATTAGAACCTCCACAGCTCGGTACTGTCGGGTCTGAATGTCCTCTGTGAAGTGTTTGTGCTAAAACACCAGAGAAAGGTGGTGTGTGATTGGTCGGGAGGAGACAGGTCATTGGACTCATGTGACCGGACAGGAAGAGGAGGAACTCACCACCCAACATGCATTGCCCAGATCAGCAATCTTCACTTTGAGTTTGTCTGCGTTTTGAGGTTCCAGAGGGCTGAGGACGAAGTCTGACGCACAGAACACTGAAGAAAACACAAACCACAGAAGAATTGTTGATCAATTGGAACAATGTTGGTATGAAAAAGGTTGAACAGGCAGAATGAGACAAGTTTATTCTTCTTCCTACTTATTTTACTTCATGTAAATGTTGAGGATTAAGGCAATGTAGTTTTATGTTACCATTTATTTTGTTTTGATCTTTTTTTAATTTGTATTAACTTCGGGTGATTTTCAGATTGTTATAACGTGATTGAAATAAACAAATACAGACCAAAACAAATAAAATAAATCTATAAATAAAAGAAGAGCATCATGCTGCCTGTCACTTGTGTTGTGTTATTTATTTGTGTGTTTTCACCGTCTCGACTGCTTGAATATCCTGACTGTGTAGAAAGTGCTGATTCGGATGTTGCTGACATCACAGAACTGGAGAATCCCGATAAGCCAGAGGCGGGGCTAGAGAAGCGCCCGGGGGCGTGGCCGTTACACCTGTCCTCCAACCAGGACGAGTTGGACTCCGGGCTGGCCTTGGAATTGGCCGTGGGACAAGAATTGTTGCCGTTGACGACGTGGGAGGCTGAAGTCACAATGGTAAATTTTAGTAATGGGGTTTATCTGAGATGTTTTAGACATTAAACAAGGAAGAAGTTTGGACTCACGGTTTGTGTCTACGTCGTCGGGATTCGTTGGACCATCCTCCTCCTCCATCCTCTGAAGAAAATCACAAAATAAACAGACTGAACGATGAGACGTCACCCTAACACAAACACATCAACACTTACAAAACTCTAATCCTGGTTCTGTTGTTTTAGTTTAGGGACCACATGCACTGGACCAGTAAAATAATAACATAATAACCTATAAAAATAAAGGTTATTATTATTATTTAATTATGAGGAGGACATTTACCTGGATGTCCATCAGTCTTTCTTCTAACAGCCTTTGCTGTCGTTTTGCTTTTCTTTTTATCTTCTTCCTCTTGTTTTTTGACAGTTTACCAGCCTGCACACACACATGGACAGTATGAGGACACAGTGTAATTAAAAAAATACCAATATCTCTGATGAAACTCGGACCTGGTTAGAAGTTCATGCATCATGTGACCAACATCTGATTTTATTGTTTTTTTTGTTTTGTTTTGTTTTTTTACTGATGCTGAATAAAACATTTTCACTGCTATAAAACACACAGCCTATTCATAAAAAGTCCCACATTTTTGTATTTTATTGAACAACCTTTAACTTTGATTATGATCTTCAATAATCTGATGTAATGTGACAGAACTTCTTTCTAATAAATTCTAGCCCAGATCTTCTCTGGATGATGAGTCTGATTACTGTGTAAATTCTTCTTTATCACATTTCAGAGATCCTGATGTGGGTCAAGTCTGGATTCTGTGGGGTCCAATTGACTTGTAAATTGATGGTACTACTAAAGAATTTGATTCTGATGACACCTGGTGTTGTCATATTGGAATATGAAGGTGTCATCAGCATAGACAGAGATTCACTGAGGTTTACTGTGACATTCAGTTCATTCTGGCTCAGTTTAACTCATTCATGGAACCAGAACATTGTTAACTCAAACCTGAATTGAATCAACTGCCCCCACAAGATTTGACTATACAGTAGGCACAAGGCATGATGGGTAATCAGCTCTCCCAGTTCTGGAATAGGGTCAGTTTGGACCACATGGCCATTATCCATTGAAACAGTCCAATATTTATACCTTTTTCTGATTATTGTCATTATACCTGTTTATTACATGCTCCACAGTTGTTTAGTCTCAATTTCGTCAATTTTCTTCACACTTTTCATGTGTAAATACTTCAACTTTCACTATTAAACATAGAAAGGTTTGATTTTAAGCGATCTCTCATGCCACTTTAAAGATTTTTTTCCATTCCATGTTACGTCTAATATGATGTTTCATTAATATTCTAAGTTTTAAAAATGCACTGGATCGTTTTTAATTCAAATTTTAGCCATTTCAGCTCCGTAGTCATTTTATTTTCTTAATACAATCTAAAAATCTGACAGTTCTAAATTGGACTTCCATTGTTTGTATGACCACAGGATATGTGAGAAATGAGATGCTCCTCACTGCATCACTTAAAGGGTTAAGGGAACTGAAACCCATTAATCACTGTAGTAATTATCTGACGAAGGAATGTCAACTATTGGCTCTCCAGTTACATCCAGGCAGACATTTTATTAACTAGGCTGTGCATATTATGACTATTAACAAATTGTCAACAGGTTGCTTCAACAGTTCTGTATAATTAAACATCAAATTAGTAGATATAATTAAATAAATATGAAAATATATTTGGGCTAAATCTCCTTTAATCTGGTTTAATTTGACATCTGTCCATGTAGTAAGTGATATGTAACCTCTACATAGAGGTCAAATATCTTAAAACAAACAAAAAATCCTGAGAAACCTCAATTTGTCAATAGAATTAACCTTTAAACAAAAAATACTCCTGCACTTCATAAAAAAAAATCACTACTAAACATAAAGCAATGGCAGGAAGTTAACATTTAAACTTCTCAAACACAGACACACACACACACATATATAAGTATCTATTGAAGATAAAATCAACTCTTTATTTTCATCAAGCAGTCTGGCAAATTTTACTACAGCGTAACAATGAACCAATGAAAACACAGCAGGCGTCACACCTGGACACTTACCTGGACGTCCCTGGGAGCCGTGCTAACTAGAGAGAGACATGTAGAGGCAAACAGAGAGAGAGAGAGAAAGAGAGAGAGACAGGAAGTAAACATGAGAAACAGAAAAACCAGAGAAGTACAGATGGAAATGAAGAGGACAGTTAAATGGACAGACGAGTAAAAAGACAGACAAGTGGACAGGTAAACAGACGGACGGATAAACAGACAGACACAGGTTAATTAGCAGGTAAATAGAAAAACAGCTTTAGAGAAAGACAGGAAGGCGACAGGAACCACAGCTCCCAGTTCCACTCCAGTCATTCCAACAACAAAAATAATGCATTTTTAAAAATAAAAAACTTGTTCGTGTTTTTTATTTCACAATGATTAGGAATAGATTAGGATTAGAAATAAAGGCATCAACCAATCATGTTGTACAGTAGCTGTTTCTGTAAGTAAGTACATTTAATTTCTATAGCACTTTTCACAGAAAAAAAAACAAAACAGTAGTACAGAGAAACAGACAATACAAGCCCATAAAACATCAATCTAAACACCTGCCTAAATAGATATATGTTGAGCTCCTTCTTAAAGGAGTCAATGCTTTGTAGTTAAATGTAGTTCATTCTACACATGTGGAGAACTGGTTTGGAAAGAGTGTTCTCCTCAGGTTCTGAAGTGTGTTTGGGGAACCATCAGGGGTCTGCTTTGATGACCTTAATGAGCACAGGGGGGAATATGGTGGCAGCAGCTCTGCTATGTAGAGAGGGACTTATTTACTTTTCATTACTGCTGGTACACAGCTTTTTAACTCTTATGTATATGTCTTTACATACCTGCATCTTTTTATATCCATTTAACTTCCTTATATTTTATATAGTCAGTGTCAGCTCACTGTACGTCCTCTCTCTCTCTGCACAATGCACAAGAATTCCAATGCACTGTATTTTCTGGACTTAAAAGCCTTTAATTTTTCTCAAAAACGACAGTGCACCTTATAATCCAGAGCAAACAAGGACTGAACTGAAAAATTGAGTGCATTGTGTTATAACTGTACATTTTTGACAGTTATTGTGATTATGCTAACGTTTGATTTAGCAGTATTGTGAATACACTCATTAACATTTGAACAAAGGTGAGTTATTGTGAATGTGTTTACTAAAGTTTGACTGACTTATCTGACAGTTTTGTTTCGCTTAATGCACCTTATAGTCCAGTTCGATTTATATATAATAAATAAATAAATAAACCATTCATTGACAGTGTGCCTTATAATCCAGTTCGCCCTGTAGTGCGGAAAATACAGTACCCCTTTTTAACTTGTACCCACGGTAACAAAAATGTACTTACTTGGTCATGAAGGACTCGAAAGGTAAGAACTAAAATCATAAACCAAATTGTAAAACTGACAATCAATGGAGGGAACATAACACTGGGCTAATGTGATCTCTTTTCCTGGTTGCTGTTAAAAGCTGTATTGCTGCTGTATTTGGCAGACTGTAAGTGATTAAGAGCTTTTTTATTAAAACACTTAACGTCATTGTAAACAGTCTCACCTGTATGATAAGACAAGAGTCAGAGGACGATC
This sequence comes from Siphamia tubifer, assembly GCA_020466265.1. NCBI lineage: Eukaryota > Metazoa > Chordata > Actinopteri > Kurtiformes > Apogonidae > Siphamia > Siphamia tubifer. Next base: position 8,541,096 of record CM035789.1, on the reverse strand, counting down.
ATCATCTTAGATTTAATACTTTTAATTCTTCTTCTCTGGGAGCAGAATAAAAATATCCACAACCCACCTGATCATCCTGACCAGCACACTGTCAACACACTTCCAGCCCAACAAACACACAACAATAACACACATCCACACACACACAGAGCTGTGTAACAGACCAATCATGTGTCTCCTCCTCACCTGAAGACCCAGAAGGGGGTGGGGCCCCAGCTCTCTGCCAGACTGTGGCCTCAGCCGCCAACCTCCTTATGTAAACATCGTCTGCGTCCAATAGGATGTTCTCAGGTTTAATATCTGTGTGGATGATTTTACATTTGGTGTGGAGGTAGTCCAGACCCTGCAGCACCTGGACCGGACAGATAGACGGACATCAGACAGGTAATGCACACCTGAGGCCGTCAGCACCACTGTGTACGTATATGTGTGTGTTACCTGTTTGATGATGGCCTTGACACACACCAGAGGAAGTCCCATGTAGTTAGACTTGATGATCCATTTTAACAGCTGATGACCCAGAACCTCCAAAACCATACAGACATCTTGGATCAGCTGAGGAAACTACTGGTGAACTGATGGATGGAACAGGTAGGAATCACAGTAACCGACAACACAATGCTATCATAGTCCTACTACACTGACTTCAGTTAATTTACACTATTGCTTGTTCGTTTCCAAATCTATGCAAATGTTTGTCATACTTTTAGTCTTTATGGTCTTACTAGTGTTATCTCTTAAAAGCTATAAATTCCATGTACATTCAATTAGCTTCATTCTTTTTAATGTACCAACGCCTATATGTACAGTATTACCCCTGTTAAAAAAATAACAAAATATACAGTAATTCCTCAAAGAGTACAGGTACAGAAGGTACAGGGCCTTTATTTGAAGGAGGGTTATATAAAAAGACAGAAGTTTATTTCCATTGTAAAAGCAGAAATAGTGCAGTTTAGTAAAAAAAAAAAAATGGTTCCAATGTCCAAATTGTGAAAATGAATGAATCATGGATCAACTGGGTCCCTTGAAAAGTCAAAACACAAGTCATTATTATTATTATTATTATTATTATTATTGTACAGTGACTGAGATTAGACCTTACCACTTCACAATAATTACAGATTCTATGGACTTTATGGAACTTGTTAACATTGTTATTGACAGCACATTAATTGACAGCTGATGAAAGTTTCTAATTTGAGGACTGGCTCATTTTTGCTGATATGCACCATGACAACAGCCTGTAACTGAAGCCTAGTATTTGAGGAAATACAATATATTGAAAAAAAAAATACTATTTCCAGAGTAATATGTAATAACACACACACACACATATATATATATATATATATATATTTTTTGTTTTTTTTAATTTGTATTTTTTTCTTGGAACTTTTACACTGTAGAACCACTCAAACTTTAAGTTATTCTAATCAAGGATGCATTACCAGAGAACAGCGCACAGTTACTCTAATGATACAATAATAAATGACTAAATCCAGGTATTTTTTCACCAGTTCTTGGCTTCAAATGAAAGCAGTTATTTTGTTGCACTACTATGGTGGTCTCTGGCTTTTCCTTAAAGCTAGTAAATGATAAATGATCTGAGTGCGTTGGGTTAAATCAGCAGTTATTGTGTTTTCCCTGCAGGTTTCCTAGAATTCTGCTGTTCTATAGAATATGACACATTCACAAGTTAACCTACTGTTTTTGGTTAAAGCTGGGAACATTCTAAATTCTGTACAAATTCATTTTTTGGACCTCCATGCTCTGAAGGGTTAAAAATTAGCTCCTCTAACTCAACTAGTGCCACTTCCATGTTGGTAAAAAAAGATGTATCTGTAACAGTGATAACATTTACTCCTTTGTGTACTGAAATCTGGAATAATACAAATGATCCCTAACAGTTCCAGGATTTTTTTTTTGACACTCGATAATACCCAAGCTGTTCAGTCTGTGCCATAAAAGTACTGAAACACTGAAATTTGGTAAGTGCTCTGTCTACAATAAATCAAGGCGTCTGTGTAACTGAAGAAGAAGATTTACCCTTGAAAAGGCAAAAAAAAAAGAAGAAGCAGGAATTCTATATTTATTCCCTGCATTGTGGTTCTACTTTCAGTGATTTGGAAAACTGAGATGAAACAATGCACATAAGACTGAACAGAGTTTAGTGCTTTTCAACAGACACAGTTTTCATGTCCAAGTGTTTCCATAAATATAGTGATATTTAACACCAACGTATTGAGAAAATATTTGTAGAGGAAGCAATAGGATGCGTTTGTGTACCGGCAGACAGATAGACAGACAGACAGGTGAAGGATACGAACTCCATTAACTCCAGAGATCTTGAAGTCGTCGATCAGCTGGACGATGGTTTCCCTGTGTGGGTCGGAGGGGTCACTGTCCCTCACCTGGACAAACACATAACACCACATTACATCCTGCTGCTGTGGTCATCACTAGGGGTGTACAGAGGTCTTTGGTTTGATGCATTTTTGGTGCAGTGAAATGCTCCCATTGCTCCAAAATGTTCCCAAATCAGAAACCTTAGAGAAGATGGAGGGTCACCCAGCTCTGGTTTTGTACATGTGATGCTGCTCCGAGCTGCCGTGCTGGTTAAACTTCAACATGTGGATGGCGCTGTACTGCTCAGATGTTTGTCTAGGGTATAAAATGCTAAACGTGGGTTGTTCTCCCTGCTCATACGGTGTGTGTTTCACTTCAAGGTTCGTGTAGAAACTTAAAAGGGGTCATAATAATTCCACATTTTAAATCATTTCCCTGTGGTCAACATAATTGAATTCTTCAATAATTCAACTCCACAGGTCCACCTTCAACACTATTTCTGAGTAGTGACACAAGAAAGGTGGTTTTAAGCGCTGGCCCTTTAAATATACATGAGCCACTTCAGGCCCCGCCCCCTCCAGGTGGTTGTTCTGACTCATTCAACCAATAATCGATCATTTTAGGAAATCGGCACAAAGTTTCGACATATTTTCAGTATGGACTACAGTTGATAAACAATTATGTCGAACTGGAGAAATGTTTGTCGGAAGTCTTGTCCTCATATGTGCAAATATGACAAAACTACTTAGAGATGCAACAAATTAAGCAGGAATTTAAACGGGTTATAGTGATCCACTCTATTTTTGCCAAAATTAATATGACGATAGCTTTACAGTACCTACCTGGGTCTTTATGAAGTATTAGGGTCCAAATAAAAAAAAAAAAATGAAACAAAGACTAATAAAAGTGGGCTTAACTGAATATATAACCCCTTTAAGGTGAGTGTGTGTTCTTCACACAGGCTACATGAACTCGTTCAGTACGACTCCATCCTTACACCCATAGTCGTCACAACTTCATCTCTAGTTATAAAGCATCTTCATCAGGTTCATGTTTGCTGTGTTGTCACACTCACACATCTTAGCAGCTTTATCTCATCCAGAGCCGTCTCAGTGTAATGTGGAGCGCTCTTCACCACCTTCAGTGCAACAAAACGCTTCTTCCTAAACAAAAATTAACAAAAACACTGTCAGACACAGATATTAGCTGCAGAATGAATGAAGCTTATATCAGATTGTCTTCTCTCTATGATGTTCTATGTAAGTATACACCAACCAGACAACATTCTGACACTGACCAGTGATGTTAATGTTAATTATTTCATTCCAGTGGGATCTGCCAGTGGGTGGGTATATTAGTCACCAAGAGAACATACAGACTTTCAAGTTGATGTATTAGAAACAGAAAAATGTTCAAGAGTAGGGATCGGAGCACAAGAAAAACTGTTATGAAATCAGCGGGTCAGAGGATATCCAGATTTCGTTGTTCATTCTTGGTATGAAGTGGTTTGCATCGACCAAAAATACCTAAAGAACAACTGGACCTCCACCAATTATTACTATCTGTTTAATATTGTGCAGGTCCTTCTTTTTCCCCTAAAACAGTTCTGAGCTAAGTCCTTGAGTCCACCAGACCACTGCAGGAGTGTGCGTTATCTGAATCAAGACATTAGTGCCAGATCCATAAAGTCCTGGACGTTATGAAATGGGATTGGACTTGTTTATCTGGTATGTCTCAGAAATGTGAATGTCCTTCCTAAGTCCATGCCTGGTCAGTACTAACCAGTGCAGCCCAGGAACATCCAATAAGACCTGTAGTAATTGTTAGAGCAGAGGGAGGGACTTCTCTATAGTATAAGAGGGTTCCCACTCTTTTTAAGGTAGCATTTTCCACGACATTTCCAGGATATTTTTAGAAAATTCATGATAGGATTTGGTCATAAACTCGTACTCCTTAGTCGCAAGTTTCTTTGCCGCCATTTCTGTGATTATGCAGGGACTTTGCAAAGTGTCTGATATTAATCCAAATTAGATAAAGACAATATCAAAAAATACAAACTGTGTAGTGGAGTTGTTTAACGTCTATTTGTTGCATGCTGCTTAAAATTCTGAAGAAATTTCTCATAAATAAATAAATGCCTATTTGACTGTGGAAAACTATCCAAACAAAACAAAAACTTAAAACAATTTTATTGAGTCTAATTTGTTTTAACTTAGACATGCAGAACGTCTTAGTATAATTCATTTTTATCAGACTGTTCCCGTTGTTTCAGCGAATTTAGGCCCTTAATGCGCATGACCACATACAATGAGTTTAGACTGATTACCGCCATTAAACAATTAGCTCTATGCTAACACATAATGGAAATCGCCATTAACAAGCCAACAGAAATTAGCATCGCCAATTTAATTGACCAGGACACGTTGAACTTTATTAAGAAACAAAACAGTCAGTTATCTACTGTGGTCATACTTACAGCCATGCACCGAGTACATTTATATATGAACTGATGGACTGACTTTTCCTTGTTAGATTGTCCTTTCAGTCATGCCAAGCCTTTCTCTATGGATTGGTATTAAAACCTTATTTCATATTCTCATTAGATCACCCAGTCTTTATGTATATGTTAGTGTTTTGTGTGTGTTTGTCGTACTGTAAATCCCAGCAGAGCCAAACTGTAGAAAAATGTCCCCATCCGAGTTTTCTGACCACGTGGTACCTGCCGTTAAATAAGTCACCTATCTTCACCGGGTAGTAACCACCTTTAAACACAGCAAACACAAAACCACTGAATACTATAAACAACTGTTCACTTGATCGTGATCACATTTTATCAAAGTGCCAGGGATAAAAATCGTACCTTTACAATAATCCGATGGGTCCTCCTGCTCTTCATCATCCGAGCCCAGCAGCTGAGTGGGAGGTGGGGTAAAGTCCGGAGGGGGTGGGCTAAGATTCGGAGGGGGCGTGGTCAGCTGAGGGGTGGCCAATGACATCATGGGAGGCAAACCGATGGAAGGGGGAAGTGAGTCGAAGGAGCGGAGGAATGAAGAGGCAGAGGAGGAGCAGAGAGGGGAGTAGAGGTGGGAGGAGACACTGGAGGTGAATGTCACGGAATTCAACAAGAACGGATCTGGGTGGGAGGGGCTTAAGGGTGGAGTAGGCGGGGCTTTGGCAGGATGATGGGCAAAGAATGACGGCGACTCGGAGGCACTGTGGGTGAAACTGTGAGGAGACTTGGAGGGATCGGATTCGTGATGGGAAAACTGCAGGATGGCGTTTTCAAGAGTTCTGTGAGGCAATATCGAGGGATTCTGGGTAATATTTTGGTTGCCATTCGGTGGTGACTGGCTGTGGGCGGGGCTTTGAGAATCATTGAGAGGTGACTGGCTGAAAACCTGACGAGTCGCCATCAGTGGGGGAGTTTGGGCGCCGTTTTCAGGAGGTGGAGACGGGGTTTTTATCGTGCGCAGGCAGGGGCTGGAGGTCTGGTCGGAGGTGGCGGCAATGGCGACGTGCTTAGGGGAGGGAGAGGGTGAGGGAGCCTGGGGGGCGGCCAGAGTGGGAAGGGGGGGCATTTTGGTTAGTAACGTGGGGGAATGAGGGGGGCTGTGTAGAGGCGTTGTGCTTTCACGTGGCTCTTCTGGTTGTGTTGGGGTTTTTTTGGGTGATCTTTGTGGAGAGTTGTGGGGTGTCAGCCGGGGGGGTTCGGTCTGAGGTGGCGTCTGGGGGCGGTTGCTGTCAGTATTCAGACTCTGAAGTTCACAGATGTCCTCAGACCTGCAACAGAAGAGAAAAAGTCACACTAAGAGCTTGTTTGTTTGGCTCCGATACTTACTTTCAAACTTTGAAAACCTGTTCATACTTATACATCAATGTAGTTTATCATCTCCATAGCAACGACTCTCTGCACTTCCATCTTCACACCTCCTTTCCACCTTTCATTTCCTCCTTTTCTATACTTGTCAAACAAATATAATGGATATGGAGGGACTTGAGCTTCTGGGCCAATAGGGATGCAATATTTAATCCTTAAAGTGAACATGTACTGGACATATTTATGACACTTATCGTGTTTGACTTATAAGCAAGAGGTGCAAAGTCAGTTAAAAAAAATTTTTTAAATTAAAAAAAATTAACAAGGGAGCTTTTTTGTCTCGCCCAACATTGGTTGGCCATGAGAGATATTGTTGTAATCATTGTGTGTGTTTGTCGGTGTTTGTGTGTCCGCAGAGACATACAGTATCATGCTATAGCTCAATGAATAATTGAGATATCACCATGAAATGATATGGTCATAACCAGTATTGGAAAAGCCCACAAACGAGCAAACACGTCACTGACCATGAATGAGTGACTTAGGACTCGTGGATCCATGACAATACGTTATGACGTAAGTTACCGGACAGAACCGCTAGTATTGCTCATGATCTTTTGAAATAACTAGAAATAAAAATTCACTACAGCCACCGTTTAAAGACCTACAAAGATTTTATTGATGACTTCCAGGCAACATTTTCTCGACACTGAACCTTTCCTAGGTGATTTATCATCCACCCTATTTTGAATTTTTCAGTCAAAATCTGGCATTTTCCTGTATTTAATTCACTGTTCATGGCAGCTCAGGGTAATTTCAAATGTTATTATATCAAAACCAAGAGAACAGATCTGAACTAATCTAACTCAGGTCAAATTGACTCATTTTGTCCAAACAATTGGGGCAATACATCTTCAAAACCAACAGATCTTGTTATGTGTTCATGTACTGTACCTTCCAAAAGTGGTCGAAGGAAGGACAAGTGGATCTGAAAAGGAGCAGGTCTAAGTGTTTGTAACAGAAACCTTTTGTACAGGACTTCAATGTTGTTGACAGGTTGTGAATGTCAGGACGATATACAACACCTTTAATCCTCCCTTAAACATAAATGGGCCAAAATAAACCGTACGTTTAACTTCACTGGAGTCATATCTGAATTGTCCAAACACTTTCTGAAGAGTTGTTCTTGACCTCATGCATCCAGTCAATGTGTTTCACCAGGAAACATCAACACAGATCAGACAGACACAGACTCAGTTGCTATCTGACTCATGTACATTGTTGAGGTTTGCCTGAGCTGCACTGAAATAGACCGGTGAGTGTGTGTGGGATCATGATTCAGTCTGTTTCTATTATTGGAGCTGAGGCTCTCTGGGCTGAGCTCCAAACCTACTTCTATGCCAGGGCAGCAGGTAGCTTAGCTCACGTGGTGGAAGCAGAGGGAAGCCATTAGCCTAGCCCGAAACGTGTGTCGGGTATATGTTTGTGTTGTTTGCCAACATCATCGCGTTGACCTGCAGTCAGTTCAGCTTACGCCTCAGAGTAGTATATGACATGACAGTACTCGACCAATTGAAACAGCTGCTCATGTGAGAGTCAGGGTTTGAAGACGAAGCTATGTTTATGCATTATACAACTATTAATATATAACTTTAATATATACCCAAGAGGCACTACTGCTGTTGGAGGAGGGTATTCAAAAGAAATAAATGCATGTTAAAAGGGAAACAAAATGGAACATTCTAATATATGTTTCAGTAGCGATAATAATCAGAGAAGTAGAAATAGAAATAGATATCCATATGAATGTGTCATATAGTGGGCAAAATGTTGGAAAAAGGGTTGGGCTAAATAGATTTGTAAATAATAATTTAACTTCTGTAAAATTCACTGAAGTATTAGAACATTTGACATTTAAATAATTATACATGCTATATTAACTGCATTCATGAAGGACTGTTCACTATATCTTTATTTGGGGCAACACAGCTACCAGTTACTGGTAAGCAAGAAGAAAAAGAACTGAAGTTAGGACTTGAAGTGGAAATTAAAATGTTGCTAATGACCAACTTCCTTTAAGCTAATTGCAAAACGAAATTTTAAACAAGTACAATTCTGGAATATTTGGCTTTTGCATTGAACTAGCAGGGATTACAAATGCAAACAGCAATAAATAAATTCAAGTTCTTTCCCAACATCCATCACATGGACTCATTCCGAGTGTGTTATAAAGGAATGATATTTGGCATTTTTAAATGGAATAATGCAGTTTCAAATGTTTCCCTGTGGTCGACATAAACTGTAAATGCTATGTTTGGGTCAGAATTCTTCATTAATTCAACTCCGCAGGTCTATCTCCAACCCTATGTCTGAGTAATGACACCAGAAAGGTGGTATGGAGTGCTGGCCCTTCAAGTGCAAATGAGCCACTTCATGCCCCGCCCCCTCCAGTTTGTTGGCCGTGCTTTCTGTCTCATTCACCCACTTGCATTTTTTAATATAACCAACAACTGAACAATGTAGGTAATTGGCTCAATGTCATCCTAAAAGAAATGTGAGTCAGAAGTGTTTCCCTTATATCTGTAAATGTTATGACATAACTTGTTATAAAATGCAACAGATTAAGAAGTAATACAAACAAGTTGTAGAAATCCATTCAATTTTTACTGGAATGAATATTAATGTATAATAAATAGGATTGCACCACCTGGACGGTTCAAATTAAAACTGTATGAACTCTAAGGGACCGAAAACACAAATAAATTAATCAAAGAAAAATAAAAGTGGGCTTAGCAAAATATAACCCTTATAAGGAAAGGAATTTACATTGATTTATTCTACCCGACTTAAAAACGTACCAGAAACATGTGAATATCTAATCTGACAATTACACTCCTTTATAGCCTTCATAAGCTGAATGTAATGTGCCAGTAAAAGGATACATATCTGATTCCACTTTTGAGGTCAGAAGGGTTTAGAACTTATGACCCTCACAGTGTCCAACCACCGGTCTCACATCTCTCTAATAGTACTATCACCCCTTACAGTCCATTGATCCAAATATTAATCATGGTCTTAAATTATTATTAGTATCCTTAAGAGGAAACACTGTGGAATCTCTCAGCCAACAGTCACAGCTCTGTTAGTGTATCTGATCAATATAAATGTGTAACTGCATCTCAGCCTTCCACAAAGAGATGAACGGAAGTGGTTTTTGACAATGAAACGCAGATAGGCCACAAATCACCATCCAACACACACATACATACACACACACAGCTTAATATAGCCTGAGTGTGTGTAGGAGGTCAGCACTCAGTCTGTTCTTGGTCTCTGCTATTTCTTACCGGTTCTCCTCTGCTCTGACTCTTCTGTGTTTCTTGCCTCTCCGTCGGTTCTTCTTGTTGGGACCGGCCGGGGTCCCAGGACCTGCACCGACTGCTGCTGCTGCGAGGGAGGAAGAAAGAAAGAAAGAAAAAAAAGAGCACAAAGGATCAGAAATAGCCCACTCATATTCAGTACTGATGACTTAATGAAATCCAAACTCTTGTTAACAGCTCTTTAGCAATGACATTCAACCAGTTTGTGCCAGACTGTACATAAAAAATTATAATATTGTTAAACATGTAGGAGTATTATTAGTGCTATGATGACATAATTTCCTGGTGGCATGTATACATACTGCACTTATGCTGCAAAATTCAACTAAAATTACATTACTATTTTTCACTGGAAACAGAGGTTCTGGTTAATCATATTTAATGACAGCTCATCTGACACAAACTGGGACTTTAATCTTTCATTTGAGGTGCGCATCATTAACATAAACCTTGCATGTTATTCACAAAAACATATCAAATGAGCAATAACAACTTAAGTAAACATGAGAAATGCATTTCTAAAGTGTCGGATCCAGGTTTGTTTTCTGTAAATATATGTTACATAAGTCATTAATGGTGAGAATTTACCACTAAATTAGTCATATACAATAAAATAAGTCAACATGTAAAATAATACACAACTTATCAGACTTTTCTTTGACGCTAATGCTGTTCACACAGCTTCAGTGAATTAAACCCAGTTAGTTTCACTTGATGGATGTATGACTCATTTCTTTTAAGGTAAAATGTTATTTAGTGTGTCTAATGTGCAGTAGTCACAGGCTGGTACCGTTAGCATTAGCATGTTAGCTCCAGACTCAAACATCGTATTATTAGACTCCCAACCAACAAGAAGCACTGACAGCTGCACCACGACACCGACCCGGGTCAGAGGCACCTTACCTATCAACATCCTGACTCCCAGACCTTGAACCGAGCCGAGCCGATGCGGTCTATTCCAGACGGGATAAGTAACGGATTTTGTGCAGCTAGCTCGTTAGCCGCCGCTGTCCGGTTGAATTCCGCCGCAGACGGGCGGTACAACCCGGAGACAGTCCGGCCGAGAGCGGTTCCGATGGTTCCTTACGTATCCCGGGTCAGAACGGGTCAGTGCGGTGCAGCGTGGTGACCATGAGTCCGTGGCCTGTCAGTTAGCCCGGTTATCCCCGTTAGATAACAGCTGACGGTCTGCTGTCAGTTAGCCTATTAGCCTGTTAGCTCCGGAGCCAGATCCACAGACTCAACAGCGGGTCTTCTCCGCGGTCCGGTGCGGTGTGTATCGGTTCTGTATTGTCTCTGTGCCGGGTCCGCTTGTTTATTCTGGGTGTGTTTAACGTGTCGCCTCGGTCCTACCGTTCATGGTCTCAACAGCTGCTGACAGTCTGACACCGGACACCGGCGTTTACGCATGCGCAATGTCCGACCACGCTGGGACGAAACCAAAGCAGGAGCAGAGGCGCAGCTACATACTGTACATGAGGAGGGGTCATACACGCACGAGGAGCGGGTCATACACGCACGAGGAGGGGGTCAAATAGGCACGAGGAGGGCCTGAAGAAGGAGGTGATACATGTATGAGGATGGGCTTATACATGCACGTCAAGAGGGTCATACATAGGGGGGTCATAGATGCACAAGGATTGGGTTATAAATGTACGAGGAGGGGGTCATACATACGATGAGGAGGTGATACATGCAAGAGGGGGGTATCATATATGTATGAGGACAGGGTCATACATGCATGAGGAGGGGGTCATTGATACATACGTGAGGAGGGGTTACACATGCACAAGGGCGGGGTGATATATAGATGAGGTCATACATGCATGAGGTCATTCATAGGTACGTGGATGAGGAGAGGGTCATGCCTGCAAATGTCCGCTCACATTATGACTTTCTCTAAAAATACTGTTCTTATTCTTCTGATGTTATTTTTCTGCAATAACGGCTTTATTTTTGTTGTTATGTGACTTTTTCATCTCAAAAGGTTTGACTTATTTTTGTTATATTTAATACATGGATTTAGCTTGGATTGTATTAGTCATCATAGGATTAAATGTTTATGTTCATGTTGCAGCTTCTTTGTTAAGAAAATGCTGTATATGTGCAAAATAAATTAGGTCAAGCAGGTGAAAACATTAAATAATGATGTATTTATATTATCTACAATTAATGTAGGAGTAAAATAAATGTTTATAACACTGCTTTTTTCCTGCTTTATAACATTACTATGAATATTTAAAAAATAACATTCAGTTCTATTCATTCTGATGAATAAACTCACAAACACATATGGAGAAATGTTAAAATTATAACTTTATTTTTACATCATACAAATTGTGTTTGGCCTCCTGCCTCTTCACAATAAAAACACATTTCCATTGCAGACTGACGAGTCTTTATCATCATCATTATCATCATCCTCCTCCTCCTCCTCTCCTCCTCCTCCTCAGAGGTATTTACAGGCACATTTACACACTGTTAGCAAACTGTACACAGTCAGTAGAAAAGCAGTTTGTGCTTCATCCTGGATTTATTTTATACAAACATTTAAACTTTTTATTCCCTTGTGTAGAAAAACATTTCATAACAACCAGAGCTCGTCCAATCAGAGCCGAGAATCTGTTTCAGCACGACCCGGAATACAAGATTAGAAAACTGTACAGATGTCAGGAGGGTCAGAGGTCAAGGTGTCCTGACCTTCAGCCTCCTTTGACAAACACATAATCAACAGCGGCGTGGGGGCGTTTAAGCCCTGCCTCTTATTGATTTAGAGAGAAAAAAAAAAGCTTTAAGAAGCACCAGAATCGTCATTATCATCATCATTATCATCATCATCATCATCATCGTTGTTGTCATCACACGCATGCAAAGGTCTATTCTGATCAGAGAACTACAGCTACGGGTCAAACACAGGCTCAAAAAACACGCAAGGCAAAACACAGAGAGAGCAGAGACGTTCAGAGTAACGGCAAATATCATCATCATCAGAAGAAGAAAAGCAGTGACGCTGCGTCCAGTCAGCAGGAAGCTCGGAACAAGAGTCTGATTGTTCATTTTCGACAGAGTCAGGACTTATTCATCTACGTATTTATTCACTTATTGCCTCAGTTCGAGTCCATTTACAGAAAAAAAACAGCAAGACGAGCGAGATCCCAGGAAGAAGAGTCGTCCTCACTGATTGCATCATTGCAGCGGGAAACACCACCAACAGCTCAAACAACAAACTGTTGCCATGGAGACACAGCTGATTATTTAAAGACACGTGGCTGAATCCAAACCCTGCCTCCATCACCTGTGTGCTGTGATGCATTCGCTGTCATGTGAAGTTTTCAGCATCATTGTACTGGGAAATTCTATTTCACTTCACACATTACAGCTTATTTTTGCATTTTATTGTTTAGTGATGCAGATTTTTCACCTTTTTTTTTTTTTACCAGCTCTCTAATTTTATGAGAATGATGAAAAGTTTGTTCTTTCAAAGACAATGTGATAAGCAGCTGAAAAATCATCTATTTTAATGTAAATTTTGAAGATGTCTGGTACAAAATGGGCACAAATAACAGTAAAATCGAATAAACAAAAGTAAAGTAACATTATATGTTAATTTTTTTTATTATTATTTTATTAGCGTTATTTAGTTTTTTATGATTGGTCAATTATTGGTAGTGTTTTTAGTTGTGTTTCATAGTTTCTTTGTTTATTAACACTTATTTATAGATTGCCAGTGACCCAGAATAGATGGGATTAAATTTTGGGAAAAGTAGGTCAAAGCAAAAAAAAAAAAAAAAAAAAAAAAAAAAAAAAAAAATCCTTTTCCCTCCCTTCCCATTTACTCACAATGGGCAGAATTACACATATCTACAAAAACATCAGTTTAGTTTCAAATTGCTTCAAACTTGCCATTGTATTGATACGCTGACATCAGCACACACATAGACATGATGACATCAGCTGGATCGATGCCAAAATGAGCTACAATATGTGTGAGGGGCGGGGCTTCTTGTGCCTGGAACCACTTGTTAACATGTATTTTCAGCTGATTGGTTAAGCTCTAATCAGAGGCGGTCCAACCTTCTGTTTTTCAAATGTCTCATCAAACTGAGTGAAGTAAAACCCATAAATAAACTTCAGTCCAGTCTGGTTCCCCTAAAGTTGCATTGATCGATATTTAAAGGTGGGGTGCAAGATGTTTTCCGGAGCATTTGCTTAAAATCCGCTTTCCCACCCCAATTAATTAAATGGTCTGACAAAAATAAAAATATATAGTCACCTGTGGAGACCTTTCTGTGTGGAGTTTGCATGTTCTCCCTGTGTCTGCATGGGTTTTCTCCATGTACTCCGGTTTCCTCCCACTATCCAAACACATGCACTGATAGGTTAATTTAAATTTACCCATAGGTGTGACTGTGAGAGTGATTGTTTGTCCATATATGTTGTAGTGTGGGATGAACTGGAGACTCATACAGGGTGTACCCCGCCTTCACCCATTGTAGCTGGATTAGGCCCCCAGTGACCCCCATGACCCGAGTGAGGATAAAGCGGGTTCAGATGACGAGACGAGTCACCTGTGGAATGAAGAGGACTGAATAAACACCATCTAATCATTTTTAGATCCCACTCCAAATGATTGGATGGTGATGCCCAATTCATGCGGGAGGTGCACGCACATGTCAGTTTAGTTTGATTGACATCTCACCATCCAATCATTTGGAGTGGGATCTAAAAATGATTAGATGGTGTTTTTTTCAGTCCTGTCTGTTCTGCAAGTGACTATACATTTTTTTTTATTTTTTTTTGTGTTTGAGTATTTAATTAATTGGTTGTAATCAGGGTGTGAAGGGGATTTTAAGCAATATAGTCAAAAATGCTCCAGGAAAACATCTTAGATCCCACCTTTACATTTACAGAATTCATGTGATAAAGTGTCTCTGTTATTTAAGGAGGGTTTACACCATCTCTGCAGCTGTTTTAGCCTCTTTCAGCAGCTGGTTTTGGTTTTACATTAAAATGTAATAAAAGATTTTAACGTCTTTGTTGTGTGCCAGGTTATGGTGTTTCCCCCAGTGGATAAAAAAAACATCAAGATTTAAAGAAGCATCCAGGTAATTTTTTTTTCACATTCACGTCAGTTTCCCCAAAACATACAGTCATATTTGAGCAGCGAAAAGCTTTAAATACTTTAAATTCAGTTTTCAGGTGATTTCTGTGCCGGAAAAATCAGCACTTTACTGTAAAAAAAACACCTGGGATGCTACTTTAATTTATTTACCAAGTCCAGACATTTGGATTCAGCCTCATGCGACAGCTTGTTTTCACAATTTACAGACCAAAATGATACGTAGCTATACAAAGTTTAAGATAAAATTAGTTAAACGTAGCAAGGGCGAGATGCTAACTATTATTACACAGCAGTTTGTATCTACTGTAGCTTCAGTTTCCTTTCCTTTAATACGTCTATCTGGTTCAGTAAGGGTTAAAACAAATGTATTTATCCTCCCATGATACACTGGGACAAAAGATCAATCAAATAAGATCAATACGGCGACTGTCAGTCCCAACAGTGCCACCTAGCTGCAAGAGTGAAGGCACAGCTGGGATAAATAGGTATAAATAGGACTTATAGTATGTACACACAATAAGTTAGTAGGTAGCTAACACACACACAAACACACACTCGCGCAGACTCCTCCCCCTCAGCTTTCAGATTGTTTTTATCGTCTCTCATTGGTCGCTTCGTCGTTCAGTGGGTTGGACTTCAGTGTTTTACTTTCAGTGTGATTTTCATTTCTGGTCATCGACAGAGGAAAGAAAGAAACAAAAAAAAATGGAGAACGATAGTAAAGCATCAATGTCAGGTTCATTAACCTACAGCTGGAAGACTCAGGCTCTGATTGGTCCGTTTGTTTTTTGACTAACAAAACCAATCGTACCAATCGTAGTGATATAGGAGTAAATGTGATGCATGTTCACTGTGACAGAAATGAATGAAAACTGTTAATTTCCAGAGGTGGTAAAAGTACTCCCATTCTGTACTTGAGTAGAAGTACAGCTACTGGTGTAAAAAAAATTTACTCTGTTAAAATTTTACAGGTACTGATTCAACTCCTTTACTTAAGTAAAAGTTAAAAAAAAGGTAAAATTTATCAATTGTAATAAAGTAAAAAAAAAAGTAAAGTTACATTTTTTTTCTCGCCATGAATGAAATAATACTTGTTTAACCAGGAAATATCAGAAAAGTTTCAGAAGTATCAAAAAATAAAGCCCTTAAAAGTGAGTTAAGGTGTAGATAATGTGTTTGAACAGGTCATTTGAACATGTGGGGTATGGAAATGAGAGAAAAAACAAAAAAAGAAGTCAGAAATGTGATCAAAAGTCATCATTATGAGATTAAAAAAGGACATAAATATATGAGTTATGAAATAAAAAGTCAAAATTATGAGATAAGACATGCATAATTATGAGAAAAA
Organism: Siphamia tubifer; assembly: GCA_020466265.1. Classification (NCBI taxonomy): domain Eukaryota; kingdom Metazoa; phylum Chordata; class Actinopteri; order Kurtiformes; family Apogonidae; genus Siphamia; species Siphamia tubifer. Next base: position 8,525,083 of record CM035789.1, on the reverse strand, counting down.
GAGTCAAATTATGGGATTAAATGGCACAATTGAGAAATAAAGTCATAAATACAAGATAAGAAAAGCATAATTCTGAGATTAAAAAAAAAACTGTTAAATTTAAATTCATTGACCTCATGGGCGCTCAGTGTGGATTTAAAAGCAATTAAAGAGATACGTTCGGTAAGTTGAAGATGAGAGACGTTACCAATGATTTTTACGTCAGTACTTATAAAATACAGACTCACATCTTTTCTCAAAATTCAGCTCTCCCCAGTATCAAAACTACCACAACCAGAACCCAGGGTTCTGCAAAAGTCAACATCCTAGTGAGTTTAAATGTTCTACCTCCAAATGTCTTCAATACATTTTCCTGTTTTGACTGTAAATAATATTTTTTTACCACATCTAACCATCTTGGTCAGGAAGAAAAAATTACCGTTAAACTATAATATATATATATATATTGATGTTTTAATGTCACATCTTCATGTCCCCAATACTTTTGTCCACATAGTTTATAAATATTAGTTAAATTAAATACAGCAAATTAAGCACCAGAACACTGATCTGGTGGAAAAAAGTTGTATTACCTGAACCTGAGGTGATTTTTGTCATAACAATAAAAATAAATAACACTAGAAAATAAATAACACCTTCTGGATCCTGATCCCAACAGCACCTGGATCTAAACCTGAACGGACCTAAAGAAAATTCACCTGAATCCTTCAAATAGAGCAAGTATATACAGAGATAGGGGGTGGTGTGTGTGTGTGGGTGTGTGTGTGGGGGGGTTTAGAAAAACTTACAAAAAAATAATCTGACCCAAGGAACCATCAGATGTATTTTACAGCAGTTAGAATATTTCTTTGAGTATTTTATCTATGAAGAGAAACAATAAATTAGTACAGCATTGTTTGTTGATCAGCAGTCGGGTCTGATTAGAATTTATTTGGCGTATATTAAAACCCGAAACCCGAAGTGGAACTGAGGAAGACTGGGAAGAACTGGGACCAGAACCAGCACAGGTCCGATAAAATGAAAAAGAAAATAATAATAAAATAAAATACACTTGTGCTCATTCTGTTCTGAGCAGAAAGTGAAATCACACTGAAAATACAACTTTTACATAAAATGTCCCTGATTCTGTTATTGCATCCAGTCAAAGTCCATATTCCTTGTTTTTGGGAATTTTATCGTAAAAATAAGCCTTTGTTTTCCTTTTTTCTACGATGCTTAGACGTGCTGGTTTCAGTAGTAAACTAAAAAAAAATAAAAAGAAAAAATACTGTCAGTGACACTGTCCATAAAAACAACAAAAAAACCATCCAGCATGTCTGAGATCAGCAGATTAACAACCAGTAGTTTTCAGAAGGAAGATTTAAAATTGTGCTTTCTGACTCTTCACACTGAGAATAGGCAGCAGGGAACTCTGGGTAATGTAGTTCCAAGGCAGCAGGTGGTGACGTGTTCCCTGATCTGATTGTTAGATTGTCGTTTTCCACCACAGAGTGTCGGATGGGTTAGTTTGGGTTTAAATTTGGGTTTAAGCTAGGATTAAGTTGAATTTAAGGGTGAATTCAGGTTATTTTAAGGTTAGGGTTTTATTTTTGTGACTCTTTCTGCAGAGTGAAGAATCTAAACAACTGAATCTCCTGAGTCTGAATATAAAAACCTCATATGTCCCACCCACCACGCACACGCTCATACACACAGGAAGACACACTGTCAACAGGCTCCTCCTCCTCCTCCTCCTCCTCCTCCCTGGTGTCTTCAGGGTCAGGGGTCAAAGGTCAGTGCTTCTTGTTGGCTGATGTGGCGTTGGAGGTCATTAGAGGTCAGTGACCTTGTTCTCCACCAGGGCGGCGACCTGCTGCAGGCGATACGCCAACTGCATCTTTTGTCCGGAGCTGTCCTCCTCCAGAGACATGATGATCTGGTGGACGGTCAGGTGACACACCACAGCCAATCAGAACACAGATTTTTATTCTTTAGTCTTTTTTACCATTTGATGTTTTTTTATCATTGGGAAGCATTTTATGACCTGGATCTATGAAATGTCCTAGAGAAAATACAATTATCTTATTGTATATTTGACAAACACAGTAATATCTACAGATCTAGAATAGAATAGAATATATTTCATTTGGTAATTTCCACTAAATTGAATAAATAATATATCAATCCAATCAGTATTACCTGGAAAAATGTCATTTTGTGAAAAAACCCCCCGCAAAATGGAGTTATCTGCTTTTGCAAATGAATGTGTTTGACTTTCACCAAGATAATAATAATAATAAAAATAATATAAAAATATACAGTATATGTGTATGTGTGTGTGTGTTACCTGGTCATAATACTTGTTGATATACTTGTAGAGTTCATGAAGAGCAACAAGACTGTTCATCTCTGAGGCAAAACTCTGCAAAAAAAAAGAAAACAACCAAAAAACAGGGGTCGTTAAACTATTAGTAAAGAATAAAAGACAATACAAAAAGAAAACAATGTCTTCCCAGTCATCGTTAATCAGCCAACACTTACTTCTATCACTTAAAACATACACTGGCGCTTCAGCTATCATTCAGTATTTAAGGTTTTATTCACCATTTGTGCATAAATAGTCCGCACTCACTGAAATTCTTGTGGAGGGGTCAAGGAAAAGTTCAAGGTGAAAGGAAAACCACTTATGCTTAAACAGAAAATACTTAAAACTCTGTACAAGAACATTAACGATAAAAAAGAAAAATATAGTGAGTAAATTCTCAATGCTGAAACTGAGGTGTGAAAACTACCAACAATGAAGTGGACTATAAGGTGCACTTAAAAGCCTTTCATTTTCTCAAAAGATGACCGTGCGCCTTATACAGTATATGGATTCATTACTTCTGTGAAGGAGGAGTAGAATAGAGTAGAGCAGATACCATGTAGTGGAAATATAGCTAGAGTGAACATTTCCTTTACTGTGTAGGTCATGTAACTTCTTGCTCAACTGTTAAAGGAAGTTATTATGCATTTTTTGACATTTAAACTGTATATTTTAGTGTTTATGTTTGTGTTATAGATGTGTTTACTGACCCCCGACAGTTCAGTCAGCGTAGAGTTCATCTCCTGATAACAGCCAGATGCTGCGCTGTGGATGTCGCTGTAATACCTGTGAAGGAAAGCAGAGGTTGGTTTATTACCCTGGAGGAAAATTCACCCGCAGGAGACGACCAACAGTGGTTTAGATCTCCACAGGTGTCAAAAATACAGCATGTGGGCTAAAACTGGCCCACCACTGGGTCCAACCCAGCCTGTAGGAGGGATTTATGAATGAAAAAATTACATTGAAGATGTCCCCAATCAAGGATATTAAAATGTATTTATTTCCACATCCAGCTCAATATGATCTAAAGTGGGTCGTACCAGTAAAATACTATCATAACAACTGTAAATAATGATAATTACAAATGTATCTCTTTGTTTTGGTGTAAAAAAGGAAAATAATATGAAAATATTAGCATTTACAGTTTATTCTTTGATGGAAAAATGTGAATAAATATGAAGAATCTGTAATGTCTTAACCGCAATTTGACCAAAATTTTGCCTGTTTTGAAAAGTGTTTTGTGTTTTTGTAAGTTGTCTGAATGATGAGTGATAATATTGTTAAAATTTCATTTGTTTTTCTTAATACGTTTTTAACAACTTTCATTTCTTTCTCCCTGAAACATGGGGGAAAAAAATGGAAGTTGTCATTATTTTGAATTTATTAAGCTATTATTTTACAGTTTGATTTGAGATCACATTAGACAGGAGAGTTAAACTAGCATAAATGTTTTTGATGGAGGTGAAAAGCTTTTTTCTTCCTCAATGTCAAACAAACCCACAGACATAAACCAGAATATTTGTCCTTATTTACAGGATGTACTTATGTTTCTATGACTCACAACTACCTGTTGCTATAGTAACAGTATGCATTATGAGCCTCTCTCACCTCTCTACCAGCTGTTTGTATCGAGGTATCTCTCTGGCGTACAGAAGTTTGTTGACTGGAGAGTCCTGATTGGACAGAAAAACATTTATGAAGTCACATGATCAAACATAACAGTTATTATCTGAACAGTCACATGACCCGCTGACGGAGAGGTAGAGGGAGACTTCATACCCGCCCAACTTTGTGTTCTGATGTGGTGCAGGAGTCGATGAAGGTCTGAGCGATGACGGACAGAACGGCATCGATGCTGTCCGTCACCTGAACGTCCAACACGAACTGAGGGTTCTTCAGGATGTTCACCCAGAACCTGAGAGGGAGACTGGAGAGAGAAAGAGAAGTGGGCGAGCAAGACAGAGAGAAAGAGAGTGCCGAGCAAGAGAGAGAGAGAGTGAGTGCCGAGCAAGAGAGAGAGAGAGAGTGAGCGAGCAAGAGAGAGAGAGAGAAAGAGAGTGAGAGAGCAAGAGAGAGAGAGAGTGAGCGAGCAAGAGAGAGAAAGAGAGTGGCGAGCAAGAGAGAGAGAGAGAGAGTGAGAGAGCAAGAGAGAGAGAGAGATTGAATGAACGGGCAAGAGAAACAGAGAGATAGAGAGCAAGCAAGAGAGAGAGAGAGAGAGAGAGAGAGAGAGAGAGAGAGAGAGAGAGAGAGAGAGAGAGAGAGAGAGAGAGAGAGAGAGAGAGAAAGACGGTCAGATCAGGACCAGGAGGGTCTGTAGACCACATATCAGATTGGAACTATGAGGGTCAGGTGATGGGCGTAGCCTCACCTGTTGGTCTTCCAGATGTGGACGGTCTCAGGGTCGTCAATGCCGTGTTTCTCGGCCATGTCGTCCAAGAAGTCGAAGAAGAACCTGACAGCGATGGGAGGAGGACGCTTCGTGCTGAGGATCGCAACAAAGACATCGTCCACAAACTTCTGCAGCGTTCCCTAAAGAAAGGCAGATCACTGTGTTAATGGAAGGAGACATTTATCTACTAATGAGACGTCCTTTAAACACCACGAACCAATAAAACTGGATCAGGGAAAAGTTTGAGAGTGTTGAACTGCACCTGATTATAAAAACAGGTGGAGTGAAACTGCAAAAATCATCTACAAGGGGTTAATTGTAATAACTCCACAGATAGGATAACTTTTATGTGATGATATATATACCAAATTATAAAATACATTTCAGGAATACACGTGACAATATCACAGTTCATTAATTATTTTGTCTCCAGGAAACTGTGCATCTTCATAATTGTCACCCGTAGAACAGTAGAGGTTAGCCTAACTGCGCTAGACTCACCTAGCGTCAGCAAATGTAACGTGCTACAGTAGTAGTCTAGTTACACTCAATGTAACTTTTGGATAGATTTCCCTGAAACTGGCCGACCAATCATGATGAAGCAACGATAGAACCATAGAAGAAGAACACTGGGTGGTGATTTCCTTTTATCAAAGATGAGTGAAGAATGTGAGAAAACGTCAGCAATCTTGAAATTCTTTTTACAGAAGCGACAACAGTCGTTCAGCTCCATAATCCATTATTTTTTTTAGTCATTCCTAACTTCCTCCAGACACCTCCGTGAACTTTCCAGCGTCTAACTACGTCATCCTAAAGATTACACTGATTGGTTGTAGTACCGTCCTCTTACAAACAGAGACAACCTTTTAGCCCCGCCTCCCCTGACTATGAAGCACCACTAGACCTATACGTATGAATAGGGATAGAGCAGCTAAGCTAACTAGAGGCATCATCATCTATAAATTATAAATCAAAAATTTTAAAAAAATAAAATAAATTCAGAAAATGATTTTTGGTGTAAAAAAACCCACACACTGGAATATGTTATGATACTTGATGATGATGATGAACATAAACTTTATTTTTCCATGTTAATAAGCTAAGAACCTCAACTGACAAAACAAACCTGGATCTTTTTGCCACATCAGCATTCATTTACTCTTAATTCATGAAAGGTTATAAACAAAATTGTTGCATCTGCATATAGAGTTGTTTAGATTTTTTATCCATGTTTTATTGCATATACTGTAGGAAACAGAATATGTTGTAGAATGGAGACACAGACGCAGCTTCAGGAATTCTTAGTTATAAAAATATAAGAATAATAGAAGGTAAAATAAATAAAGCATGGTGTGTTCATCGCTCTGCATAAATAAAGTTCTTTGTGTCTTTGGTTGTTTTGTGTGTTACCTTCATGGACAGCAGTCTGGTCAGGTAAATCTCAGGTATGGCCTTGGCCCTCTCTCTCTCCCTCATGCTGCTCTTCCGGTGTTTGGGGATTTCAGGGTCTTCGCTGCTCTTCACCAGATGCCACAGACGCAGACCCTCCTCTTCCTCACCTTCCAACATTGGCGTTTCTATAGTAACGACACACCCATGAATCACTGAGTCAACAAACAACAGAATAACGTTAAATAAACATTATATTCACAACAATAATCATAAAGAACATAACAGTGATAGCAACAAGATCAATACTAACAAAGGATATAGAAATAGTTATATTAACGATTACCAAAATGTCAGTAATATAACACCGCTTTCCTAAAGTACGTTTTGGACAAAAATGACTTTTTTTGCCTAAATCACCAAATGCTTAAATTCTGGTAATTTTTTGGGGGGAGTTTTACTGAAAATTTAAAAAAAAAAAAAAAGACATGCATATTTTAGGAAGGTGACAATACATAAGTAAGTAATATTGATAATGTTTTTTTCTTTATTCTTACTCTCTCCAGTTTGGAAAACTTGGTTGACTCCACCTGAACTCTGAGAACGAGGGATTAAAGCGACAGTGGCTCCATCAGGAACCTGAGGAAGAAGAAGAGGAAGAGGAAGAGGGAAAGGAAGAAGAGGAGGAAGAGGACATTAAAGCTTAAACTATGATGAGGAGGTGAATCTGTCTTCTGATTGGTCGGTTGGCTGTACCTTGTAATGCTGAAGTGTGTTGAGTCGTTTCCATCGACCCTGAACCACCGCTGTAACGTCATCATCGGACAAGGTCAGGTGACCGGCCTGGCCTGAACGCCATTCTGTCAATCAAACACAAATCCATCAGTGAGAGCTGTCAATCACCCACTGACTGACAGAGGTGTGTGTGTGTGTGTGTGTGTTTATTACCGAGGTCTAGACTGTCAGCTGACGGCCTCTGAGAGAACGGAGCTCCTCTGTAGACCTGGTCCAGGATTTTATCTTTTACCTGCAAATAGACAGACAGACAGACAGACAGGAGGGAGGATAGACAGACAGACATACACACACAGACAGATAGACAAAGATAGACAGACAGGAGGACAGACAGACACACAGACAGATAGACAGACAGGAGGGCAGACAGACAGACAGACATTAGATGGATTTACATCCCAGTTTCAGCTCAACTTCTGTAAAAATGTCTTGCCCAAGGACCCAACGAGGGCAGAGTGGGATTTGAACCGCCAACCCTTCGGTTTTTGGATGACCCACTCTATCTCCCCAATATTTGATTAAAATATCACTAATTTAGGGATGGCTCAGAGAAAGAGCCTAACTTCTGTGCATGTATCTATAGTTACCATTAGGTCCATTCTACATTTGTCTATAATTATTGTGTGAAAAAAGCTTTAAAAGCATCAGGAACCAAAATGAACGTGACATGTACCTGTGTGATGGTGTCAGTGTCCAGGACTTTAACAGGACAAGGCTGGACTTCTACGCCATTTTTCACCAGGACGGTCAGAGTCTGAAGGAGAAAAAGAGAAAGACGGGTATAAAGAGTGAGACATGTGTGATCAGACAGTCATACAGACTCACAGGGTCAAAGGTCAACATGTATCAGAACTCCTACTCAAGTACAAACTAAATTAGCTTTTTGGGTTTTTTTTCTCTTATCGTCAGTGGGTGTAGAAAAAAGGGGAGATTTTTCACATTTATTAATGGGGATGTGGTGATACATTGGGTCAAAATGTAAAATTCTTAGAATTAACAATAGAATAGGTTTTAGTCCAAATGAATATTGGTCTCAGATCTACTTCTAAACACTGTCTACACATTATGATCCATTCACTTTACAGGTTCTTTCTAGTGGAATATTTACTAATCCATTATATACATGTACATAAACCACCATATATGTGGAATAGCACACCATTATATATATTAAAAACATGAACTAACCAGCACTAAAGTCATTTATTTTCTAATTAATCTTATTAAAGTATGTAAGATTTAGCACATTTAATGTCTGAAGGGGATACTTTCTAAAAAATCCTAAAGCAGTGTAATCACAGCTGACTAGTTCTAATGATTACACACTTACACTTTATCAAGAATTAATTATATTGTCATAATAATTTAATGAGAACAGAAATATTTTATTCCAGCAGCAGTGTACGATGTTCTTTCATCGATGTCAGCGTCAGATATTTATCTGTTGTACTATATTTAGGTCCAAATAAAATGTATTTATGATGCACATTTAAAACACCACAACGGTCTGTACACCATCATAGATGAAAAACTAGTAAAAATAAAAAAAGAAATATACCAAAATGGATAAAAACATATAAACCAAAAATAAACACCAGAGGATAAAACTAATTTATATTAAAAGCTAGTATTAAAGTTTTTTTTATCATGTTGTATATTCAAATTATAATTAAAGGTAGCAAGAGGTTAAAGATAATAGGATAAAGAACTGAATGACTGTAACAACTGTAATATTTCATCTTTATACTAATATTTCCTTGTTAAGTAGATAAATAAGAAAAGAAAAACAGAATAAAGACACAAAATTTAATATATTATTAGTCTCAGTGGATAATTTTCCATTTGGTACATCCATCCATCCATCCATCATTTTAATGTTCTTATACGTTTTATGTAGGGCACCATGAATTGTCCTGTACATAAAATGTACTGAACAAATAAATTAGCCTAGCCTTACATCAGTTTATTCAGTGTTAAATATCTATAACTATTTTAATTCCTCTGCATTTTTTTTTTCTTTTTTGTAAAAACCAGATAAATGTTCTCCCTTTGAGGTCTGTGAACCCTGTGACTTGGACTTTAATGTTAATGTCACTAATATCCTCCAGCTGTAAAATATGTTGTGATTTGCATGTTGCCATGGTTACCACAGAGGAGTAATCGATGTCCTCTCGCAGCAGGTGGCTGTCGTTAAGCGTTCGCTTGGCCTTTCCTGTCACGACGTCGACCGGACCTTTGTCCACCTGGTATTTTATGGCTCTGTAGAGCATGTAGAGGGGCTCACCCGCCACGTCCTGATGGACAGACACACAGACAAGGGCTCAACCTGGCGTCCAATGGCCCTGCACTGCAAACATCTACGCCTTACCAAATGTATTTTTGCCATTTTTAGTCTATCTCATCACACTTAAAGTAAGAAATAATAATCTAAAAAGTAACTTTTCGGTGAGATATAACAATGTATTTTTCAGACAATAAGTCTGGAAAATCTGACCAAGATAATTGGCAGACTTTTTTTTTTTTGCTCAATTTCAGATTAATTTTTTTCTTTTAATTCATTCAAACAGAAAAACCTGCCAATGTAACAAGTCTTTGCACAAATGGTAAATAAAAAAATTCGATACTGCACTGTGGTACTGAGTTTTATCAATGTATGCAGCTTTATACATCTAATTATTATACTTAACAATAATGCTTTTGTAATACTTAGTTATAAATTGTGCTCTAAATTAGCAGCATGTAATTAAGTTGACATTATTTCAATAAAATTCCAGTAATAGAAACTGAATACGTGTCAATAATCTAAACTAGAAACATAGTCATCAGTCAAAGGGCTGTGATTTATTAAAATAAAGGGGAAATATTTGTTCAATTTATTCCATTATATTTATCAGAGAAAACTGTGATAAACTGTATAACGAAGTGTTCTTTCATGGAGTTTTAATTGTCTTTGTTGTTAAATAAACTCTTTAACATGATTAACTTTACTGGAACAGTCAGTACAGTACAGTATATATTCAGTATTTTAACTAATAATGGAATATTATAACATGATTAAGCAGCATTAATGAAATGTAAAACCCTAATGGTCTGTGTTTACCTTCAGGAAGGAGTACAAGCAGATGGACATCCAGTTGGTCAACATCTTTTCCACCACCGTCTCTGTCCTGAAACAACACGAAGGAACCGAGAGACGAGACATGAGACAAATGTGCAAAAGTGTCAAAGTACCTGACGTTAAACCAGTTCCTTCTGTTGTGATCTGTCTTTTAACTGTTTGTTTATGGCTACCTCCACTAGCAGACCTCCTCTACCTCCTCTAGCAGACCTCCTCTACCTCCACTAGCAGACCTCCTCTACCTCCTCTAGCAGACCCCTCTACCTCCACTAGCAGACCTCCTCTACCTCCACTAGGAGACCTCCTCTACATCCACTAGCAGACCTCCTCTACCTCCACAAGCAGGCATCCTCTACCTCCACTAGTAGACCTCTACATCCTCTAGTTCCAGATCAGATGTTTGATATGGTGGATGTTTGTTTTACGTACCGGCGCAGCATGAGTTTGGGGTTCTTGGCGACGTACTGCTGAACCAGGTCCTGGAGCAGAGTCTTCATGACCTCTGTGAAATACTCCAGTTTGTCGTGCAGGGCCATGGTGAGCAGACTGGCCACGTAGCCCCGGTCCCTCTGGGAGAACCCCTGCTGGGCCTCCAGGGTGTGGATGAACTGAAACACACACAGAAACGTCACCTCCATGTTTATGTTCCTCACCCCGTGGTTCCCCCCTACTTTCTCGGTTCTGGGTCACTCACCCTGGTGAGGAACAGACGGTTGTTGAGCAGGTTGTTGAGCTGCTGGAGGCCCTGCTCCACCGTCTGCCTCCTGGAGTCCGGCAGGTCCAGCTGGCGACTCAGTGGCGCCACCTGCTGACCGGGGAAGAACACCCTCTCTGCATAGGTCCGGTAGTCCAGCAGGGGGAGCCCTGGCCCCCCCACGTCACTGCTCAGATCCATCATCTCAGTCATTAGGTCTGAACACAGAAGAAGAATGTCATCCATCCATCCATCCATCCATCCATCCATCCATCGACCCACCCACCCATCCGTCCATCCATCCATCCATCCATCCATCCATCCATCCATCCATCCATCCATCCATCCATCCATCCACTCACCCACCCGTCCATCCATCCATCCATTCATCCATTCATCCACTCACCCACCTGTCCATCCATCGACCCACCCACCCGTCCATCCATCCATCCATTCATCCACTCACCCACCTGTCTATCCATCCATCCACTCACCTACCTGTCCATCCATCCATCCATCCACTCACCCACCTGTCCATCCATCCATCCACTCACCTACCTGTCCATCCATCCATCCACTCGCTCACCCAACCGTCCGTCCATCCATCCATCATCCACTCACCCACCTGTCCATCCATCCATCCACTCACCCACTTATCCATCCATCCATCCACTCACCCACTTGTCAATCCATGCATCCACTCACCCACTTGTCCGTCCATCCATCCATCCATTTTTTTTTTATTCAATTCTTAGTGAAAAATCTTGGAATACATATTTTCTCTCAAACTTCACCCACTTCATCTTAATCCTCACACTCACACACATTAACCACCCACACCCACAGTGTCTCTGTGTGCATATAAATGTGTTGATTTCATGAATTAAAAACCAGCCACTGCAGATGTTCCAGACAGATGGAAGTTTTACAAATGAATTAAAAATCACTCCTGAATATTTCACGCTGTTCTCTAAAATACAGATTCATACCAGTAAACTCTTTGCGACACTGGTCTCCCACCGTTGATCTCCAGAGTTTCCAGCTGAAGCAGAACCTTCTTATAATCTCTGAGAGCCTGTTTACTTTTCCTCCTTCATTTGAAAAAGACAAAGAAACAAATAAAATATTACCAGGATGACAAAAACGCATCAAAAAAACTACTCTTCCAAATACACTTGTTGTTACTAGTGCATCATTTTAGTCATTAAATGTGAACTGCTGATGTGCACATGTAGCTTCGTACTGTAAGGTAAACAGGAAAAGGCGGAAGGAGCAGCTCAAGACGTCGCATATGATTGGTCACATTTTGCTGGAAAGTCGCAGTGATTGGTTAAAATTGTAACATCGCACTGAATTCACAGTGATTGAATAAATTTGCGTTGAAGTTGCAAATTGCAAAATCGCAAAAATCCTGGAGGGTCTGATTAAAGTATGTAAGATTTAGTACATTCAATGTCTGAAGCAGATACTTTCTAAAAAAACAACAACTGTAGATCAGTGCAAAAACTATTGTAAAGTTTTTCTCTCAGCCCTCCACATCCACACGTTCTATGTAACCTGATTCATGTGTTTTCTGCTGAATCAAACACCTCTGAGCCTCGGTGCAGCTCTGGGCGATGCCTTTCTTCTTCAGGAAACAGAAAATCGATCAGACAGCTGCAAATGACAGCTGTCGCATGTGATGAGCTCAGAAACACGAGGTGAGAACAGAGAAACGGATTCTAAGAGGAATCCAGTCCTGACGGGAACGACGAGACGGAAAAAAAAACCCCTCAACTCAAGATGGAAAACATGAAGAATGAGTTCAGGGCGTAACGTTCACATTGTCAGTAAGCTCATGTATTTGACTTTTCTGATTGTTCTAATACATTTCCTTTAAGATTGGTTTCTTTTGTTGCTGTTATTAAGAGGAAAAATCCTGAAAACCAGACACTGATGAAATAACATCTAACAGTCTAGATGATAATTTAGAGCAGAGGTGTCAAAGTCATTTTAGTTCAGGTTCCACATAACAGCACAATGTGTTCTCAAGTAAATGAATAGAGAAAAAATGAATAGAGAGAACAGTATGAGTGTGTTTTCAGAGGGGGGCTTTGACATGTATGTGCTGACAATAATATTATTATTGTAATTTAGGTTTATATAAATATATTATTACTATCATTACCATAGGGCACTATAGAATGTTTTGTATTTATATTATATGTGTATTTTGGTTTTGTTGTTTTCTCTTGTTTTTTGCTAGTATGAGAGTCCTGATGCTAATGCTAGTATGATCATTTATAACTGGGTATATGAGAGTGAAGATTTGATACATTGTTATATAGTTATATTTGTTATTATTATTATTACATTGATATTCATATAAAATATTAATTGCTGTATAAAAATAATAAGGAAAAAAGATTGGGGTAGGAGTATATACGTTTTTACTTCTCCCTACTCCTTTTTGAGCACTTTTAATTTAATTTCTTTAAATTTAAAATCTTGTTGGATATTTAGTTTGGGTAAAATATGCATGACAGAAATTAAATTAAGTGAAAGGGAAAATAGTAATATAAGCAAAAAGAAGAAAATAATGAAGACTAACGACCTTTTCTAGATATGTAAATGAAATTAATACCCAGAATGCCTTGGTTTGTTGAACTGAACTAAAAATATGATGATAAAACACTGACCTGTACATGAGGATGATGACGAGCACTGATAGGATGATGACGGCAGCCCCCGCCCCCAGACCAATCTGAGCAGCCAATGGGACGGGAGATAACAGGGAGTCACTGTCGTACTGGACTAGACCCAGGTCCACCTCTAGGTTTCCCATCAGCACCTGGGGCACAGGTAGTAGGAGTTTACATTGTGGAGTTCTGTCCAAATGTCTGTGTGTTTACTGGGGGTTCCACAAATAGGGAAAACCAAAAGCCTAAGGAACACCTGTAGAACACCCTGAGGAACACCATAAGGAACACCTATAGAACACCCTGAGGAACACCTGTAGAACAGCATGAGCAACACCTGTAGAACACCCTGAGGAACACCTATAGAACACCTATAGAACACCCTGAGGAACACCTGTAGAACACCCTGAGGAACACCATAAGGAACACCTATAGAACACCCTGAGGAACACCTGTAGAACAGCATGAGCAACACCTGTAGAACACCCTGAGGAACACCTATAGAACACCCCAAGGAACACGCTAAGGAACACCTGTAGATCACTGCAGAAACATTTGTAGAACACCCTAAGGAACACCTGTAGAACGCTCCGAGGAATATCTGTAGAACACCTGAGGAATACTCCTAGAACACCTGAGGAACACATGTAGAACAGCTGGAAAACACCTCGAAGAACACCTATAGAATACCCTGCAGAATACTTGTAGAGCAGTTAAGGAACCCATAGAATACATGTAGAACATCCATAGAACACCAGTGGAACACCTTGCAGAACAGTTAAGGAACAGGTGTAGAACATGTACCTTGAGTGCGGGCAGCTCATTGTCTTGGTCTTCACTCAGTGGCTGTGTCTCTGGAGGTTCACAGTAGAGGTGAGTGTTGTCCAGGGTTTTCACCTCACACTCCTGGTCTCCCAGTCGAGCCTTCACTTCCTGTCTGGTCATCGCTCTCATCAAGTCCTGACCCTGAGGAACGCCACGGGACACCATCACAGATATTATACAACAGGCAGAACGGTTTTCAGGTACATGGGTATTTAATGTCACACTCAGTAAACGTCTGTAACTGCAGTACCTCGACAGCGATAACTCCTCCTGGTTTGAATCGATACGGGGCGTCTGGGTTCAGATGATACAGCTGAGGGTTTGGGTAATACATGAAGCTTTTTCCCTGAAACACAGACAGACGGACGGACGGACGGACGGACAGACACAGACAGATGTTGGGTTCATCAGATGTTCGTTTATTTCAGAGCCAATCAGAGCTGCTGTTTCTGACCTGGGTCAGAGGTCAGGGACCGGTCGGTACCTTTATGGTCTCGTAGTGGACCCGGACATTGTCCAGCTGGAACCAGACACCTTTGACCTTGACCTCAGGGGAGACGCTAGGGGTGGGACAGGTCATCTGGGACGAAGACTCCACAGAGCAGCGCTCCAACACCTGGGACAGTGGGTGGAGTCAGAGTGAAACCTTTAGGGTCTGGACCATGGACCACATTACAGAACCTCCATACAAACTCACTATACAGTATTTTAATCAGAAGTCTGTTTAGGCAGAATCTAGTTAACTAGTAAAGGGAGAAAAGGCTGGTTTGAAGTCAAAATGTACAACAATAAAATAAAGGAAATTAACAAAACATCTAAATATTTAGTCTTTTTTAATTTGCTAATTATTGTGATACAATATTTTATCACAACTCTTGATGTCCAATGAAAATGATCTATAAAATATAAATATACATTAAGATTCTTATCAATGTCTATATAATATATCAAAACTGTATAAAATGACAAATGTAAAATCCTGTTAGATCATTAGTTTTGGTACAATTTGCATGATTGAAAGTAAATGAAGAGAATAATGAAGACTAATAAATTTTTATAGATAAAAATTATGAAAAACTAATTAATCATCTTTTTGTATTGCAGGTTTTTTTAACTGACATTGCTGCTCTTTTAATTACTACTTTGTTTTTATGAGATATTCACAACACCAGTAAATAAATAAATCTGTTCATATAAAAAACATGTACTATATTAATACATACTATGATATTGTTTTAAAATTATTTTTAAATCATCTACTTTTTTAACATATTCATCTTAGAAACTGTGTCAAACTCAGAGATTTCAAATAAAAAGTGTAGGCTTTTTTATTATATTTACCTGATAAATACTATGAAATGTAGATATTTTATGTCAAATGTTTAGTTTTTCCAGTAACATTTATATTTTAAATATTGTCAAATCTAAAACTTACATGTAAAAAAAAATGTTTCCTATATATTTTGAAATCTAGTCAAACTCAGAAAGTTCATACAAAATGTTTAGATGTAGATCATATTGGATCTTGTCTAAAGTTTAGGCATGTTAAAGTTTTTGTTCATATTTATCATAAAAATGGTCTAAAACATGTTGTCATTCTTCCCACCGTCGTCATGCTGTTGTTGAACACCAGCTGCTGCTTCGCTGTGAGGAGAGCCAATCGTTTCCTCCGCTTCACCCTCTGCACCTCCAGAGGCTCCACCCACACTGCAATGATTGGCTGCTGCACCACGTCCAGGTTCCTGCCTGTGACCATGATGATACGCCCCCCTCTGTAAACAGGGTTAGGGTTATTAGATTATTAGGGGTGGGGTCAGGTGATCATTAGCTGCTTTCATTGGCTGATGAGTTAAAGACGTTCTTACGCGTAGAAGCTCTCTGAGGGCGTGGCATCAGTGATGACAGGGTCTTCAAGGTAATGGAAGGCGACGTCTGGGACGATTCGCTCTGCTTTGCCAAAGAAAACCCGGATTGTGACGTCACCAGTGTGGTTACTGGAACCAGTTTGACAAACCAACTGGGTATCGTTGACCTCCTCCACACTGACAAGACAAACATGAAGATTATGATGAAGATGATGATTATTATTATTACTACAATTATTGTAATTATTATTATGATTATTGTTATTATAGTACTAACAGTGGTATTAGTAGTAGTAATAGTGGTAGTACACATTAGTAGCATAGTGGTACAGTATCATAATATTTGTTGTTGCTAGTATTACACTGGTCTACACATACAATGCTTCTGAAATAAAACTAAAGAAATGTTACCACATGTGTTACTGATAAGGAAAACTCAAGTCTTAAATGTTGGTTGACTCAAGTTTCCAAGATAAGTCTGAGGTAAAAATGTAAATTTCTTAGAATTAACAATAGAATAAGTTTTAGTCCAAAGGAATATTGGTCTCAGATCTACTTCAAAACACTGTCTGCACATTATGATCCATTCACTTCACAGGTTCTATAGTGGAATATTTACTAATCTATTGTATACATGTAGGTAAATCATCATATACATTAAAAACATGAACTAACCATCACTTTTGTCATTTCTGATTCATCTTATTAAAGTATGTAACATTTAACACATTTAATGTCTGAAGCAGATACTTTCCGTGTTATCAGTGGAATCACTGACATGTAACAGGGTTGTCGTCCCAGGAAAGCTCTCAGGTCTGATGTCTGTCCAGTCAGCAGCTGTCGCCCCCTGATGGTCAGTCTGGTTCCTCCAGAGACCGGACCTTTATCAGGAACTAGATCCAACAGCTGAGGGTCCTGAACAGAAAAGAGAGTCAGATACATGGACACTTGTATTCTGATATCACTGCAGTTTCATAATACGGTGATGTCATGATGTCGGCATATATATACATATATATATATATATATATATATATATATATATATATATATATATGACTGTCTACCCACAATCCCGTTGTCATAGTGGTGGTCATACCTGATAGGTGAAGTCTTGCATGGACTCCCCAGGTGAACTGTTCCCCACAGACACCAGGACCGGACCCTTCCTCTGGTTCCCACTGGGCTGCAGCTCACACACCACCCTGCACAAATACACACATTACACACCACCTCATAACCACGCTCCCTGGTCACCTGGTCACATGACTTACCTAGTGGAGATCTGGTATCCCTCAGGCTGAGGCTCGCACTGCACGCCCGCCACTGTGACTCCACCCACCACATCCTGGTAGCGCATCCCCAGGTTCGACCCGGTGATGGTCACCAAGACTCCACCCTCTAACGGACCAGAAACGGGAAGCACCTACAGACAAACAGGTGGTTTAAATGACAATAGACAGACAGACAGGTGTACAGACAGACAGGTGTACAGACAGACAGATGGGCAGACTCACCTGTGTGATCTGAGGGGGTGGGCACGTGTCTGCAGGAGCACTGGAGCAGGATTGGTTGTAAACACAGCTGGGGGCGGGGCTTCCTGGGCACCACACACAGCCGTACTCCTCCGGCACCGCCCTACACTGTGAGCAATCTGATTGACCGGCCGAGCAGTCGTACAGTTGGACTGGAGAAGACAGATAGAAAAATGAACCAATGAAATCTGTCCTCACACAAGCGAAGATTTAGAAGGATATTTGAACAAAAATATGAAACTAAAATTAAAAATATTAAACAGTGACTAAATACAGATCAAAACTGTCAAAACTGTTTCATGATGTAAAATACACTACATTACTTAAACTGGATTACATTGTATTGCTTATATTTGTGTGTTCTTAGTTGAAAAGTTAAAAAAAAAAATACAACAACACAATTTTGGTGATTTTTTTTTTGTTTTACTTAACACATTAAATTACCAAACAATTACGTGTTACATTGAATTTTTTGTTGTGAGAAACTCAAGCTCATTGCAAGTGAAAGTTTTATCCTTTATTAACACAACAGCTGGTTAAAATCATGAGTAAATAATTTTTTTAAAGAAAAAAAGTTTTAGAAGTTGCTAAAACTAGAAATAAAAAGTGGATTGTTTAGTTCTTACGTCGGAGTCCTGGCGAGGCGTCGATGCGTCGCTCTCCTCTTCTCACATAAACCGGAGCTGAATACTGTAGCTGACTGACTTCATACTGAAACTACAGAAAGAACATGTGATATTCACTAAACCTGTCAAAATATTACAGTTCATGACAACGGTATTTAAAGCAAAAAAAATTAACAACGTATATGAGAATGATATTTTTTGTTAAATTTCTCTTGAGTTGTTTCAGTTGATTGTTAACAGTTAAAAAAAGAGTCACAATAGAGTGGATAATTATTAAGAGAAAACACTTTAATTCAAGCAATTTTAGGAGGTGTTTTTATTTTGTAGTCTGTCAAATAGGAAGTAGCTTTAGAGTATGTTGCTAAAAAATGTTTTGAGAAGAAAAATGTTTGATCAATAATCACAAACCTGCGTAAATGAAAAAGCTAATTATTTTCTTTTCTTTTCTTCAACAATTTTTGATTAATTTTAGTACAGAAAATTTCTATTGTACTGTATTGTGTTCTATTGTATTCTGTATTTTACCTCCGCCAAAGAGGTATTAAATTCAGGTCCGCTTGTCTGTCTGTCTGTCTGTCTGTCAGCAGAATTACTCATAAAGTTCTGAACGGATTTTGATGAAACTTTCAGGAATGATAGATAATGAGCCAAGGAAGAACCCATTAGATTTTGAGCAATGAAGGTCAAAGGTCAAAGCCGCACTAAAGGTCAACACCTAAAACACATCAGTGATAATATCTCAGGATTCAGACAAGATAGAATGTTGCCGTATTTTTGCATTCACATTCACCTTCAGACATCAGATGGGTCAACACCTATGGCTCCATCACGTTACGTTCTGACATCACATGACACCATATCAAGCCTTGGTGGAGGTCTGCTGTCTCTGACTGCCTTGTATTGTATTGCATTGTATTGTATTGTATTGTATTGTATTGTATTGTATTGTATTCTGTTCTATTCTAAACCAAACAGATTTTTAAAACTTTCTTCAGACCTTTTGAAGGAACTAAAGTGATGGAACAAGGGAACTATTTGTACTTGGGTGGAAGTATACTTCATAGAGTCAGTTACCTGATGAGGGCTGCAGGTGAATATATGTGTATTTTCTGATGTTTTCTCCTCAGACGCCGTCAGATTAAACTGAATTCCTTGGATTTCAATGACACACACGTACTGAGCCTCATCCTGCACGAACAGAGGGAAAACACACCAGTTCAACATGACCACGCACAATGAAACTAAGCAGTGAAAATTAATGGGCTTTAACCCGGACCAGGCATTTCTTACAGCGTAGACGTCCAGGTTTCGCCCCTGCAGCACCACGGTGGTGCTCAGGCCCATGGGCACAAGGGCGGAGCTTTGCAGGGCGTAGACCAGAGGACAGGAGGCGGGGCCTGGAGAATCCTGTGGACAGAGAACATTTATTCAGAGAGAAAAGAACCAACAGACGAACACGGGTTCAGACCAAAGACCCACATGCAGCTCATCAGATCTGCACAGAACACAACACATGATCCAAAGCCAGACAGACCCAGAGTTCACACACACTACTATAGACATAAACAAGTGGTGCCAGACACAACAACCCCCCCCCCACCACCACACACACACACACACACACACACACACACACACACACACACACACACACACACACACACACACACACTTTACCTGATTTTCTCTATCTCTTATCATTGTCAAAACACTTTAGTATTAGAGCATTTTTGACTCACTTTGTTTGTCTGTCTGTTTGTTTGTTTGTAATCTGCTTTACATAAAAAAATACTAGAAAGATTTTTATCAGATATTTAGCAGTTGTAAATATATTTCTACAACTGTGTATGTTTTTAATATTTGTTTTTTTTTGCCCCTCACATGTACTGTAGTTAGCTAACCACGTGTTTACAGCCCCTCCCCCCCTGTGTTTGTTTGTAAGCAGCTTTACACAAAAACTACTAGAAAGATTTTCATGAAATTTTCACAAAAGGTGCAAGGTGGTCCAGAATAGATCCCATTAAATTATGGTGAATGTAGGTCAAAGGTCACCGCCACCAAAAATTGGTTTTTACAATGATAGGAGAAATCAGGTCAAACGTATGTTAGAGGAGTTCGTTTTTTTGTGCCGGGCACCACTTGTTGGCACCACTTGTTGTGACCTTTGACCTACATTCCCCAAAATTTAATGGGATCACATTTTCCAAATGATCTTTATGACTGGAAAATTGGTCAATCATTTTTCAGGTTTTCCAGGATGCATGGGAACCCTGCCAGAGCGACTTGCGTGGCAGTTCCCAAATAATATTTGTAGTGCTGTCAAATGATTAAAATTTTTAATCAGATAAATTACAGGGCTGCTGTGGATTATTTTCGATTCATCACAATTAAATATCATTCATTTTTAATCTATATTAATTGCGTTTCATTTTGCATCAGCAAACAGACTCAGACACTGGAAAAAATCCAAATCATGCCAGGTGTATTTGTGTCATTTCGAATCAAAATATCTCATCACACTTAAAATCAGATACAATCATTTAAAGAAGAACTTTTCAGTGAAATATATAGACATTATTTATAGGCAATAGATCTGGAAAATATTATTGCAATATTTCAAGAAAGCTTAACAAGATCAATTTCACTTGTGCTTGAATCAAGCAAAAAAAAAAAAAAAAAATCTAATTCAAAAACTATTAAGGAACTATTAAGAACCTGGTTAAAGCCTGTGGATGGTCATTAGTCATAAAACTATCAAACTGTATCTGCAGTTGGACATGGGTATTACATGTGTTTAAAGTGGCATTAAAAAGGCCATTACATTAGATTTGCTTCGACTCTTTGTATCGACAGTTTTAGTGGATCAAACAGGTATTTGACTTTTTAATATCAGTGCATCTTTGTGTGTTAATACTGTGTTTTTTTTTCATATTGATGGTTGTTGTTCCCGTTCTGCCATGAAGTGCAGCTGTTTCCTGCTTAATTCTGTCTCAACAGTCTGTGTTTCCGACACAACAAATCCCTGATATTTTTGGAACGTTGCATCTGTATCAGATACAGCGAAGTAGGAAAAGACTCAGTGTGTCTGAAGATGTGAGATATATCCACATAGATAGAACACACGTAGTAGTTGGCATGTTAGAATGGCATTAGGACTGAAGTAGAGAGCAGTGTTACCATGGAAACTATCTATCGATCTATAATGGGGTTGAGGATGCAGGACTGGATGTGTGCAGATAAACGTGTCTGATTCTTTTTAAGGTGTTTTGAAACGAGGGTAACATCACAGCTGGAAAGACAGATACAGTAGATGGACAGATGGACGGACAGATGTTCTCACCCTCTGGTTGAAGATGATGTGTTGGTTTGGACAGCTGTGGTTGTGGGTGCAGAGCTGATCCAGAGGACACCAGTTACACCTCCACACACTGTCCACACAAGACAGACACCTGCAACACAGCAACACAACCACCATCATCATCATCACCATCATCATCATCATCATCATCATCATCATCATCATCATCATCATCTCCATCGTCACAATCACAATTATCATCATCATCATCTTACTGGGAGCTCTGGTTCAGTTGACTGACAGCTCCACAGTCGTAGAATGTTATGTTGCCTGTGGTGATGGTCACATGTTTAAACTTCAGCGCCACAGACAGGATCATGTGATCTGGAAGAAGGTCACATGACAGGAAGTCATTAATCTTTTATTGTTTTCATCCTTTTTTATGATTTAATGTAATAATAGTTTACACATTGTTGAATGAAAGGTTTAACGTCAAGGGCTGAAATATATACTAGTACTAATACACACACACACACACACACACACACACACACACACACATACTCGTTTGTAATCATCACTTGTAGGTAAAGTAGCCACTGGGTAGCAAGTGTAAATGTGTCTTCAAAAAAATAATAAAATTACTAAACAAACAATAATGAAATACCAAAATATATAATAAAAAAAACCAATTCTAAATAAAATTACAAATAATTTTTTAAATTAAAAATAATAATAAAATAAAAAAATAAAAGTGTAAATTTTTTTTTTAAATAAATCAAATTAAAAAATAATAATTAAACCTTTGAAAAATACATGTTTAACTTTGCATCTGTTTCCCTCATGCTTTTTATAAAATAAGATAATATATTCTTCACACAGATTTATATTTTACTAGTTTGGACCTTTACTTATATGTAACCCTTGTGGGGACCTGAATTTTGGTCCCTTTAGTGTCAGAGGTCCCCGTCGTGTGGCTGTGTAAACATGTCAATGTCCCCATAACCATAGGAATACAAGCACATACACACACATACTGTAAGTGAGCGTGGGAAAACTCACCACTTCCTGCTGGCATCATTGGGAGGAGCTCTGGCTGAGGTGATTGACAGGTGATGCTACTTCCTGTAATGATGGCGGGCTGAGGTGGTAGGTGGTCAAAGACACAGGACAGTGGCTCCGCCTCTGTGAGGGTGGGGAGCTGGACGACTGACAGCGTTACCTAGGAGACACAGTTATTAGAGGATAAAACTCAAACTAAAGGTTTTATAACGTGCAATAAAAGGAAAAAGACGCACATCAGCATTAATTAAAAGGAATATAGGAATAAAAAATAGGGTTCCTGTAATAAATACTATATTTCAGTTCACACTTTTTTTCATTCAAAGATTTTTTTAGTGTCTATAAAGCAGGAATTTACGCTAAAAAAAATAAAAAAATAAAATAAAATAATAATAATAATAAAAAAAAAATATATATATATAAATATATATATATATATATATATATAAACTCAACCAAAACTACTCTAAATAAAAAGAAATATCAAAGCGACATGGAAAAACTCAAAAATGATATGCAATTAAAAACAAAACTGTACACTGCGTCTGTCTGTACCTGCGTTGGCTCATCTCTGCTCTGATTGGCTGGCTGTAGACTCTGCACAGTCACACACTGATTGGTTGGTTCAAAGCTCCACAGCCAATGATTGGGCTGCGTGTGGCGCTGACACTCATGTTTACGGGAACATCTGACAGGAAATTAAACACATGGACAGAAATGATTATTAACAACTGTGATCAGTGGAGAAAAAAAATGGAAAAGTTCTATTTTTAAACTATTATCAGCAACATAGAGTAAAAGCGTTCTTTGTACATCTATAAACTTTATTAGATATTTCTGATTTATTTCCTGTTTATCTGAATAAGTTAATAAACTGTTGTTTTTCACATCCTGTAAGATCGTCATGTCATTAGCGTCACAGCACAACTGCTTAAGTCACATTTTTGGCCAAAGCATGTGAACTAAAACCCACAACCTCTAGGTTATACCTGTGACTAATGTGATTAACTTCAAACCTTCATCTTTCTTATTACAAATAATTACATCTAATTGTAATCTAGAGATAACTGATAACATCTAGGAAGAATGATGAACTTCTGATGATCCACTGGGGTTATAGAATAGAAAAGAATAGGATAGAATAGAGTAGGATAGAATAGGATAGAATAGAATAGAACAGAATAGAATAGGATAGAATAGAACAGAATAGAATAGAATAGAACAGAATAGAATAGAATAGAATAGAATAGAATAGAATAGAATAGAATAGAATAGAATAGAATAGAATAGAATAGAATAGGATAGAATAGAATAAAATAGAATAGAATGATCTTTATCGTCATTATACACAACACTGTGTACAAAAAGATTTAAAAGATAACTTCCAGCAGTGTAAAAACACACAAATATATAAGACAAGATAAAATTAAAGTATTAGGTAAAAAATATATTAAAATATATATAAATATATGATTACTAAAATCTATTAAAATGTATAAAAGTAGTAAAATCGGGAAAAACACAGTAGATAAGGCAAAACAGCAGTCGGATAAATATAAATATATGAAATATAAAAAATATATCTATTTTATTATTACTGTGTTGCAGATGAATGCTTCTACTAAACAGTATCATATAAAGACAAAGTCAACCCTGAGAAAAATGACCATCAAATATAACACAGTAAAAAAGCAGAGGAACAGGAACTATCTGTACTTTACACCTTTGAAAGAGTTTCAAGGATGACTGAACAAACAATAAAGAGGAACACTTCATGCACCTCCAGGCAATAATGAAATGAAGAGGTGCTCTTTGGTGAAGGGACCGTCAATGTACAAAAATACAAAAAACAAGGCACTCTCTTCTAATGTTAATGTTGGTTTGGACCAAGGACAGTATTTATGGAACTAAAACACAGCTTCTGTAGCTCTCTGAAAAATGACCACAAAATACTAAAGACAATAAAGAACAACTTTAACCCTAAACAATTATGACTTCTTTACTTTTTTCAAGTTTAAAGATTATTTTTGGTTGGAAGCAGAAGGTGAACTTCATCACTTTTTCAAATGTTATATTGGAACCGTTTAGCATTTAGAGGACGGTGTTGAAGTTCCATTGTCCTTATTACTGGTGTCATACCAAATCCCAAAAGTAGGAAAGAATGGATTAAAGCAGGGGTGTCAAACTGTGGTCCTCGAGGGTCGGTGTTCTGCATGTTTTAGATGTTTCCCTCTTCCATTACACCTGGAGGCCATTACATCATTATCAGTCTGATGAGGAGCTGATTATTAACTCTTTATGTGTCAGGGATGATGTTGTTTAAATATTCAGAAAAATTAAACTGTTTTCCTTTTAGTTTTGTGTATGGAAAAGGTGCCAAAAGGCAAGAGTTTTTTATTTTTATTTTATTTTATTTTATTTAAACATTTTTAAAGGCAAAATTAAAATTGCTGGGATCAAATTTCAATACTAGTTTTTTGTTGTTTTTTTTTAGTTTAGTTTATTTCAGTCATATATTCACTTTAAAGCAGCAAAAAGAGAGAGAATAATACATAATTTGACTGAAAAAGGCTCAGGCAGAAGCAAAGATTATTAAGTAACAAGTAATTTTCCACATTATTTGTCATTTCGTAAATATTTATTAGTTTTTGTTGCTCATTTTGTTTATTTTTCTACATTTTTTATTTTTTTTTATTTAGTATTTTTCTTTGATTTGTGTCTTACTTTCCTCATGTTACAATTATTTTGTTAATTCTCAGGAGTTAATGTGTTAAACTGAATCACATAGAAGAGGGAAATATCTAAAACATGCAGCACACCGGCCCTTGAGGACTGGAGTTTGACACCTATGGATTAAAGTATTAAAGTGTTTACAAGTATTACCCAAGGGTTGTGGGTTTGAGTCCTGTCTCTGGTTATTGACAGTAGAGTGATGCAGAGGAAGCATCCCAGAGGCAGGTGGAGCTAAACCATCCTCTGCTATGAGAGTGTTAGGACAAAAACAGTGTCCAATGGAAAAGAACCTGAATGCAACCCTTTAAAAATACAAATACAACCAATCTTTCAAATACAGTCGTCTATATTAGATATGGGTGGGTGAATGTTAAATAGAAGGTAGATATGGAGAGGGGTTTTTTTATGTTTGTTTGTTTTTTGGGGTTTTTTTTTGTTGGTGGTTTGTTTTTGTTTTTTGGTGTTTTGGTTTATTAATTGAGATGAGATAAGGGAGCCATCATGATTTATTCAAGAACAGAGGGTGGAGGTAATGCACAGAAAAAGATGTTTGATAACCGCCATAAAACTCCAAAGAAGAAGAAGAAGAAGAATAAAGTCGTCTTGTTTACAGAATTTTGCTCTTATGGTACGGCTACACCGAACATCCGCGCGTCGAGTTTACATACAGAGTCAATGGAGAGACGCGTTTTGACGCAGATTCACACGGGGCGGCACGTTGGAAGCGTTCCTGCGGCGCGATGAAGGAGTTTCTGCGGTGCGTCGGAGCGGCACGTTTTGCCGCAAATCCGCGTAAAAGAATTCGCTTGAACTTTTCAGGCGAATTCACGTGACACCGTGCTATGAACCAATCAGCGTTGAGATGCTGCCAACGTGGTGATGGGATGATGGGTGAGGTGTCATGGCGGCATGTATCTATATTTACAAAAGCACAGTCAAACTCTGAGCTCTTAATAAAAGAGAATGACCTTAGGGCAAATTGTAACTCTGTAAAATATTGTATTTATTTATTTATTGTAATAAATAGATTTTATCATTTATTGTAATGAAATTCATATATAGTTTTTACATGTGTGTGTGTGCATATATTCTTTTCCAATTTCAACTAAGAATTTTTATTATTCATAATGAATGTAGTGTTTTGATATTTACAATGACTAGCTCTTATTCTGAAATATGATCTTGAAAATATGGAAATAAAATGAACCATATTAATATTTTATGAGCTCAGGTTTTAGAAAAATCCCGGATTTCAAAATATCTGAGGGTTTTTAAGTAGAATTTTTGTTAAAATCTTCTTCGAGCATGCCTATAGGGTAATAACATCTTAATTTGTTCAGAAATAGAAGTTCCTAGAATAGGACGACAACGCCACCATATAAACACGGCACATATTGAAACTAATGATGCAAACAATATGCCGCCATGACACCTCCTGGAAACACTCTTGATCTAACCTCACCCATGGAATGATGTCTGACGCTCGGACCAAGAAAAACTGAGCCTGAAATACTTCCTAAAGCCTAAAACTTCATCCAGATGGAGTTGTTCCGGGAGCAGGTGGTGGAATTCCCTGTGCTGCAGGCACGTGCAGGTGAACCCAAAAACGACTGTGTCTGGGCCTCAGACATGTGGGACCTCCAGAGCAGGTACAGAGCAGTAATCCAAGTGATCTGAGCCATAGTTAAAGACAGACTGAGATGGTGGGACAGATTTATCTGGGTTTATCCAGCGTCCAGACTCGGATGTTGCACGTTCGGAGTGGCCGCAAATTATCTAGCGTCCAAACTCAGGTGTTTAGGCAGCGCGTTACAAGCGTACACGCGGAAATTCGCATCCGGTGTGCCCATAACATCAATGATACATTATGCAAAACGCGTCTCTCCATTGACTTTGTATGTAATCTCGACGTGCGGTTGTGAAAATTCACGTTCGTTGTGGCCGTACCATTACACATTCATATTTTGTAAAGGTGGAAAATATTGATGGATGCTGCAAATGTTCTTCAACTATCCTGTGTGAATGCGTAGACAATTCAAGGACATAATGTATTGTCTTATTGGTCACAACAGTGCAGCTCACTATTGATAAATGCATCGAGTGAAGACCAGAAGCCTAATGGATAAGGTACCAACCTCCAAACACAGGGGTGGTGGGTTAACTACAGCAGCAGAGGAAGCATGCTGGGCCCATAACCCAGAGGTAGATGGATCGAAACCATCCTCTGCTATTCTTTAATTCTGTTTAATAGAAGCATTTATTAGAAACCCAGTAACCCCAGTGGAACATCACCACTTTGAAATTACTATCTGTCAGTACCTCAGTGTTTTTTTGGTGTCTAGAATATATTCACAACCAAAATGGAAAACTTCAAATTATTATCATTAAAATAATAAGAGATACAGCCCTAGCGCTGTAGGTTTGAGTGCCAGGTGTAGTAATTAACAGCAGAGGAAGCGTGCTGGGCCCATAACCCAGAGGTCGATGGATCGAAACCATCCTCTGCTAATTTTTATTTCTGTTTCGTAGAACAACAACCCCAGTGGATCATCACCAGCCTCAAAACTGAGTACAGTGACCCCAATCACACACATTATCTACACAACATTATCTAACTCCCTTTTTTTTGGATACTTTTGAAACTTTTCAAATGTTTTCCTGGTTAAATGAGTATTATATCATTCATGACAAAAAATGCAGTTTTACTTTTTATTTTAGTTTTTACTTTATTACAATTGAACAGTGACACTTTTTCTCTTTCCTTTGTTGAATCAGTATTTCCTATGGGGCCATTAACCTGTGGCATTGAAAAAACAACTTGGGATTGTAAAATACATTATAAAAAAAAAAAAAAAGCTCCTAAAATACTGTGTTTTTTCCATTCAATATTTTATAATACCTGTTAAAAAAAATCAAATGCAACATTTTCTACAAAGCCAAGTTGTTTTTTCAATGCCACAGGTTAATGGAAGCAAAATGGCCCCACATATACTTGTACTTTATATATTTTTTCCACACAAGTAGGTGTACTTCTACTTCAGTACAGAATGTGAGTACTTGTACCACCTCTGCAGAACCATAACTGTACTCACCGTCCCTCCAGGACACACCATCCACAGTACGGGTCTCTGACACCGAGACAGGACTGACAGTTGGTCTGTCTCTCGCAGGACGACACCGGAACCTTGGAAAGCTGTGAGACAGATGGGTAGAAGGTCAAAGGTCAGACTTATACACAGGAGAATAAAGCGTGCAGAGGTGGAATCCTGGAGGCGTCCTGCTGCTCACCCTGCTGCTAGTTAAAACGTAGACGTGCTGCTGCTCGTTGTCCAGGAGGAGGTCAGCACTGATGGCGCTGGTGTCCAATGAGACGCTGCCGTAACGGTCACCTGATAAATTAGAGTGCACCAACACCTGCAACAACAACAACAACATGGATCAGATTAAAACATTAGCAGTATGAGGGAGAATCCACAGTGTAACAGGACATCAGTTACGGTACTTTAGGTTCCACATACAGACAATTCCAACTCAAATACATCAAATAAAATAATGACCTATAGATAATAAGTGCAAAAAGTGCAATTTTAACAACATTCTGCCTCAGCTTCTCATTTACACATGTACATTAAAACCTACAGATCATAGGTTTAACTCTGCTATACTGTAGATCAGAGTGGAAATATGTATGATAAGTGAACTCTCCTACAGATTAAAGTGGAAACATGAAGGGTAGGTGAACCCTCTTATAGGTCACAGTGGAGAAAAAAAAAAGGAAAAAAAGTTAAACAATGTACATACTACTATTCAAATAACTTGGCCAATCGGCTAATGTATATATGGTCCATAACCAAAAAAAGTTTACAATTTAAATTTAAAATGATCATTTAATAATTATTTAAGAGTGAACATTTTTTGCATCTATTAACTATCTGTTAAAAATGTTAACATGAACATCCTCAAATGTATTAAGATTTTTTTTTTTTACCATATTTTTTAAACATATTCATTACAACTTACAAACCACAGTATGTCTACAAATATATAAAGCATTAATTACCAGACAGACTATGGTACAATTACACCCTCCCAAATATTCCACCTCAGTCTGAGTGTCCTGTTAACATTTGTAAAGTAACTGTTGTATAACACCAGGTGGCGCTGTTTGACCACAGCAGACTGTTGTGGATCAGCTGGAATTCACAGTAAAGACTTACACAAGTGGAAAAAGACCCTGTACATCAGATTTAATGCATGTCTGTTTATCTTAAGCATCTTAACCCAGATACAGACCGTGTAGACGTCATTAGGATCACATCTGTATGTTTCATTTTATGTAACTGGGAGAAGATTCACCGAAGCAAAAAATAAATACAATTTTGTTTTACAAATTTCTGCACCTTCAAAATAAGCTTTTGTGAGGATTTAAATTAATTAATTAATGGATTTGATTATTGAAGTCTTACATTTTCTTCATTTCATCCACAATGTTGGGAAAAAAATGCAACTTAGTCCTTTAACTCCTGATGTGTCAGCACTGACACATTACAAATGAATGGTTTAGTTTAGATTTTCCAAAAAATTCTATATATATATATATATATATATATATATATATATATATATATATATATATATATGTCACACGCACTACTAGAAACAAATGATACTAGCTATTTATTAAATGTATTATTTTATTATTTAGCAAATATTTATTAGCTTTTGTTCATGTTATTTTCTTTATTTTTGTAATTTTTTCATTACCTCTGTGAAAGAGGTTGTTTTACCTTGTGTTTGTTTGTCTGTTTGTCACCAAAATAACTCAAAAAGTTATTGATGGATTTTGATTAAACTTTATATATAAATATTTTTAATTGTAATTTTTGTAGTGTGACCAACTAAGAGTTAACCTTCAGTGTGACCTTGACCTTTGACCTTCATTGCTTATAATCTAATGGGTTCTTCCTTGACCCATTATCTATAATTCCTGAAATTTTAATCCAAATCTGTTCAGAACTTTTTGCATAATCCAACTGACAGACAAACAAACACACAAATGGACTCTAACTTAATACCTCCTTGGTGGAGGTAATAACATAAAGATGTGTGTGTGTGTGTGTGTGTGTGTGTGTGTGTGTGGGGGGGGTTCCATTATCCAACACTTTGAAAAACCCTGCAAATAACATCAAAAACTATTTTAATTTACTGTGATTCATCAGCAAAAAACCCAAACAAAACAAACGCCTTCATACTTCATTACATTTATGTGTAATTCATCACAATAAAAGTTCATGTTAAACTCATCATTTCAGCAGCTGTTCGACAAAAACAAAAGCTGCTATTCTTTACACTTTCCCGTGAACAATAGGTCCATTTATTTATTCATGTATTTGACTACTTTCTTAAATAATGACTCGACCACCTGTGATTATCAGGAGACTTTCAACATAACTCCACCATGACCTTTACAATTCTCTTTAAATGTTTATTTATTCCACTTTGTTTTTTAAAATATCAAAGGATTTTCATTTTAATTAAGTTACTTGTTTCAGATAAAAATTGTTCTTTTGTTCTGGCTAACTTCTTGTCTTTTACCAGATTTTTTTACTCATATTTATACCTTGAGGGCGTCGAATACAGATTTTTAAAAAGTAATTACTTATATGCAAATTATGGGTTAAGTCAACGAGCAAACCATAAAACCTCAGATAAAAACAATCACACATTTATACATATATGACAAAAGTGGAATAAAAATACTATATTGTCACTCTACTGTATAAAGACAAGTAGCCTGTGTATGTGTATGTGTGTGTGTGTGCTTGTATTCCTATCTTTATGGGGACATTGTTATGTTTACACAGTCACATCATGGGGACCTTTGACACTATGGGGGACGAAAATTCAGGTCCCCAGGTGATGATCTGGAAAAGATCCTGGATTCTGGATCACTTTGTAATTTATTCTCCATTTACCACAATGTAAATATTGTAAAAAAAAAATAAAAAAAATTATGGAATTTAATTTCATTTAAAGGTGTCATTCCGCTGAAAACCACTTTTCCACGCTCCTTTTGGAATCTGATGGGTCACCCAGAGTTACCAACACATGCTGCCTTTGACAGTGGTTTGTCACCTCCACTGGCTGCATACCGCATTCACAGAAAAGTAGTAGCATTAGCATTAGCATCTACAAGAGAAGATGGAGCCACAGTAGCTGCTGCACAAACTGATCAAACTGGTTCATGTGCTCTGTGTGGAAATATAGCCTTGTGTTTTTCTGTAAATTTTTAGAACAAGCAACGGCACGAAACCTAGCTGGATGCTACTCTGGTAAAGGTAAACACATACGGCGAGCAAGAGGTGAGGGGGGAGTGTTCCTTCACGCATTCTGAGCCAATCAGAGACGCCTCATCACTGCGTCATGGACATGTATGAGGAAGTACCGGTAAACTCTGTTGTTCAAACTCAAGTCATTTTTCTACTGTGAAAAAACAGCTGGAAACAAAACAATCTGCAGGTTTTAGAAGAACCAACACATAATGGAGAACACAGTAATATTAATGAAATAACCATAGAATGACACCTTTAAAAAAAAATAAAAAAGAGGATGTGTTTGCACTCATTACCCAATGGATAGTTAATTACAAACTTGGTCCTCATGACGCATGTAAACGAGTATTGTGTGTTTGTGTTGTTGCGTCATGTCTGGGTTGTGGGGTGAGAAGGCGGCCATTGGGGGCAAGGGGGCGAGGGGGGGGGGGGGTGATCAGGTTTGAATGTTAGATAAGGGAGCACATTTCCAGTGGTTTTTGTCCTGGAGGCCTTTCACAGAGATGCTCAGTCGTTCACATGCAAAGTGACAGAAATAGTTTCTAAAGAATGAAAGAAGAGGCGTTCAGAGCGTCTGCACATCTGACCAATCACTGCCCGAGGAGGTTGTCAGCATCAGAAAACCAAGAAAACACAGCGTCTGCTACCAGTGACTTCAAGTTTCAGAGCAGCACAACTACTCTATTAAAAATGTAGTTCAGTGACAATGGAGCCAAGATAAGAAATAAAACCAGTGCAGTGTGAGCGTGTTGGTGCAGCTGTGGAAATAAATACATTTACACTCTTAACACTGATTCTTCAAGCAAATGCATAAAAGGATTTTTGCAGCTTTTGTCACTGGAGAAATAGTGCAAATAAGTACGAAATATAGCATGGAATTTATAAAACACTCCCAGAGGGTGGATTTAAAGGCAAACTGTTGTAATGTTGAACCTCTGGTCTGTGATGAAAAATAAAAAGACAGAAACTGAGAAAAATGAGCTTAAAGTTGAAAGTTCTGTTGTTGTTCAGCTCCAGTAGTTGTAGGTAGATTATTGGATATGAGGCAGTTATTGTTACCGAGTATTAACTAGTTCTACAAAAACCACAGAGTGACTTATATGTGGATTAATTCTGGTAGTGCTTAGTGACTGAGAATTTACTTTTTATTTCATAATTTTGGCTTTTTATATAAGTTTGACTTTTTATCTCATATTTAGACTTTTTATCTTATAATTTAGACTTTTTATCTCATAAGTTTGACTTTTTATCTCATCATTTTGGCTTTTTATCTAATAATTTTGACTTTTTATCTCATAATTTAGACTTTTTATCTTATAATTTAGACTTTTTATCTCATCATTTTGGCTTTTTATCTAATAATTTTGACTTTTTATCTAATAATTTTGACTTTTTATCACATAATTTTGACTTTTTAATCACATAACTTTGACTTTTTATTTCATAATTTTTGCTTTTCTTTGGTCATAATTATGACTTCACTTAATGCGCCTTATATATGAAAAACCTTCATAAAACCATTCATTGACAGTCGACCTTATAGGGTGGAGAATACAGTAATTACATAATCTGTTTCAAGTCATTATTAATAATAATAGTAATAATAATTTGAAATCTACATTGAATTAAAAATAAAACAAATTAATAAAATAAATAATATATTTTAAAAATAATAATAAAAAAAATGTCTTAAATATATATATATATATATATATATATATATATATATATATATATATATATATATATATATATATATATTTATATATATATATATATATATATATATATATATATATATATATATATATATATATATAAATGCATTTAAAAAAATAAAAATAAACACATCTTCAAACCTTTGAAAACTACATGTTTCCCTTTACACCTGTTTCCCTCATGCTTTATGAGGACTTCTGTAAAAAAACAAATAACAAATGAATGTATTTATAGAGCCACATCATTTCTATTTTAACTAGTGAGGACCTTTATATTTACCCTTTGTGGGGACCTGAATTTTGGTCCCTATGGTGTTAGAGGTCCCCATGGCGTGACTGTGTAAACATATAAATGTCCCCATAAAGACAGAAAAACACACACACACACACGGGGCTTTAGATGCATAAATTCAGTCCGTCCTTGTTAATGGAAACACTTGAGAGTTTACATTTCTGAGCCCTGACAAGGATGTGGAGGCAAAACGTGTCAGTGCTTCAGTCGATGTAGACGTCACCATAAAGAACAAATGTTTATGACAACAGCACAACGTTGGTCCTTTTACATCCTGTAAGTTTTGAACCACTAATCTGGTGAAATTCAGAGCACTAAATAAAGAAATTCAACTAAACTTTTGTAGAAAAAATTAAACGACATGAAAATTATGTAAAAGATGAAAAAGATTCAACAAGAAATAAGATGAAAATGTCAAAAAAAGACACAAGAAGTTTAAGACACAAGATGCAACAGGATGAAAATGATGTAAAACCTACAAGTAGATGAGAAGAAAAACATGTAACAGAATAGAACCAACATAAATTATACACTAAGATACAAATTGTGTTTAAAAAAAAATAGATGAAAGTGGTGTACAAGATGAAACAAGAAAGAAAATAAACAGCAAAGATGAAACAAGTTAAAA
The DNA here is from genome assembly GCA_020466265.1 of Siphamia tubifer. Classification (NCBI taxonomy): domain Eukaryota; kingdom Metazoa; phylum Chordata; class Actinopteri; order Kurtiformes; family Apogonidae; genus Siphamia; species Siphamia tubifer. The sequence goes on along the minus strand of CM035789.1, from coordinate 8,490,759 downwards.
AACAGCATTAAACACATGTAGAGAAAATGATGCAAAAGATGCAACAACGTGAAAATCATGAAGAAGACACAAAAAGATGAAAAAGATTTAACAAGAAATAAGAGGAAAATGTCAAAAAGACACAAAAGTTTAAGATACAAGATAAAAACAGGATGAAAATGATGTAGGAGACAAAGAAGTTGAGAAATATTCAATAAGAAATTAGATGGAAATTACAAAAAAAAGCCAAAATGAAAAAAAGCGTAAAAGATTCAACAAGAAATGTACCGCAATGTAAAATTTGTCAAACAAAATCAAAAAATATTTTGTAATTTTATTTTATTTAAAGGTGTCATTCCGCTGAAAACCACTTTTCCACGCTTTTCCAACACATGCTTCACCTCCACTGGAACCAGAGGAACGAGGGACCCAGACAAACCCGGTCCGTCTGATGTCAGATGGACTTTAGCGTCACCCACGTGGGGTTAAGCTCATCCCTCATTGCAGCAAATCTGAAGTAGCATTAGCATTAGCATCTACAAGAGAAGAGAGTGCAACAGTAGCTGCTGCACAAACTGGGGGAAAAATATGGTGGATCGAACTGGTTCATGTGATCTGTGTGGAAATAAAGCCTGGTTTTTTTCCCTGCACGTTTTCAGAACAAGCAACGGCACGAAACCAAGCTGGATGCTACTCTGGTAAAGGTAAACAAATACATAGAATGAGAGGGGAGGGGGAGGAGTGTTCCTTCATGCATTCTGAGCCAATTAGAGACGCCTCATCACCGCGTCATGGAGGAAGTACCGATAAACTGTTGTTCCACCTCAACTCATTTTTCTACCATGAAGAAACAGCTGGGAACAAAGTAATCTGGATGTTGTTGAGTTTTTTTTTACATAGAACCAACACACAATGTATTCATTAACAATGAAGAACACAGTAATATTAATGAAATAATCATAGAATGACAGCTTTAAGTTGATTTTTTTCTTCAATCATCCTTATATAACAATACAAATAACAGTACAATATCATTCTTAGCAGTTAATGACTTAATTCCACTCAGTTGTACCTCATCTATGTTTTTAAATTATGTTCACTTATATCAACAATAGTTCCCCTTAATAAAAAAATATTAGTTGGAAGTATTTAAAAAGAAGAACATGTTACAACAACTTAATACATTTGAGTTAGTAGTACTATTTCTGAAACTGAGTATTTACAACTTAATATATTTAATTATTCTGAACAATAAGGTTTACAGTGCAGTGGAGGAAAAGAGAGTGAAGTGTTTGGCTCAAGGACACAATGGCACATGACTAGGACAGAACGGGATTCGAACGGCCAACCCTCCAGTTACTGAACGACTCGCTCTACCAACTGAGCCCCTACTTGAGTCTCAAACACACACATCTGATGAAGTGTCTGGAACCCGTTGACCTTTGATCTGTGAAGACAGAAGGTGTTCGCCTGCAGACACAGAACAGGCCTTCTGTCAGACGTCGATAACGGCCTGATTCGCTCATTAATGCAACGCTCATAAAATATTAACCAAGAATCAAAGCTGCGCTGTTTACCTCACAGACACTGGATTAACACACACACACAGTCTTACCCAGAGTGCACCTGGGGGACCAATAACCAATCGGCATCTAGAGCCTAAACGCGTTCCCATGTGACCCCCCCCTCAGGGCTGAACCCCCCCCCCCCCCCGGTCATGACTCGCACATGGACACAGTGTGTTGTTGTGTTGATAAAAAAACCTTCAGGCTTCAAGCTGTTGCAGCGATCTGTGTACAAACAAACATAAACAGGAAACAGCTGACTCCTCTGACTGCACAGATGTCTGCGGGGAACACCCCCGATACCCACCCCACTCCTCTCGGACCCCCCTGGACTCCCCAACCCCACTCACGTATTCACACCTGAAGCTGCCCGGTGTAAACCAGGTCGACCACTGGGTCTGGATCTGACGGGGAGCAGGTGGAAGGTTTGAGGCTTTGCTCAAGGGCACCTCAGCGGTAATAATAATAATGAGGGGAGGGGGAGGGGGGGGTTCGATAAATCAAACTGCAGACTGATAATAATAAAACAGAGTCTACAACATTGGAATATAACAAAGTACGTGACTGTTTTTAAAACAAATGTGATTATTATTTACTCTTATATTACTATTATTTACTATATATTATATTTACTCTTATATAAATATATGTTTGTACTTGTTTTGAAGTAGATCTGAGACCAATATTCCTTTGGACTAAAACTTCTTCTCTTGTTCATTCAATAAATAAGACTTTCACATTTTGACCCAAGACTTATTTTGTAAACTTGATCCAACCAGGATTTAAGACTTGACTTTTCTTTATCAGTAACACACATGTGGTCATATTTTATTAGTTTTATTATGGAAGCATTTTACTGGTAGACCAGTTTAACCTGATAACGACAGTCAGGTGTTGGCAGAGGGAAACATCTAAAACAGGGGTGTCAAACTCCAGTCCTCGAGGGCCGGTGTCCTGCATGTTTTAGATATTTCCCTCTTCCATGTGATTCAGTTTAACCCTTTAACTCCTGAGAACTAACAAAATAATTGGTAACATGAGCAAAGTAAGACACAAATGGCAGAAAATCAAAGAAAAATACTAAAATAAAAAATAAACAAAATGTAGAAAAATAAACAAAATGAGCAACAAAAATTAATAAATATTTACAAAATGACAAATAATGTGGAAAATTTAGAAAAAAAAAAAAAACAATTACGAAAGAAGAAAACTAGTATTGTAATTTGGTCCCAGCAATTTTAATTTTGCCTTTAAAAAATGTTTAAATAAAATAAAAATAAAAAATCTTGCTTTTTGACATCCTTTTCAGTGCACAAAACTAAAAGGAAAACGGTCGAATTTTTCGGAATATTTAAACTAAATCATCCATTCAGAACGCATCAGCGCTGACACTTAAAGAGTTAATAATCAGCTCCTCACCAGACTGATAATGATGTAATGGCCTCCAGGTGTAATGGAAGAGGGAAACATCTATAACATGCAGGACCCCGGCCCTCGAGGACCAGGGTTGGCCACCCCTGGTCTAGGGGATTTATGTGACCACTAGAGGGAGTAGTGAGTCACTCGATCTAACATGGTGAGGAAAACTAACACACCCTTTGACCAAAGCACCAAAAAGTGACCAGAGTGGATGAGAACCATCAAGAAACAACTGTTACAGTCGAAGAAAGTGACAATGTGATAAAAGCTCTGTTGTTTCTCCACTGTAAAGAATAGTTTAATAGTTAAATGTCAGTGTTTCTTCTACACAGATGAGTTTAATTCTTAGGCTTATGGATGTATAAAGTTATTATATAAATATATATTAATTTGGAATAAAACCTTTTCTCTTGTTAATTTTAAGAATTTCACATTTTGACACCAGACTTATCTTGGAAACTTGAGCCAACCAGCATTTAACACTTGACTTTTCTTTATCACTAACACACATCTAGTAACATTTCATTAGTTTTATTCCAGAAGGGTTTTACTTGTAGACCAGTGTTATTAATAGATGTCAGTGTCGTGGCAGCCGTCACTCTTATTCTTCTGAAAATGGAAGGAGTTGGAAGTATTTTACATCCAGACAGAAAATCATGTTTAATGGAAACGTAAAGTAGAAAAAAAAACATTCTCCTTCCACTTTTCCTGTCAAATCAGATCAGTTGAACATTTAATAAAATGAAGGCGCCGTTAATAAGTGTTCCGCGTCGGAAATGACTCGACTCCACGTTGCTTTCACAAGGCGTCTGAAGACTAAATGTGTGTCTGATGGGATTTGCCTTGAAATAAACCTGATGTTAATACATTTATTAATAGACTCAAAGTGAAACTAAAAGTCTCCTTGTTCTGATACTAGACACGAGCCAAAGGACTTTCAATCGAGGCTTGTGTTTTTCATTCAACTTCTTGTTCATGTTAGTCTGATAAAAGTGTTTATAATGAGGAATAAATAAGGTCATTGACTTCTATTAGTTATGATGTGACTGTTGTAACAAACGCACAACCTGAACTAAAATATTAATAATAAAAATAGTTTCAGTGTTGCTCTATGTCACAGTCATGTTCTGTCTGGATTCATCCCAATGGAATTTGTGAGGTTCCGTCAGGAGGTTCTGTTCTATGTTCCCGTCCTATGGTCTGGATGCAGCTCAATCTACCAATGGAAGTGGGCGGGACTTCCACTGGAGGAAAACTCAACTAATCCAATCAAAATACATAAATTATCAACAGAAACTATAATAATAAATAACTAGAAAAGCACAAACCTCCACCAAGACAGACCTCCCCCCTCCAAATGAAGAGAGGTCCGCCAAGGAGGTTATGTTTTTGACAGAGTTTGTTTGTCTGTTAGTTAGGAAACATTTATGGATGAATTTTGATGACATTTTCAGGGTGGGTTGGTAATGGCAAAGTGAAATTTTACATTACACTAAATGGAGAATACATTTCAAGTGATACAAGTGATCCAGAATCCAGGATCTCTTCCAGATCATCACCAGAATCTCATCATTTGTTCTTTGTGACACCCCCAACACCTCATGAAATTTTCATCAAGATCCGTCCATTACTTTTTGACTTATCTTGCTAACTAACAGACAGACACAGACGGACAGACAAACTCTGGCAAAAACATAACTGATTGGATTTATATAGTACTTTTTTGGCCAATCAAAGCGCTTCAAATAAGTGACTCACTATTCATTTGCTCTCACATGCGCCCTCTGGTGGTGGTGAACTACATATGTAGCCACAGCTGCTCTGACCACCACCAAACATTCATACACTAGTGTGAGTGGAGGGTGAAGGTTCTTTGCCCAAGGACACAATGGACTGACTAGGACAGAGCAAGATTCGAACCACCAACCCTTCAGTTACTGGACGACCCACTCTACCAACTGAGCCATATCTATCCCTGATATGACTATATTCATATACTATATATACTATATATATTCATAGACTATATTTTAAATGACATCAACCATCACTGTAAAGCACATTGAGTGCCTAGAAAAGTGTTATTATTATTATTATTATTATTATTATTAGAATGAAAGGCACATTTTCAACCATAATGATCATTAATGAATAATGATCAATAATAATCCATAACTGTTATTATTATTATTTTACTGGTCACTTTAGATCAAATCAGGCTGAACGTGGCCCCTGAAAGTAATGAGTCTGAGACCCCTGACTTGCATTTTACAAACTGTCAAAATACGAAGCATTTTAAGTAAAATCTATTTTTTTTATTTTTTTTTTTACATGTATCCAGTGTTATTCAGAAACTGTGTGTATTTTTAGGTTTCTACAGCAGTTTGTGGCCTCTAGTTTGTTCACAATTAAAGAAAAACCACAGCTGTGAATGTTAAGGTGACCATGTTGAGTGTTTTTAAGGTGGTCAGAAAGTTCTCTTCCGTCTGTTTTTGCGATAAATAAAATAATCGAAATGTTTGAATCCCAATCCCACGCTCTACAGTAGTTGTGTCCACAGAGTCAGACTTTTTGGGGAAATGCATTCATTTAAAGTTCCTTAAAATAGTGTGTGTGCTGTTCTTCCTCCTGAAGGTTTATATAAAGGCAGTATTTACCTCCTGAAACAACGCTGTCACCACATGTCGCCTTCAGACAATCACCCACCTCCACTGAAGGTCTTTTTATAGGAAACGTCAATTAAACACCACTGCAGCGGTCCCAAAAAACACAATCTGAAGTCTCATGATGTACACGTGATGAGTGAAGTTGACAGTCTAAAGACAGCTCCAATGCTAATTTACACAAACACTTTTTTTTTTACCAATGTAGTTTAGTGTCAAGTTAATTTTTTTTACCCTCCCGCTTTATTTTTATTGTTTTCAAGTAAATATAAATATATAAACAGACATGTGAGGCAACTGGGACATACTGAGATATACACAATAAAATCTGATAAAAGAATTATTAAATACAATTAAATTAAAATTATATATTTTTCAAGCACATAAAATCATCAAAATATAAATCAACATGGTCAACAATTACATTTTTTTGCACTCGAAAAGGACTTGGAATAAAGTTACATTTATATTAAGTCCCACCCCCTTTTTACAAACTAATGATCCAATTGATTCTGCTTCCTATAGGTTAACACACCCGTTTTATGTCCATTTATCATTTACACAAAGCATCCATAAGCATTTATATACATACTGTTTAGAAATCACCTCAAATCCACTCAAACCCCACTAGTGAAAAGAATAAATAAATGAATTATATTTATATATATCTATATATAGATATATCTATATATATGTGTGTGTGTGTGTGTGTGTGTGTGTGTGTAACTTATTCCTTTAATTATCCAAGAGTCTACTGTTTTTTCACCATTGTTGCTGTTCCTAACACACCCACTTCAGGGTCTATGTGTTCACTATTTCCACCCACTGACAGGTTCCATCGGAAGGACATAATCAACATTAAAAACCATGCCATCCATCAGTGTCCGTCAATGTTAAGGTTTATCTGTGTATTTTACTCTGTGACCCCATTTTACTCTGCAAAGTTTGTGAAAAACAGACATAGATGACATTGACAGAAAGAAACAGGACTATTATTCGAAGGAAAAACATAGTGAAATGTAGATTTTGTTTGTTTTAATGTTCGTTTTCATCGAAAATTCACTGTATTTGACATCATGTCTTCAGTCTCATGTGTTTGTTTGCAGCGTAAGAGTAAAAAAAAAAAAAGATATAATAAAAGATAAAAAACCCTCCTGTTTATACCCACTGACTGTATAAACAGCACAGTACGAACCCGAGCAGAATATTATGTGCATGTAACCATCGTCATTATGACAAACAGTTGATCAGCAGAAGACGCAGAAGTGATTGAAACGTTGACAAGCTCATACAAGCAGACGTCGAAAGTTGTATAATTGTTTACAGAAAAACAATGCTGTTAAAATCATGATGAAGCCGAGTGAAACAGGAAGAAGAAGTGAATATTAAACTGTCAGCGAGTGATTGGCATTCAGGCTGCACAACACAACAAACTTCCACTGGAAGATGCAGAGTTTGTTTGGAAAAAACTGTTTCACAATGAATTGAATAACAAGTAAGAGGCGACACAGACACGCGTTATTAGTCTTTAGATCAGGGGTGTCAAAGTCATTTCAGTTCAGGAGCCACATTAAGCCAAAATTGATCTGCAGAGGGCTGGACCAGTGAAATAAAAAGATAATTATATAAATAGTGGGGCGGTTTAATTAAAATATTTGAAAGAATCATGACAGAAATGATTAAAGCATCAAAATTGGTAGAGATAAACTTTAGGACATACATTACTGCATCATTTCAAAATATTCAACCATCCTGTCACATGGTTTTATTTTAAAATATGCTTTTTAAGGTAAAATATTGTTTTTTTAGCATTTTATTTTTAGTAAATATATCGTCCGCTGGAGAAAAATTTAACACTTGGAAATGATACATATGGACAATAGCACGACTTGTGAACATTTTTACAGGATGTTTTTTTTTCAGGAATTGGGGAAGTTGATAAAATGTGTGCGCTGAGATAAAACATCTAAATTATTAGATAAAATGTCCAAATCGTGAGATAAAAAGTCAAAATTATGAGATAAAAAGATAAAATTCTGACATAAAAATTTGAAATGATGAGATAAAAAGTCAAAATTCTGACATAAAAATAAAAAATTATGAGATAAAAAGTCAAAATTATGAGATAAAAAGTAAAAATTCTGACATAAAAATAAAAAACCATGAGATAAAAAGTCAAAATTATGAGATAAAAATGCAAGTTTTCTATATTTTTTTCTCTTAGTGCATTTTTGTGCATTTTTTGAGAAATTTGAGTAAAACAAAAAACAATTAAAATACAAATAAGTGTCTTTTCCATCATCTTTGTCAGGTTGAATTAATAATTAAAGACAGAAAAACAAGAAAAATAAGATGCAAAATCATGAGATCAGAAAATACACTGGGTTTTTGTTCGATATTTTAAGAATAATTAAAAACTTCAAAAAAGTTGAATTCTTTCAGATTCTGTTGAATCAACATTTTAATTTATCTTGATTTTTATCAGAAATGGTTGATATCAACATAAATTTCATGATTACTTTGTATTTCTTTGTATTCTTTTTCCATCTAACTCACAGGGGTCAAACATAAGGCCCGGGGGCCAAATCCGGCCCATCATAGGGTCCAATCCGGCCCCTGGGATGAATTTGTGAAATGCAAAAATGACACAGAAGAAGTTAAAATCATTTGACATCAATTTGATCTACAATGGATCTAACCATAATCATAATTATATAAATAAATTATGAAAACCACAAATTTTCATTGTTTTAGTGAAAAAAAGGAATAAATAAATAAAAACACTAGCCTGTTACAAAAAATGTGAATAACCCGAAATGTATGTTAAAAAATTCTGAATGTTACTAAATGTGTGTATTTGTAAATCCACTGTTATCTTTAAGTTGTGATGCACATGTATAAGTGATAAACTTAAGTGTAATATGTCTCTCATTTTCAGGTTTTAAATATTTGTTCATGTTACGTTCAAGTACAGTTTGTAAATGTAAAAATGTCATTGTGGAATATGAATATTTTTGCTCAAAACCATAGAAACATTTGTATGTGACATTATTTATATGTTTTTATGCTATTATTTCTATTATTTTACTGGTCTGGCCATTTTTATTTTGAGGTGTTTTACTTCATTACATTTTATTTTGACTTCTTAAGCGTAAACTAAACTCTTATTTCTTGTATTTTTTTCTGTGTTCACGTTCTTACCTTGTGCATTTTTCCTCTTCTGTCTCCCAGGAAGGCGATGGTGTGTCCTGCCTCTGTCGCCGTGGTGACAGCAGTCAGCTGGGTGTTGGAGGTGTAAGTGGGCGTGGCTGGCAGAGGAACAGCACTGGCGATGGGGTTGGGGGTGTGTTCGCCACCGCAGGGGTAGTCAGTGAGAGAAACCTGTTAACAGAAACAGTTCATGTTAAGAAAAAAACAAGAAGACAAATCACTATATGAGTGAATAACTTGTATTTTTGCAACAATAGTGTGAAGGAATTACAATGTTTGGTCAGTTTTAAAAAATTTTTTTTGTCATTTTTGGTCAGTGTGTCGATGATTGTCAATTTTTTTATGAGTTTTTGTTCATATTGTTACATATTTCAAGGGTTTTTATTGTTAATTTTTGACCATTTTTTCCTTGTCTTGATGATCATGTTTTTGTTTAATTAGTTAATTTAGTTGAATACTTTGGTCAATTTTTGTAAACTGGTCCATTTTGTTGACGATGGTATTCTTTTACGCTAATTTTTAATCACAGTGTAAGAAAAAAAGTCACAATTATGAGATAAAAACAAATATGATATAAAAGTGATATTTAAAAAAATCATAATAATGAGAAAAAACTGCAAAAAAAATATGAGACAAAAAGTCACAAATGAGAAAAAAGAAAAATATGAGATAAACAAATTCACAATTATAAAATAAAAAGTCACAATTATAAGATAAAAAGTCCTAAAGTTTGAGATAGAAGTAATAATAATGAAATAAAGTTAGAATAATTATTTTTAAAAAACTGAAAAATTATAAGATAAAAAGCCATAACAATGATTAAAAAAAGAAAAAATATGAGACAAAAATTATAATAATAAGATAAAAAGTCCAAAGTTTGAGATGAAAGTCATAATGAAATAAGAAGTTATACTAATTATTAAAAAAAATTTAATAAACGATAAAAGCCATAACGATAAAAAAGTAAAAAATATGACATAAGTTATAATGAGATAAAAAAGTCCTAATAATGAGATAAAAAAGTCCTAATAATGAGATAAAAAAAGTCATAATGATGCTTTTGTGTTCAGGGGAAACAGTTCGTTGTGTGAACATGTACGTCATAAAACAACAGTGTGTCTGTAAAACCCGTTGTTCCTCCTGAACCTTAGAGTGTGAACATCCACTCTTTTCATACAGTTAGTTTTTCCAACCGTGAACTAACACAGAATGCTCTTACTTCTCATTATCTCTGCTCATTTGTTCTCATTTCGGCTGTTATTTGCCGGTTTAATGCTTCGTCTGACTGTGAAGGACACCGATGGCCTGAATGTTTTTGTGTTTGCTTGGAGGTAACTGCAGATTTGTGTTTCCTTTGGGGAGGAAGTAATTATCGGCCAATGCGATGGTGTTCTGTCGTCTGTTAAACCCTGAGGCCTCCGTTCTAGCGAAGCCCTGAGGGTGGAACTAATCACCGCTCTGAGTCCGACCCCCTCCTGCTGTCGGTCCAAGCGCCAGCACGACTACTTATTTATACGTACATTAGTTCTATTTAGACGGACTGTAATAAAATGTTTAATTTAGTGTTAATTGGTTTAACTGCTGTTGTGTTGTGGGCGGTTTTGGAGTTGTGTATCTGAACTGAAGGAGCTCAAATGCATCTGTGCATGTGTGTTTTCATGCAAACACATCCAATAATGTGCGATAACCCAGAAAAATGTCAATTATGGGCAATAAGTCGTGAAATAATCCTCTGTTCTTACAACAACAATGTGATATTTCTTCATAAAGCAAATACATATGCACTATATTACATATATATCCATATATATTGTTAACTCTGGTATTCAGATGTGCATTTTACACACACTTTGCACTTTGTGTTAAAAAAAAATAATAAAAAAATCATGTTATTTTCCATAATTTAAATAAGGTCAAAATTCAACACTTCATTTTTAGATGATAAAATTGCAAGTAAAAACTCTGGGACAAAAAGGACAAAATAATGAAAAGGCAAAAAAAGGAAGAACAATTTGAAGAAAATAATTAAGAAAAAGAATGAGAAAAGGAAAGAAGGGAATATTTACACACAAATGTGTTTGTTAAACATCTATCTATCTATCTACAATGACAATAATCTGTATTATCTTATTCCATGGCCCTCCAGAATGTTGCGACAGCTACCATTCACTTTGAACGGACGTTCCAAGCGTTCTGCGGGCAGATTTTTTCTGATAACCACCCGCTGCGCCATTAACACCCGAGTTTTGTCACTTCAGATTCACGGTACCATATCACTCTGCAGGTAGTTTGACTTAAAAGACTTGAAGACTTTGAAAGTAAATATTCAAAAAATAAGCAGTAATAAGCTGTAATAACCTGTAGAATAAGCGGGATAATGTATTGCCCATGCGTGACTATCAGAAAACTATTTTTTTTGTATGGAACATATGAGTCTGTAATAAAGTATTCAATTCAATTCAATATTTCCCAACGGGGCCAAACAGTATTGGGAAATGATAGTCACGCATGGGTAATACATTATCCCCCTTACAAATGTTAGGGATACATACATACATATATATATATATATATATATATATATATATATATATATATATATATATATATATATATATATATATATATATATATATATATATATATATATATATATATATATATATATATATATATATATACGCACACACACATATATAGTACATGTCTAAGATACAGTCTCTGCTGTATAATGCGAGGGTAATAATATAAACTAAATATTCTCATGCTTCTACAGGTTTGGTATCAGAACTGGACTTTTAGTGAAGTATTATTTACAGTGAGTTGAAGGTATATCTGGATAAATAAACTGTCATCAATTCAGCCCAGAGGCAGTGGATAGGGTCAGAGGTCACAAGGTCATAACAGGTCAAACTGAGCAAAACATTTCTTTATTACATGGAACTGAAAAAGAGAAGCAATCAGACACAAATGACTGAAGGAAACAGTGTCCAGTGGAGTTATTGGATTTCCTCTTCACTAACAGGTATTAGGAAAAAAAAAAAAGAAAGATCGGTTTTAATCTTCGTGGTAAAATTTCTTCCCATTTCTTGCAGAAAATCCTTTTGTGCCCTGAAGCACACGCATTTATTGTTTTGGAAAAACAACACACAGCTCTACTTCCACATATCACAGTCGATTAACTCATTCATGTTTCTGCTTATAAATGAGTTTCAGAGCACTGGGAGGAAAAAAAAAACTTTGATTTATACAATCACTTGTTCATTTTCGGAGGTTTTTCAATTCCCACATAAAAAACACCAGCACTGATAAATGTGTCTGTTGTTTAATCAGTTTTGAGGAATGTCTGGACTTTTTCCATTTTGATAGTTTTTACTAAGACGATTAGACACAATGGGAACAAAAAACATTTTATGCAGGAAAGAATGCTCTCTAAAGCCCCTTTTCAAGGTTAGAAACACTAGTGAGAATAAAAAATATCATTTATTTTAGATTAGTCCATTATCAGCTTTATGTCTCAGTTCTGGAATGCAGATTTAATTATTTTTTAACACATTTAACTACAACTCCCACATTAATGACATTATTTTCATAACACCTATATATATATATACAGGTCCCACAGTAATTGTATTATTTTAATAACACCTATATAGAAATGATTACTTTAGCACAAATTACAGCGTGTTACCTTTACAAATATCTGTCATTTTAATGTGCAGAGGTATTTTTTTTAGAAAGGTAAATAGGTAAAAAGCAAAACAACTGTCAAACATGGACGAGACTGTTTCTTTTCCCCTGGAGGAGGAGTTTTTCCGCTTTTGTTTCCAATTAAACATAAACTACTGATGTGATTTTCATGAAACCTGGAGGTAGGGGAGGTCACAGGTCAAAGACAGAGGTGATCTAAAAAAAAAAAAAAAAAGAAAGGAAGAGGTGCATGCTGGGATCAGTGGCTGGTGCTTTAGTGGAGGTGTGGAACGCCCTTCCTGTTGGACAGCACTCATTAATCAGCAGAACATTTAGAGTTTAGAACTGTAAATGAGGCAGAGTTTGAATCTGTCGTCCTTGAACACATGTTATAAAAAGAAAACTTGAACACACGCAGAAGCAGAAGGTGACGTGCTGAACAGAGAACCCACATGACCGGGCGTCCACAGTATTATTAAAAAAACCACAGACTATGACGTTATGGTTCTGTTGGTGCCAGTGGTCAATTCATTCTATTAAACACTTTTATTGTGTCTTTATTGAGGTTATGAAGAAGTTACATCAACACAAGTGACAGTGAATGCACTGTTTCATTACAACAACAGAGTTCAAATTCAGTCATTATGTTGTGAAAGAGTTCCTCAAAGGCCACAAAAGTTTGATTTATTTTTTTGTTTGTTTTAGACTCTTTGCTGCTAAAATCAACTTATATTAATATAATTTTAAAGCTGATGATTTTAGCTCAATGGTAACAATGTCTAAAAACAGAATCAAGGCTGTTTTAAGTGTTGTCTTAAATATGTAGATGTGTCATTTCTGTCTGTCACTTGCAGTGCTGGGAATAACGGCGTTACTGACGCAGCCACATTTCGAGTAACGGAAAAATTACTTAATTACTTTATCCATAACTGTATCTCCGTTACCGTTACTCCGGAAATAATGTGATGTGTTACGGAACTTCCAGGACTTTTTTGTGGGGGAAAACTTACTTTGACCAGGCCAGAGTGAGCCCCGTCCTCTCAGACGTGTGTCGATGACGTCATTATATCGCGTCAGTTTCTATGGTAACGTCACTAAGAAAAAGCGCCAAAACAAAGCGGCAGCAGAGGAGGAAATTACAAGACGAGATGTGAGCTAGGGATCACGAAATGCATGAAAAATATTGACCGATCACTGAGACTCATTAACTGGTTGAAGTCACTGAGAAAAGAAAAAAAATAAATAAATAAATAAAGAAAAAAAAAATTGTCGGCTCCCACACACACACACACACACACACACCGCGGCGCTTCAGTCACTTTTTAAACACGATGCGGAGCAATGTTATGTTAAAAGCTCATTTTAAACCGTCACACATAGAGAAAATATTCGATGTTCCAGAAAATTCTGCTGCTAAATATGATATAAAAACCCTTAACGGTTACCACCAGTCGACAGTTCTGCATAAACTCCTTTTGCTTCGTCCACCCTTCATGTCATTTTAAGTCGGTTTGTCAGATGAATAACACAACTCATCCACCGCGCTTTTGGGTTTCATGGTGGAAACTTATACTGTCTCAGTCTAGCTGTTATAGAAGTTCTAGCTTTATTTTTAGTTCACGGTTTGAGCAAACAATGTGTAATACATATATGATTTGATGCAGCATCTTAAATCACATCCAAAGTAACGTCACAAAACAAGGATAGATACCCTGTTTAACTGTTAAACTGTTCATTTCTGTGACATTTTAAAGCAAAAACCAAAAGAAAGTAACGCAAAAATACTTTTCCTGGTAACTAATTACTTTGCTAGAGGAGTAACGCAATTATTTTTTGGGAAGTAACTAGTATTTGTAATTAATTACTTTTTCAAATTAACTTACCCAGCACTGGTTACTGGCACATGGATCATAAATGAAGACTACACTGGGAACCATAGGGGGCAGTGGTGACATTTGAGGTGAGTTATTTCCAGAAATAGTGGAACTTTTTGAAAAGAAACTAGCAACATATTTACAAAAATTAACCCTTCTCAGTATTAGTGTCAATAAAACTCCCTCTGTTGTCTCCATGTTTGTTATTATTAACTTTCTTCTTCTAGTAGATCTGAATACACGCTCATAGCCTATACATTAGTTCTCTGGCTTTTGTGTAATTGTGCTGAAAGACAAATATGAGTGACTGTAAAACCTTCTGAGTGAACAATATATTAAACAAAACATGGAAAATCATGGTTAAAACGAACAAGACAAGTATGAGAGTAATTAGATACAATTCATGTGAACTGATTGATGATGAAATGACAGATAAAAACACACAAAGGGAGTCACCAGGCGGTGGTGGGTGGAGTTTTTGCTTTGTTTAAGTGACTGAGTTTCAAGTGACTGCTGGAAAACAGTGAGCGTTGGTTGTTTGATGTGGAACGCTAATAAATTCTACTGTTCTACTGTTGGGTTAACCCTTTAACTCCTGAGACGTTAGCAGTTCCACGTTAAAAAAATGGAAAAAAAAAAAGAAAAAACAATAAAATACACAACAAAATGAAGAAAAACAGCCAAAGTGATCAATAAAACAAACAAAAATTAATAAGACAAAAAATAATAAGTAACATGAACAAAGTAAGACACAAGCAGAACAAAATTGAAGAAAAAAAAATACAATAAAAAACTAAATGTAGAAAAATAAATAACAAAATGAACAAAAACAACCAAAGTGATCAATTAAAAAAAAAAGAAAAAATCAACCAACAAAGTAAGAAGTAACATGAACAAAGTAAGACACGAACAGAAGAAAATTGAAGAAAAACAATTAAATAAAAAAGAACAAAATATAGAAAAATAAACAAAATAATCTACAAAATTAACAAAAACTAAGAAATATTTACAAAACAATAAATAATATGGGAAAAAACCCAAACAAATAAAAATAAAAGAGAGAAAGTAATAACTACTATTATAATTTGGTCCCAGTAGTTTTAATTTAGCCTTTTTCTAAATCAGCTGCTTTTTGACACCTGTTCTACAAACAAAACTCAATAAAAATGTTTGAATTATTTCGGAATATTGAAACTAAACCATCCATTCAGAACGTGTCAGCAGTGACACATCAGGAGTTAAAGGGTTAAAGCAGCTGTTTGATCACCAATGATGTCATCTACGAGTACGATTCCTCTTCTCATTTGCGAATTCTAACATTAAAAACTGCTACATATGACATAAATAAACCCAGAGCTGGCATGGTTTCCACTGTGGTGCATTCGGTCGCCGTGGTGATGTGGGTCACGGCGGTCCGTCCAGCTGTTGGGAACGCTGGCTTTGAGTGACAGCTGTCCGTGAGTAAATCCAGCTGCTGAAGATGACAGATCTAATCCTCGCTCACGAACACACCGGCAGCATCCGGGATTAAGGTCACCGTGGCGACAGATGATGACCATCGACAGGTTTTAACAAATCAGCTGCTAATCTGTGATGTCACTCTGATCTCATCAGGCGTCGCACTTGGTTCCAGGTAGAACGGCGAAGATGACAGATGACATTTTACAGCCTGTTTCCATTCAGCTCAGTTTGTCTTTTGTGGATTTTAACCCATAAAGACCCAGAGACTCATCGTTAACTATAATAATTAGGGCTGACAAATGATCACAATTTTGAATCTGATTAATTCCAGGTTTGCTTTGGATTAAGTTTGATTAATCATCATTAAAACACCTCATGTCAGTCGACTGTTCTGTCTCAGGTTTTCTTTCTTTATTTTTGTTTGTACTCAAATTTCCCCCCAAAATACCATAAGAAACACAAAAAATACAGTGAGAAAAATATATAAAATATGATAAAATCCAACAGAATTCCCCAAAAAACTAGCAAAAAAAGATTTAAAATTTTTTTTCAAAACACATTCAAAAACTTTTCTAAAATGGAATACAAGTAACATAGATTAAAAATATATATTTAATCATGATTAATATAAATTAATCCAAGGCAACCCTGTGATTTATCTGATTAAAAATGTTAATCATTTGAAGATATGATAAAGATATGAACAACAATATGAAAATAAAATTATAAGGATTTCAGGATATGTGCTTCCATTACCTAGGAAATTAAAATAGACAAAATCGAAATTTTCATTATTTTTGTGGATTAAAATGACACGTAAATTAGGCCAGGCGTCAAATCCCTCTGTAAATATCTCCAGAATAATATTAATATATAACTGGGCACTATGGTGTATGTAGGCTGAGATGTATCTACTGCAGTATGGCAAAAAAAAAAAAAGTCATTTTAAGGAAATGGCATTTAAAAGTGAACTTAATGCATTTCTATAGGAAACTATTGCTCAAAATCAGAATAAATGGTCAGGCCCATAGTAATAATAATACAGAATATTTCTAGTTTATTCAAATGGACTATTTAATAATCTGGAAGGG
This sequence comes from Siphamia tubifer, assembly GCA_020466265.1. Taxonomy (NCBI): domain Eukaryota; kingdom Metazoa; phylum Chordata; class Actinopteri; order Kurtiformes; family Apogonidae; genus Siphamia; species Siphamia tubifer. The sequence goes on along the minus strand of CM035789.1, from coordinate 8,473,807 downwards.
ACCAAAATCTCAAAATTGACCACTGCATAAAAAATTTAAATTTTCCTTATGTTGTTATTACCTTAAAACACTGTAAATTATTTAACATTTCTAATTCTAAGTTGTTGGGTTTTTTTTTCATCTTAGTAAGAACCAAATCCTTTGCAGTGGGATGAAACCAAAAAGACCAGACGTTTTAACAGGGATGAACTTTTTGTGTTGAACATAACATCCCAGCGGTTTCATGTGCCGTTACTATGACAACCATCTACATCAAGGGTGTATTATAGTGTGAAGTACCAGGGACAAAGAGGGAGTCGAGTCGAGGTTTTTTTTTTTTCTGATTCTCAAAGTTCAGCGACCAGACAAATACGTTTGGATTGTGTCAGAGTTTGAAGGTGAAAGTGAATAAAAACAGGAGCTGATTGAACACAGACGTACAAGGTTAAGTGTGAACAGTATTATTATTATTATTATTATACCGTGCTCTGACTTTATGATCACAGCCAATAGAGAAAATTAAAGAATTCAGGTGTGACGGTCGACCTTTTGATGTTTGATATCAGGTCTTCGGAAAGATTTTGACTCTTTGAATGGGTGTATAATGGTGTGTTTTATTCATTTTACTTGCACATAACATGTTCAGGATCATTTTGCAGCTTCAGATTGTAATTCTGAAATGAAGTTGAAGGAATCCTAGACAGCAGTCCGAGAATCTTAAATGTCAAACATGCGGCCCGTGAGCCAAAACTGGCACACCGAAGGGTCCAATCCGGCCCGTGGGATGAATTTGTGAAATAGACTGAAGATATTAATGATCAAAAGTACAATTCAAGTGGGATTAGTTTTACAAGGGGATGTAGAATAATGTGGGTTTATCACATGACCTCTGTAAAATAAATGTCAAATTAACATGGGACAAGAAATCTCTAATATTTACCTGACATGTTTACGCTCTGCCATCACATCTTCATCACTCTGCATGTCCTATGTCACTTCCATTTTAAGTTTTAAGAGCATATATCACATAAAAAAGGCAAAGGTTTCATGCTTATTCTGATTTGTTTCCACCCTATTTTTCTTGGTCATTGGACGGCGTCTGATCAAAAGATACCGTATTGACCCAAATATAGGACGACCCTCCCCTCTCCCCCTCTTTTTAAAACTACTCTTAAGAAAACAACTCTGCTAACCAACATTTGTATTTAAAGAAAATAATTTGACTGAAATTCAGAAAAAAAATCATTGAAATAATAATTACATACTGCTTTCATTCATGACTGTCAGAACTTTGCTCATGTTAACGACAGTCTGTACGAGGCTTTTACTCACAGACATCCTCTGTCTCCCGCTCATGCTGTGATCCCATCTCCTCCCACAGAACCTCATCCTCACCACCACCCAATGCATTTTATATGCAGCACTTTTTAAATAGCGGCAGCGTTCAGATCCATCATAAGCTTTCCTCGTACTGTCAGCATGTATGGGAGCATGTGAGGTAGCATGTGTGGCTGGTTTTGAAGGCACCATCTACAGACATTCAACTCTGTAACTCCATATTTCTCGGCTGCCTGACAGTTGTTTGATGCATTTGCTGCATTTACCAACATCTTCTTAAAGTTAGCCTCAACTTGCCCCACTATGGATCCACTTTGTTCTGGACAATCACCACTGCTCTCCATTTTTTTTAATCTCCTGTCACTGTTTCTCTGTTGTGATTGATAGATAAACCCCGCCCATAGTGAGGTCACTGGTGCCCTCTGCTGTTGCGGTCATCAAGCGACCCCAGACAACGATCAACACGTGTCAAGGATTAGACCCTGTTGATAAGACCACCCCAATTTTTCTACAATATTTTCAATGAAAAACACCTCGTCTTACAGTATATTCGGGTCAATGCACTGTGTTTACGCAGCGATATTGGAAGACAATCCACAACCTTGAAGGAGGAATGCTAGGCTTATTAGACAGATAATTGTACTTAGTAATTGGTGTCATGGTTAACTTTTGTGCAGTAATGTGGTGATCCAGTAATACTGAACATGGTGAAAAGAAGTACTTCCACAGTATCCACTAGGGCTTTAACAAAAACGTTGACTCCTGTAGCATAAGTTGACTTAAATTTAGAGGAGTCGACTGGTCGCATGTTATTCTTTCTCCCCCTCTCCCTCGGTGCGTAAACACAGACCAGTCAGACCTAAACCAGAGGAGACATGGCTGCTGCAGGTAAAACAGGGGGTGGTGGGTCTGACTAAAGAAAAGAGTGACAGATGCACATCGCATGTGTGGAAATGATGAAAACAAAAAACAAAAATGACGCAGCCATTTTTTTTTTTTTTTTGCAGTTTCTATGAAGTTATAGTTTGCTAAATATGCAACTTGTGTTTTTTTTTTTAGAGACTTTTAAGTTAGTTAAACTTGTACCTTAGAACAGCTACCATGCACATTTCAAAAGAATGGCATCTGTGATTGCTTTTGGTCATTCCTCTGTCATATTCTGGTCTGTAGTTGGTCATTTCAGCTGTCAATCATCCATTTTCAAATCACCAAATAACTTATTGGAAACTACTCAGAAAAAAATGTCATTTGAGGACAAAATAATTATCTGGGAATCAACCAAAAAATATCTAAAATGTAAAATGTATGAAAAAGCTGCAACTATCAGGGGGATCACTTACAGACTATACATAATGCAAATTATGTCTGTGTTTGTTTTTACCTTGGGCAGTTTCAGACATTTCGACGACACGGCGTATTCAATGTAGGCCTCTTCTTGTCCACTGTTACCACGCCCTCCCTCTGTGTAACACACTTCCTGCGCCCTTCGTAGCATGGCGTCCAGATCTGCCATCTTGTAAACACACAGCGCTGATCGGCTCGTGGCCACCGGAGTGGATGCCTGTCCTGCTGCCATGACGACAAACAGAGCGGGCTCACCTGAGTGGTTCCCGAGCCACGCCCCCTGTGCTAGGTTGTAACCACCGCTACAGAGCAGCGGCACCTCCACGTACGAGTAGAAGCTGCGGTCTGAGACACAGAGCCGCGAGGCGTATGTCCGGTACTCCTTCTTGTGCCACATGTCTCGGCGTGAAAACAGGAAGTATACGTGTTTGTCATGTGTGATGGCTTTCACGAAGTGGTTGTTGTACTCTGAGTAACTCCCAACGACCAGTTTCCCGAGCTCCTCCTCCTGCGAGAACGCTCGACGAGGAGGGATCACAGGGAACAGACGGCGAGTCGTGATTGGAGGGATATCACCGGGACCTTTGCTGGTGTAACCTCGACCAACCAGCATCAAGCGAAGGAGGCCACCGGCCCCACCCCCTTCCTGTTTGTTCTCAGTCGTTATCACCACGGCAACAGTGGAGACTCGGGGGTCGTTAGCGGCAACATACTGTGTATCGACAGGATTGGATGTCTGATAGATGAGCTGGGAGATGTTGGAGAGACTCCTGTAGAGAATTAGGATCGATACCGTAATCAGTAATCAATATGCCAGGACTTATCACAATCTGCTGAAGTAATGAATGACAGTCAAATGGAACCAGGTTATCAGTCCTCATTACTATTACTAACTAATCCTTCACTTTAAACACTTAACGTTTCACCTCCATCGTTCACGTTTTAACTCATAAAAACTCCAAAAAACATCTACTGATCTGAACTGTTTAAAATCTGTTCATCCATTCATTCTATCCATCAATACATGTAAATAACTGGTGTAAAATACAGTTATTCATCTTTTCATGGTCATCAGATTTGACCATTTGGACATTTAGAAGCTCTGTAGTTACAGTGGAAACACTTTTTCTATAATATTGATTCACCAGTAAAACCCATGGAGGTGGATCAATGACAGTAGATGGAGACACTGGGATTATGTTCAGTTAATGATAGTTTTTACTGAAAAAGTAAATTTTTCTTTCCACTGAGTTTCCCTTTGAAGCCACTTGTTTTCCATATTGTCACATCTGTTTAGTTTGAAAAAGTCTATTCTGAGAAAGTAAGGAGTATAAAGTATAGATATGTAGCTATGCAAAAATGTCGGGAATAAAAGTAAAAAGTTTTCAGAAAAATAAATATTCAAGAACAGTACAGATACATAAAAAACTACTTAAGTACAGTAACAAAGTACTTCTACTTTCCACCTCTGATCAACATACAATGTCAATAGTTACTGTATTGTATTGTGTTGTATTCAAAATGTAATGACGTCTATTCTGGGTCACTGGTGACCCAATTTAGAATGAATTTTACTGCTAGTGTTAACAAAAAAACCCAAAACAAGTAAATAAACCATACCAAACACAACACCGCTTGCTCCCCATGGTAAAAAAAAGACTAAAATACACATTACTAAATAAAAGTCCTGCCTATAGTTGATGGTAAAACTCTGCTTCAGTGATAAACTAAGCCATATTATTTCAGATAAACCTACCTTTTGTCACAGATTCCCTGGTAAAGCGAACCACATACAATCAGACTCGCTGACTCCGCCCCCTGCCCCGCCTCCAGCAGCAGCAGCTTGTTGTGGTTATGGGTCTGGGTGGCCGAGGGGCAGTCCTGAGCCACGATGGGGGGCAGGCAGTCCGGGGAGTCCAGGTGAGGCCCGGTCCTCACATGCGACACCACCTCCAGGTCAGAGGTCAGCTGATACAGGTGGTCGACCCCGCCCACGTACAGGACCCTCGAGTCCGGATCCAGCAGGAGGTGAGCGAGCGGGGCGCCTTCGATCTCCACCCACCGCACCGAGGGGTCAGAGGTCACCACGTCAGCGGGGATGGAGGGAGGGGGGAGGAGGAGGAGGAAGAGGAAGAGGAGCGATGGGGGGGCTGAGGAGGCCAACATGGCAGCTCCTCGTCACCTGAAACACACACAAAAAACAGGAAGAGAAACGTCAAAGTAGCTCTTTCATAACACTGGTCTGTAATGTTTTATTTTTAGAAAGTATCTGCTTCAGACATTAAACATGCTAAATCTTACATATTTTAATAAGATCAATCAAAAAACAAATGATAAAAGTGCTGGTTAACTCACGTTGAGCTAGAGGCCCAAAATTTGGGACCTGTGTAGTTATGACAGCTAGCTAGATAGATAGATAGACAGATAGATAGATAGATAGATAGATAGATAGATAGATAGATAGATAGATAGATAGATAGATAGATAGATAGATAGATAGATAGATAGATAGATAGATAGATAGATAGATAGATAGATAGATAGATAGATAGATAGATAGATAGACAGACAGACAGACAGACAGACAGACAGACAGACAGACAGACAGACAGACAGACAGACAGACAGACAGACAGACAGACAGACAGATAGATAGATAGATAGATAGATAGATAGATAGATAGATAGATAGATAGATAGATAGATAGATAGATAGATAGATAGATAGATAGATAGACAGACAGATATTTGTTTTATTTTTATTATCATGAGAAAAAAAATTAATAATTCTGACTTTTTTCATTATAAAAAAGTCAGAATTATGAAGAAATGGGGAAAACATCTGAGGGAAAAAATTGCTTGAATTCTGAGAAACAAATGTCATTTTGAGTTTAAAATCTAAATTTTAAGGACAAATCGACAGAATTCTGAAAAAGACAGATTAATCAGAATTAGTCAGAATTCTGATTTCTATCAGAATGACTGGAAGCGTAACTGTTGAGCAAACATTTAAATAAATCATACATTTCGAATGTGTCACAACTGACACATCAGGGATTAAAGGGTTAATATATATGATGGTGTGTTATTCCACATATATGGTGGTTTATGTACATGTATACAATGGATTAGTAAATATTCCACTAGAAAGAACCTGTAAAGTGAATGGATCATAATATACAGACAGTGTTTGGAAGTAGATCTGAGACCAATATTCCTTTGGACTAAAACCTATTCTCTTGTTAATTCTAAGAATTTCACATTTTGACCCCAGACTTATCTTGGAAACTTGAGCCAACCAACATTTAATACTTGAGTTTTCTTTATCAGTGACACACATGTGGTAACATTTCATTAGTTTTATTCCAGAAGCATTTTACTTGTAGACCAGTGTAATGTGTCAAACTTCTGCTTCTCATGTTGTCACATAGCTCATCCTTGTCGCTTCTGGTGCAAATTGAATCTTTGACATTTTCAACAACTCCTTTCACTTTTTAGCTGCGAACGTTTCTGTCATGAAGGATGTGATTGCGCTCCTGTAGTCGTGTTAACCCTTAAAGACCTACAGCTGCTTTCATCACAACTTACAAATGTTTATTTTTGTGTCTTTCCCCAGTGATTTACCACCATTTATTATATTACTATCCTCTGTATTTTTCATTTTATAGTACATTGAGAGTTTTGAAAAGCACTGATAAATAAAATTGATATTATTATTATTATTTATTCATTTATTTTATTTTTTTTAGTGGAACTGAGGTGTTTTCTTATTCTGAATTCACTGATCATCTACAGTTGTGGGACATAAGTCTACATTTAAGTTTTCCAATACACATGGAACAGTGTTAGATGTCCCAACATGACAATTATCCAATGATCACTGGACCATTTTTTCCAAGATCTCCCACTCCACCTTTTGAGGGGTTAACCAAATGAACAATTTTTCATCTATTTTTCAGTGTTTTTCTTCAAAAAAAAGACGTGATGGTATGAGGAGATGAAGTAACAAGTCTGTTTTTTCTGTCCATTATTTGTTATTTTATTCATTAAATCACGTGTCAGTGTCAAGAGTCGTAACAGACAAGAATAGATGATAAACCAGGATACTGAACAGATTAAAACTGCTACACTGATGAATGTACTGTCGGTTTAAAGGTCAAAGGTTAACCGGTACAAACACAGCCCACTCCTCAGTCTGTCTAATATCAGCGCATCACAGAGAAAAACACAACAAAGGCTTGAAAAAGTCACAGCGGGTCAATCATAGGTTTCAGTTCAGTGATGTATTTCCTGCTTCACACGTTCTTCTGACCATCTAACTGAAGTAGTCTATATTAACATCACCATGGCAACAATCCCGTATCCATGGAAATGTGCAGAACGTCTCAAACCTCTCGTGGGTTGGTTTATTTTATGGTAGAGTGGTAAAAACCATAAACTCCACCCACCCTTCCTCAACTAGAAACCAACCTGGGACATTATGACTCTGAACAACAGGAAACAGTCACATCCCATCCCTGCTCAAACATATTATATTCATTTGGTGGAAAAAAAAAAAGCTATCATCACTTGGACAATATATTGATCATATCACAGCATCTATTTTTACATCCAGTCTGATGCGTGTCGTAGATCTGTGTCATCCCCCAAAAACTACTCATAACTCAGGCTGTCAAATGATTAAAATTTTTAATCAGATTAATCACAGTGTTGCTTTGGATTCATTTTGATTCATGAAGATTGAAACACTTTATGTCGGTCAACTGTTTTATCTTTTTTTTTTTTTTTTTTTTTACTCCAATTTCTCACAAATAAACAAAAAATATATATACAAAACATGCTAAAATTCGCACCTAAAAAAATAAAGTAGCAAAGAAAATTATTAAAAATCCAAAACATATTAAAAATCTTTTGTAAAATACAGGAAAAAAATAAAAAAAGTGATAAAATAGTGTGTATAATAATTGTTTATTCTGGCTCTATGTTCCATTATATGAGGAATTTAACCCATAAAGACCCACATATACTTTTGTGTCACTTCCAAAATTAATACTTTTTCATGTTGTTTCTTCCTGTACATGTAGGACAGGCATGTCCAAACTATTCCAGCTTTTTGTTCCAACCATGCAGCAGCAAACCAGACTTGACTCAATTAATCAACTGATCTCAGTCTTCAGAGTAAATTGGTCAAATGATGTACTCTTGGTTGGCTGGAACTAAAACCTGCAGCCACACCGGTCCTTTGTGGAATAGTTTGGACATGTCCGATGGAGGACATTGTCTGCATATGTGGGACTATGTCAAACTAAGTGGGACAATATGGGACAAAGGATGACTCACACATAGCAGGTTCAACCCTGGTGTTCGTGGTCACCTTGTTCACTGCCACCGGTTTGACACCATGCCCCCCCCCCCCCTCCCCCCAGTTCTCCCCTCGGGGCTCTGTGTTCCAATCTGCCTCTACCTCTGTCAGACTTTGGCAGATGCTGACAAATGTGTAAAAATTGCCGGATGTTTTTTGTGCAGGACATGGAGCAGCAGCAGAGGTGGACCATTAGCACCAGTTCAGATGCTTCAACTCTTGACACAATGACCTGCTGTGACACGACCACGACCACCTGACACCACCTCACCACTGGATAACCTGACTAATCTGACCAGGTCTGACACCAACTGACCACTCTGAAACAATCTAAACAAAGCAGTCAGACACAACAGACTGATATGGCGTCAAAATGTGACATAATCGACCCATCTGATGTCTGAAGGAGGGATGGTGTGAATGTAAAAAAAAACACAAGATTCTATCTTGTCTGAATACTTAGATCAGGGGTTCTCAAACTTTTTTGGCCCAGGTCCCCCTTGGAGGGGTGAAATTTTTCCATGTCCCCCCTCATCCTCGCGATACTGAAAATGATTTAAAAAACCACTTCAACAATGATTATTATGAAACAATGATAACCTTTTTTAATAGTGCTTTTGTGCAAACCAGCGAAATTTTCAGGTATTATAATATAAATGAGCACCTCAGAAAGAAAAATTTAAAATAATTCTAAAATAATAAACGGAACAAAAGCTAAAAATAGCCTGTGACTCGCTCCGTCTCAATTTAGTCAAGCTGGCGTCAAACAGCGCTGTTACTTCCGCCCGCTCGCTACAAAATAAAACTTCCGCATTTCAAAATAAAACAGCAAAAAAAAAAAAAAAAACGTGAATAATTTTGCGTACCCCCTGGACATGCGCCACGTCCCCCTAGGGGTCCGCGGACCCCAGTTTGAGAACCATGGCCTTAGATATTACCACTGATGTGTTTTAGCTCTTGACCTTTAGTGCGACCTTGACCTTTGACCTTCATTGCTGAAAATCTAATGGGTTCTTCCTTGACCCATTATCTATCATTCCTGAAAGTTTCATTAAAATCTGTCACAAACTTTTTGCATAATCCTGCTGAAAGTCAGACAGACAGACAGACAGACAGACAAGCAGCCATGGCTCAGTTGGTAGAGCAGGTCGTCCATTAACCAAAGGGTTGGAGGTTCCATTCCCTCTCTGTCCTAGTCAGTCTGTTGTGTCCTTGGGCAAGACACTCACACTGGTGTATGAATGCATATGAATGTTGGGTGGTGGTCAGAGGGGCTGTAGGCACGAAATGGCAGCCACGCTTCTGTCAGTCTGCCCCAGGGCAACTGTGACTACATATGTAGTTTACCACCACCAGAGAAAGCATGTGAGAGTGAATGAATAATGGAACACTAATGTGAAGCGCTTTGGGAGCCTTGAAAAGCGCTATAGCAATCTAATCCATTATTATTACAAACAGACAGACAAACGGACCCGAATTTAATAGCTCCTTGGTAGAGGTAGTAACCGTAACCCTATGTAATTTAATTTGGTTCACTCAACTATATTTTTTATGTGTGACCATAAAAAGTCTAAATTATGAGATAACAAAGGCCAAAGCCAAGGCTTGATATGGCGTCCTTGACCTTTGACCTTCATTGTGAAAAATCTAATGGGTTTTTCTTGATCCATTATCTATCATTCCTGAAAGTTTCATCAAAATCCATTCAGAATTTTTTGTGTAATCCTGCTGACAGACAGACAGACAGACAGACAGACAAATGGACCCAAATCTAATCCCTCCTTGGCTGAGGTAACAATCTGACTAATCTAAAGATGTGAGTAATATCACTAGATTATATTTCTATAGTGTTTTCATTCATTCCTCACTCTCAAATTCACACACTATTTTATTTTTATTATTTTGCTCATTTTTTTCCCCATTATTCCATCATTTCTATTAGTTTGTTCAATATTACATTATTTTCTAAATATTTTTGTTCATAGCTGCACATTTCTTTATTATACTATGAAAGTTTTGTCCACTTTTTCCATTATTTGGTTCTTTTTTTGTTTGTATTTAAGCTCATTATTATGTAGTTAGTGAAAATATTTTGGATTTTAGAGCAAATTAGTCATTTTTATCATGTTTTTGCACCTTATTCATCAAGAAAATAATCAATTAATTGAGAAAACAGCAGATTAATTATCCAAGCCTTTAAAACTATTTTATTAAAAGTGGATTTAATTTTTTTTTATGTGTTTTTAATGACCATACAGGAATAAGACGCAGGATGACGGTATTTTCTGCGGCCTACAGGTGACGCTGTGAGCACTTTTGGGCTGTTCCCAGACTTTGAATAGACTTAATAAGCAGCTCTGATAGATTTTTACAGTGCATGTTCCTCTCTGATACAAAACACTATTCATCCCTCTCTCTCTCCCTGTCGGACACATGCTCGCTCGCCCGCTCCTCCCTCCCGCTGCGTGTCGGCTCTGACAGAAACTCTGGATGAACACTCGCTGTTTAACTTCCCCCAGTGCATGCTGGGAAACACAGAGAGGCCTCAGGACACGCACGCACAGAGTTCAACATTTCCATGGTAATACTGAGTATCCTCACACACACACACACACACACACACACACACACACACACACACACACACACACACACACACACATACACACACACACACACACACACACACACACACACACACACACACACACACACACACACACACACACACACACACACACACACACACACACACACACACTATGGTAATAACTTCCTTCAGCCTGGATGGAGAGAGAGCTTCATCTATAATTCATTCAGCTGAACAGAAAGAGAGAGTTGTAGGTTGTCAGAAAGTAAACGAGAGAGAGATTAAAGTGTGTGTGTGTGTGTGTGTGTGTGTGTGTGGGGGGGGGGTTATGAGAAGGACAGAGGAGGGGCGAGAGAGGCAGAGTGAAGTTTATGGAAGGAGAGAGGCAGAGCGAGCCGGAGGCGACGGAGCGTTAAAGTCAAAAATGAGCAAAAAAAAAAAGAAGAGAAAATACATTCATGTTTGATCTGCTGAATTCAGATCAGCTCGGTGTCTGTCACTGAAGAAATGTGTTTCCACGATCCACCCTTTTCATGAGCCATTTCAATTTACACTTAAAAATCCACCAGAGTTTTGACATTTTCAGTGAGGTTTAGGATCCAGTTTCATTTAGAAGAGTTGACCGCTTTTGTTTTTTGTAAATGTAAAAGACTTTTGATGAGAAAGCATCAAATTAGGATTTAATATTGACTTATTTAATGCAAACATATTTTGCTCTTGTTCGTTTTGCAAAGGTTAAAGGTTAACCCTCCTGTTGTCATTGGGTCAAAATGAACCTGGAAGAAGAACTGTGAACTCTACATGTTACCATTTATCATATGTTTAAGTCGAAATATGAGAAAATAAGTGTGATGTAAAGCAGTGGTCCCCAAACTGCGGCCCACGGGCTAGATGCGGCCCGCCTCCACATTTGGCCCGGCCCCCTGAACAATACCAGAGAGTATTTACATGTTTTTTTTCATATATGTGTATTTGTATTTGATAATAAACTTGGACTTTAGCAATAAAATGTTCCTCAGTTTTGAACTATTTTCATTATTAACTATTATTTAGCAGAGGTGTAAAGTAACTAAGTAAAAGTACTCCATTACTGTACTTAAGTAGATTTTTTTAGGTATCTGTACTTTACTTGAGTATTTGATTTTCTGGCAACTTTTTACTTTTACTCCCTACATTTTTGTATAAATATCTGTACTTTATACTCTTTACATTCTTAGAAGACACTCATTACTTTTACAAACTAAACAGATGTGACAGTAGGAAAAACAGTGGAGGAGAGAAACTGTGACTTGAAATATTATAGTTATATGACATTTTATCTCAAAATTTTGACTTTTTCTCTTAAAATTATACATTTTTATCTTATATATATATATATATATATATATATATATATATATATATATATATATATATATATATATATAAAAAATATATATATATATATATATATATATATATATATATATATACATATATATATATATATATATATAATTTTTAATTTTTTTTTAAATCTCAGGACTTTTTACCTCAATTGTCACTTTTCATCCTCCATTTTTCCTAAATTTCTACACAGTAACCTACTTTATTTTAGATACTTTTGAAACTTTTCTGATTTCATTTTCTAAAGTATTATTGGGTTCATGACAAAAAAAAGCTATTTTACTTTTTACTTTTGTACTTTATTACAATTGAGAAGTTGTACTTTTTTACTTTTACTTAAGTAGAAGAGTTGAATCAGTACTTCTACTTTTACCAGAGTATTTTTTCACACAAGTAGCTGTACTTCTACTAAAGTACAGAAAGGGAGTACTTTGACCACCTCTGTTACTTAGTGACTAGTTTAACACAAGAACTTTGACAGACGCTCATGTGACTCATTCAAGTCACAGATTCTCCTCTGAAAACTGAGCTGAACTTTGACCTGTTAAGACCAAGAAGTTCATGTTCAATGGACTTTTTTTCTGTGAAGAACCCAGAGAGGGTTATTTGATTGTGTCTTTCTGGAAAACAATACATTTTTACATTTAGGCACTCCTGCATTCGTCACACTTTTTCTGTTACAAACTGACCCCAGCCCCTCATTAGACAAGGAAAAAGTTATGTGGTCCTCACAGGAAAAAGTTTGGGGACCCCTGCTGTGAAATAAGTGATGTCCTCATATTCTATATACACCCCACGTCCTCATTTCAACCCACAATATAAGAGGCTTAATTGATTAATTGTTAAAAACAAAACAAAACAAAGCCGTATTTTGTAATAAACTGCCCCAACGTATTTTCTAATACATTTTGCCACATTACGTAACACACTTTTACATTTTGCAGCAGCAGGACACTTTGGCCATGTGGCATTAAATGAAGCAGGTGTTTGGGAAACATTCGTAATGATTTATGGCTTGGCTGGTAATTAGACATATTAGACATGGACAATTTGAAATGACGAATATATTTTGGAAATAGAAATGCAGCAAAATGTATTACAGTTGGCTGAGTATATTTAAAACCAAATTAAAAACATTTTTATTTTCATCAGCCTTTGAAGTGACATAATTCTTTGACCCCGTTCTTTACATTCTTTATACTCTTTATATTCTTTATATTTTGTGCGTAATAAAATCTTAATGTATTTCTTATTTATTGTATTGAAATTTTATAATTATGTATAATCAGTTTATCTTGTACTTTTGTAATTGTATTTTTTATTTATTGAAATTTTATAATGTATATATAATGAGTTTATCTTGTACTTTTGTAATTTTATAATTTTGTGCAATCAAATTTTAAAGTATTTCTTATTTCACTCTTGTCTTAAAATTGTATTTTAATTTTTAATCAATGTGAAGCACTTTGGATGACAGTTTTTGTATGAAAGGTGCTATAAAAATATTATAATTATAATTATATTATTATTATTACAAAATGCGTTGTGGCAGTTTATTACAACATGTGGTTTTATTACAAAATGAAATGAAAAAATTATTACATTTTGGACGTTTATTACAAAATGCGGCTCAACATTCCTGTTTTCTTAAAACATAGAACAAATACTTAACATGTATGAACTTGTTTTATAAGAATTTATAGAAGTTTCTAACAGTACGACTTAATTGTTTATCAGATGCTGTGGTTGTAGTAAAAACTGAAAATATGTCCACACTTTGAGCCAATTATCTAAAATGTTCAGTTGTTGGTTGAAAGGGACAGAACAGCACAGCCAACAACCTGGAGGGGGCGGGGCCTGAAGTGGCTCATTTGCATTTAAAGGGCCAGCGCTCCAAACCACCTTTCTGGTGTCATTAGTCAGAAATAGTGTTAAAGATGGACCTGTGAAGTTGAATTAATGAATAATTCAGACCCAATTAGAGCATTTACAGTTTATATAGACCACAGGGAAATGTTTCAAAAATACATATTTCTATTTAGTAAAGGAAAATCTGGCATTTTCCTATTTTTAATTGACAGATAATGTAAATGTACATATTTAGAGATTAAAGTTCAATGGATATTATGTCGGAAAATAGAGAAAACTGGAGAAAAAGTGACTTCATCAGCAAATTAACTGAAGATAAAACAAGCGTCATAAATCAGCATGACAGTGTTTCCACGTTCACAACAGAACCTCTGAACGTTCAAATGGGTCATATCTGATGACCATGAAAAGATGACATTTTACACCAATTATTTACATGCATTGTTAGAATTAATGGCTCACCACCAGGCATTAAACAGTTTGTACCCCAGTGGTTGTTTATGGGTTAAATGATGATGAAAATGTATGACTTTGACAAAAAGATGGACAGATAGAACAAAAAAAGGTAATATAAACATGTAAACCCACATACACAGTAATACACTGCATGTGCTCCTGTCATTACTGCACTATTATCTTTCATATTACACACAAAATGACTGTTGCATCTGCAGAAAATTAGACTTTAAAGCTGTTGTGCCTTTTGCACCAGTGTTTGTCCATTCAGTTAAAGCTTCCACTAATCATCTTTACTCTGGAATTAATTTATGTGTTAATTTTGTTCTCTACTGTACACTGATTTTTTATTAATTCAGGATGATTCAGACTATGCACTAAACTGTCTGCTAATTTTCTTGGTGTGGAACTCCTCGTCTGTTTTCTTTTTTTAACAGGTCTGTCAGAATTATCACTACATTTGGAAACACCTGGCTCTGTCTTTCTGTCGCTGGGTTTCCATTAGTTGTGTGTTAAATAAAAATTATTTTAATTTTGACTTGTTGTTTCCCAGAGGTGGAAAGTAACTAAGTAAAAGTACTTCGTTACTGTACTGAAGTAGATTTTTTTTTAGGTATTTGTACTTTACTTGATTATTTATTTTACTAGCAACTGTTTACTTTTATTCCCTACATTTTTACATAAATATCTGTACTTTATGCTCCTTATATTCTCAGAATATTCTCTTTACTTTTTCAAATTAGACCAAAATGCTAAAATGCTAAAACACTAACACTTCAGAGGGAAACTCAAAGCAAAATTGTGAATTTCCATATCACAATTATGACTTCTTATATCAATTTTGTCATTTTATCTCATAGTTTCAGCTCTTTTTCTCATAATTATCACATATTCATGACTATCTCATAATTTAGATTTTTTTATTTCACAATTTTGACTTTTTAATCATAATTATGTATGTATGTATCATATTTATGACTTTTTAAATCTCATAATGATGCCTTTTTATCTCAATTGTGACTTTATTTCCCCCATTTTTCCTAAATTTACTGTCCATACCCACAAAACTGAGTATTGTGACCCGATCACACGTATTTTCTAGACAGTAATTCACGTTTATGGGCTTTATTTTTGGATACCTTTGAAACGTTTCTGATCTTTCCTGGTTAAATAAGTATTTCATCCATGGTATAATATATATATATATATATATATATATATATATATATATATATATATATATATATATATATATATATATATGTACAGCTTTACCTTTTACTTAATTAAAATTGAGAAGTTGTGTTTTTTTATCAGTACTTCTACTTTTACCAGAGTATTTTTTCACACAAATAGTTGTACTTCTACTTAAGTACAGAATGGGAGTACTTTTACCACCTCTGTTGTTTCGATTGAAGAATGTTTTGTGTCTGATGCGTGATTCGAGTAAAGTCCTGTTCGGCCACATGTCATAATTGTCATAAAATACTATATAGTTGTTGTAAAATGCTGGTTTTGATGAAGATGGAGGCACTGAGTTTGGTTTCCATGGTGTTGGTATTGGTTCTGTGGTATTGGTTCATCTACTACTACTGCAGGGACTGTCCTCAACTAAAAAAAGAAAGAAATGGAGGATGGTCCCAAGGCAAAGTCCCTATTTATGTCAGCAGCCACACAGAATGGATTTATGGGACAGAATTGTGTATCAGGAATTCAACAAGCAGGTTGTGGATCCAGAATTTCCAAATGACCAGGGTAACATTTAATGAGGTTATTGGACCTGTGCTGTCACCAGACTGTTCCTGCCCCGGGGAGGTAGTTCCTCTGCTAAAGCCAGTGCCTATTGGTCTGAACGAACTACACTGAGTAAAAATATAAACGCACCATGTGACACTTTACATTTTAATAGCCTCGGGTGTTGCACAATATATTAAAGTGGACACAGTTTATTTTGTGGTTCTGTGTTGAACAGGTTAGTATCTATTAGAATATGACAGTGTCGTGTGGCATTCAGGGACATTGTTGTGGACGCAGTGGGGGTCTGTTGAAAGAAATCATTTCTCTGTTTATCATATTTCCATCATTGGCTTCCAGTAGGACGGCACATCCTAGAGTAGAGTAGAGTACAGTAGAGTACAGTAGAGTACAGTACAGTACAGTACAGTACAGTACAGTAGAGTACAGTAGAGTGGAGTACAGTAGAGTACAGTACAATACAGTATAGTAGAGTACAGTACAGTACAGTAGAGTACAGTACAGTACAGTAGAGTACATTACAGTACAGTACAGTACAGTAGAGTACAGTACAGTACAGTACAGTAGAGTACAGTAGAGTGGAGTACAGTAGAGTACAGTACAATACAGTATAGTAGAGTACAGTAGAGTACAGTAGAGTACAGTAACGTAGAGTACAGTACAGTACAGTACAGTACAGTACAGTACAGTACAGTACAGTACAGTACAGTACAGTACGGTACAGTACAGTACGGTACAGTAGAGTACAGTAGAGTAGAGTAGAGTGCAGTAGAGTAGAGTAGAGTACAGTAGAGTACAGTACAGTACAGTACAGTATAGTACAGTAGAGTACAGTACAGTACAGTAGAGTACAGTAGAGTGGAGTACAGTAGAGTACAGTACAATACAGTATAGTAGAGTACAGTAGAGTACAGTAGAGTACAGTAACGTAGAGTACAGTACAGTACAGTACAGTACAGTACAGTACAGTACAGTACAGTACGGTACAGTACAGTACGGTACAGTAGAGTACAGTAGAGTAGAGTAGAGTACAGTAGAGTACAGTACAGTACAGTACAGTATAGTACAGTAGAGTACAGTACAGTACAGTACAGTACAGTACAGTACAGTAGAGTACAGTAGAGTACAGTAGAGTAGAGTACAGTACAGTACAGTACAGTACAGTACAGTAGAGTACAGTAGAGTACAGTATAGTACAGTAGAGTAGAGTACAGTACAGTACAGTACAGTACAGTAGATACAGTACGGTACAGTAGAGTACAGTAGAGTACAGTAGAGTAGAGTACAGTAGAGTACAGTATAGTAGAGTAGAGTAGATCTCCTACCCTACCTTTAAGTACAGAATGAGTACTTTTACCACCTGTGTTTATAGATGCACATAAATAAACATATTTACAGTAAACTTCTGAATCTGTTTTTTTTTTTTTTTTTTGGGAGCTTACTCGTCATATTTTCGTATCTCTTCACCATTTTTTTAAACTCAGTGGAGCAGATACCAAAAAACGTGTACCAAGTACCAGATTCCCAGTTCTTTTTAAGTAAGTGGAGTTGACTTTGGGTCGGTACCGAATGACAGAAACACAGCACATGAGTCTGTGTCTGTTTTTTCTTTCAGATCCAAAGTGAGGATGATGGAACCACACCCATCTACTGAGCATGTGTGAAACTATTAGTGAATGTCATATGGACATAAATCTGCTTCCACTGTCACTGGTGGTTCTTCTGTGGGGAGGGAATAGAGATCTGCATCATAGAATTAGAGGGTTAAGGTGGTTATTTTAAGGTTAAGGTTGGGATTAGACTCAGATACTCATTATTATACATCCTGAGTGAACTGTGTATTTTTAAAAAGTTCATGAACTTTGAGAAATAGCTTCGTCATGATGCATTTTGGGGCTTATTAGTTGAAGGAGGAGGGGAATGTGCAGCTAAACCCATAAGTGAAAAGGAATATTTAAAGATCTGCAAAAATGTGGCCAAGAAGGAGGTGAAAAAAAAATATATGTTTGCCTCCAAAATACATCAGATGGGTTTTACTTAGGTTCTCTCAACTTTGGTTTTGTACTTAGATTAGATTAGATTAGATTAGATTGCATTACATTACATTACATTAGATTAGATTACATTGCATTACATTAGATTAGATTAGATTAGATTAAATTAGATTACATTAGATTAGATTAAATTAGATTAGATTAGATTGCATTAGATTAGATTAGATTAGATTAGATTAGATTAGATTAGATTAAATTAGATTAGATTAAATTAGATTAGATTGCATTACATTAGATTAAATTAGATTAGATTAGATTACATTAGGTTAGATTAGATTACATTGCATTACATTAGATTAGATTAAATTAGATTACATTAGATTAGATTAAATTAGATTAGATTAGATTAGATAACATTAGATTAGATTTGATTAAATTGATTACATTGCATTACATTAGATTACATTAGATTAGATTAAATTAAATTAGATTAGATTAGATTAAATTAGATTACATTAGATTAGATTAAATTAGATTAGATAACATTAGATTAGATTTGATTAAATTAGATTACATTGCAGTACATTAGATTAGATTAAATTAAATTAAATTAAATTAAATTAAATTAAATTAAATTAGATTAGATTAGATTAGATTAGATTAGATTAGATTAGATTAGATTAGATTAGATTAGATTAGATTAGATTAGATAGAACATTATTGATCCCTTGGGAAATTAAGGTTCCAAGAGCAGCACAACACTGAACAAACACACAAGGAAAATCAGAGTGAAAGTTGCAAGGACAGGTTAAGAAGGAAAAACTAAATAAAAAACAGTATTGAAAAAGAAAACTATTGCACGATGTAAAGTACTGACAGTGACAGGAAGTAAAGTGACTAAGTAGTAAACAACAATAATAATTAGTTTATCGGTCATATATATATGGTTTAAGACAAACCCCCCCCCCACCACCTCCATCAATCACCACCAAAGTGTAATCAGTTGTTCTTTGTGCCAGTATCAACATTTCCTGAAAATTTAAATCTGTCCATAACGTTTTGAGTTGTCTTGCTAACAAACAGACAAACAAACACATTATTACATTACTCCACCATAAGGAATAAGTAGCTTATATTTAGTAGCTTAAATTATAGGATAGTATAGATAGCGTAATGTAATATAGTGTAGTAAAATATAGGCTGTATTTTATTACATTTTTGAAATCATCGTAATCATTTATTTTGCATCTTGGTAAACTTTCACTTCCTTCCACATTTTAGAACAAAACAATTTCAAAAAGGCCCGTCAAATCCTAGAGGGACTGAATTAAAAAAATTACAAAATAAAAACATAATAATTAATAATAATAACAACAACAACAACAACAATAATAATATAATTATTATTATTATTATTACTATTATTATTACAGCAGTGTTAAAGTGCAGTATTATTCCTCCTCCTCTCCTCCTCTCCTCCTCTCCTCCTCTCCTCCTCTCCTCCTCTCCTCCTCTCCTCCTCTCCTCCTCTCCTCCTCCTCCTCCTCTCCTCCTCTCCTCCTCTCCTCCTCTCCTCCTCTCCTCCTCTCCTCCTCTCCTCCTCTCCTCCTCTCCTCCTCTCCTCCTCTCCTCCTCTCCTCCTCCCCCTCCTCTCCTCCTCCCCCTCCCTCTGGGTACATAGTTGAACACTTTCATGGCTCAGGAGACAGAGGAGTTTTCGGTCCCTTTAGTTTTATATCTTATTTCAAGTATTTTAACTAGAAATGCCAAAAAAAACCACTTGGTAAAACCTTGATTTTTTTCCATTACATGTAGGAATGTCATGTAAAGTTCAGGAGAAATGATGATATCTAAGACCCCTGTTGGAAAAGAAAAACCTGAATCCAACACGTCCACATACTTTTATCCATGTAGTATATCTGGAGTTCCTACTATTAATGCAGGATGAGGTCAAAACTCAGATGTTCGTTCTTCGAGTCTTGAGTTTTTTTCCTCCCTGGAACATAAAAGTGGACGGTCTCAGAAGGTTTGTGTTCTGCAGCAGCTCAACACGTTACTACTTTACTACTGTTCGTTTCACAGCCTCGGCTCGTCTGTCAGAGATCACACCTTAACACCTCTTCACATCCACTGATTCACACCCGAGTGCCGTCAACTCAAAAAAAAAAAAACAACTCATCGACAGTCTTCACCGAGTCTGACCCCACCACTGGGACTGAAACTACTGCTGCAACAAAAAAAACAAGCACTTAAACACAAACTAGTGGTACTTGTTTTCATCTACTTCAGTTATTTCTACTCAAAACGCTGCTGGTTGAGAGGGTGAAGAGCTCAGATGTGGTTGTTAGTCTTCATTAACTCTTAAATTTTCAGCTAATTTGGATTAAAGAACCAACATTTTAGTTTTGCAAGAAATAAAATGTAGAATTATGTCTTGTTACAAGTCAGAAAATATTAGTAATTGCATTTTTGTGACGTATAATTACACTGATTCATCATTTATTCAGTGTAACATTGCAAGGTACTGTACTGTATACAGTATTTGTGGTTTTAATTTAGCAAGATCTAAGACACAAGTAAGTAAATAGTAGTAAAAGAATAGAAGTAATAGAAGTAAATAGAGATTCAAAGAAAAATAGGCTTTAAACCTGTTTATTTTTACTGTTTTGTAAAATTTTTGGTCATATTTCTAATTTTCACATTAATATTTTCCTTATATTGTTAAGAAACTGTTCATATATTTTTTTAAATGTGCACATTTTGTCATTTTCTTTGGTATTTGTTTGTTATTGTCGGTATTTGTTAATTTTTTATTATACAGTTTTTTCAAATTTTTTACTTATTTTGTTGATTTTGTTGATTTTTTTGGTCCACTTTTGTTTATTTTTTACATTATTTGGTTGGCTTTTTTATTGGTATTCCTTAGTTTTTTTCATTATATTGTTAGTATTTAAAATTTTTGTTTAAGTTCTGTTCATTTTTTTTGTCCACATTTGTTCATTATTTTGTTAGTTTGTTGACTCTTTGTTTGGTTCAGATTTGTTCTTTTCTTTGTTTACGGGTATTAATTTTACATAATTTTGTTCATAATTATTATTTTGTTTAGTTTTTATAATTTTTTGTTCATATTTGTTCACTTTTTTCCCCCTTTTATATTGGTGTCGGACTATGTTTCAGGACAGAAAAGAGCTCCTATCTTTTATTTAAAAATCCCAAAACAGGATTCATTCACATTTTTAGGGTCTATTGTTAATATAGGTAAATAATAAGGCCAGACATGAATAAAAGTAAGACTTTTAGAAACAATGATGCTATCACCCCTTATCTGGTTTTCTCATCAACTGTACCTCCTTCCCTGATTCGTCAAACCCTGTCACATGACAAGACGTTGTCCTTGGCAACATCTGGAAACTGAATTCAATGCAAATCTGTCTGTGTCTATTAGTTGTTTCACAGTTTGTTCGATTTTTTTAATCATGGTTCTATTTATATCACATGTGATATTCAAGTAATTCACGACATTAGCTATTGTGTGTTAAAACTAGAATAATTATCCCTGAAGTGTTTGTGAAAATACCCATTTGGACATAAATGGTTTTGAGTGATAATTAGCATTTAGTAGATATTGGTTATTGATTGACAATGACAATAAAGAATGGGGTAAGATGAGGGAGGATGGGAAGTGGAGGGGAGAAAAATGGAGGAAGATGGGGCAGGATAGGGATGATGTGGGAGGGTGGGGGTGAAGGGGAGGAGAATGGGGTAAGATGAGGAGGATGGGTGGTGGATTGGGGGAGGATGGGGGAGGATGGGGACAATGCAGGAGGATGGGAGAAAAATGGAGGAAGATGGGGCAGGATAGGGATGATGTGGGAGGGTGGGGTAGAATGGGGTAAGATGGGGGAGAATGGGAGGAGGATGGGAGGAGAATGGGGTAAGATGAGGTGGATGGGAGGTGGGTTGGGGGAGGATGGGGACAATGGAGGAGGATGGGAGGTGGATAGGAGAAAAATGGAAGAAGATGGGGGAGGATGATGTAATAAAAAGAGAATAAAACATTTATATTTCTATTATAACTTGGCTCAGATGTTAATGTTAATTGTTAATGGAATAATTCAATCTAAAAAAACATGAATGGTCAAAAAAACTAAACTGTTGCTAAAATCCTACTGATCCTCAATACTTCTAAAAACATAAATGATCTAATACATTCATTTATGTAGTGATTATTTTTATTTCTGACTTTGACATATGCAGTTATAATAAAGTTAAAAACAGTTCATATCTTGCAGTGTTTCATTTTCTTTGGAGGTTTATTGACATCTACTGATCAATCATTGGTGTAATATTAAAATCAGCCTCTAGGTTTAGTAATATTTAAGTAAATATACCTTGAATATTGGTTATAAAAGTAATAAAACACCAATTAAATGTAATAAGTAACACTAATATCATGTTATAAATAATAATAAAAGTTACAATATGTATTCCAGTCTAATAATCCATTCCCCTAGTCCTCATGTATACATATTAAATAGTAAAACAGACAGGATTACTTCACACTAAGTACATTTTACTTCATGTCATGCCCTCATAGCGTGTACTAATACTTCACCACTGTACCATCATCATCCTCATCCCCAAATTCTTCCACAGCAACAGCGCATAGAGCCTTCCCATTGGTAGTCAGGTGTCTGTTAAAAATCCTGGAACTTAGTTTAGGTCAACCGTTCTAAATCAGGCGTAACCATGGCAACAGGACTGATGCTTCAGGTGTCCTCCTCCTCTGTTCACTCCTGACATCCTGAATATTCAGCACTTTACTTTGGTAATCGCAGCAGTTTGTACTTCAACGGGCTTTTGTTCCCCCCCATCCTCTGCCCCCCCCCCCCCCTCCTTCCTCCATCCCTCCCTCTCTCTCTCTTTTCTTAATTTTCTCATGGGTCCTCTCGTCGTTCGCCCCTCCCTCCCTCTCTGTATGTAAATGAAGGACAGGCTGCTTTCAACACGTCGAGGTGATGATTACAGGCTGCCTTACCTCAGGCAGACGCACACACACACACACACACACACACACACACACACACACACACACACACACACATTATCTCCGCGGTTTTGCTGCCGCTGACTCCCTCTCCCTTCAAAGTGTCGACACATTCAGTGTGTTCAGTTAAATTTCCTCCCTTTGTTCATCTCTTCTCCCTCGGTGCATGTTTGTTCTCGTCCTACTTTCCCCTCTCTCTCTGCTGAGGAGCCACCGAGCAAGGCAGCCCCGTGGAGGACAGACGCTTAAACTGACCTGGAAACAGCAGGTGAGCTCCGTAAAAAACCAGAAGGCACCGAGCCATTGACATACGATGACCTCTACAGTACGTGCTCATAAAAACACAGTAAAACAGGAACCCTGCGCCGTCACTGCTTTGGCTTCAGGTTAGTGGGACTGAAAATACCACAGATCTGAAACACACTGGGCCTGTTTACATCACAGTGTGTATTCCCATTTAATTCAGAATAAAGGTTTATTCTTCTTTAAAGATGACCATATAAATACAGATAGACAGACAGACAGACAGAATTCAACTGTATTCACTTCACAGTTCCTCACTTCAATCTGAAACAGGAAATAAAACATGAAACATATAAAACATAAAGGACCTAGAAAAGCACCCTGAGAGCGCAAACCTCCGCTGAGGCAGACCTACCCCCTCCGAATAAAGAGAGGAGGTTATGTTTTTGCCAGAGTTTGTCTGTCTGTCTGTCTGTCTGTTAGTAAGATAACTCAAAAAGTTATGGACAGATCGTGTTGGGAGTGTCACAAGGAACAAATCATTACATGTTGGTGTTGATCCAGAAGAGATCTTGGATCCTGGATCACTTTGAAATTTTACATTGCGGTAAATAGAGAATAAATTAGTAGTGAGAAGTAACCATGGACAATGTCGCTATGGAGGAAACCAATGAAGAGAGTGATTATTGTATGGATTTAGAGCCAGATACATACAGTTAGATACACATTTATTGGACGTGACTTGTATCTTTGGAGTTTTCGACAGAACCCAAAGATTTGCCAACAATCAAGGCTGTGGATATTACTAACTAACTGGTCCTGCAGACATCCTGCGACACCAGCAGCTGATGAAAGCGTAAAAAAGTTTGGAGGTATATAACTTTTTTGTCTGGGTCCCCAACCTCGGTACCAAAAGGCTCAGTGCCGTTTGGTCTTCACCATGGTGTTTTATTTGTAAAGATGCGATCAAGATGTAGTGCATGTTTGTTGACATTATTCGCTACTGCTAGCCACTAACAGTAGCAACTAAAGTTAACAAGCATGCTAGGCATCTTGATGTCGCTAGGTAAACCATATTACAACAGTGAAAATGAGCATTTAACGACAACCTAATGATATATAGCAAATCCAGAAAAAAAGTTAGCTTTCGAACATACCTCTGATGAAGCGGTCACTGCAGACACAGGAATTAGCATTAGCATTAGAAGACTCAGAGGCTGTTTACACAATTGTAGCTAAATACGACATCATATTTTATCAGAAGTGCCTTTCGTTTACCCGGTGCCTGCGCTGTCAGGGTGTGAATACACACACATCTGAAGACTCCTTCCAGAGTGAGGCGTATTGAAGACACACCGGGTTGTGTCTCTGTCTAAATGGCAAGAAACGCACGTGTTCATGGTGTCTTTACATCACGTATGTTCACGTCGCATAGTTCCATTCATACGCTGAGCAGGTACAGTAAAGCAGCAAACATGTCAGACAACCTTGATCCCACAGATCTTCCAGCTGCACTAGCATTAGCATTAGCACTAGCAGCTCTAGTAAATGTACAGGAGTCGTTTCAGTTATTGTACAGACATTACACACATACCATAGCTGAACAGAGACAGGTGGACAATTATATATGTCAAAAACACATGTCGGCGGTCTATCACAGTACCACCTAGCGGTCTGGCATGACTATCCAATCGTATTTCACCTACTGTTGCATCTTCGTATAAACAAGTGTTCCCTCCTGAATACGCTCGTCTAAACACAGATGAAAAACTGAATGACGAGGCGCCACTTTTACATCTTCTGTTTTCATCGTCTCCATATAAACAGAGCCTTAAAATCCAGTTTTTACTGCGTTTTGTCTGTGAACTTTTTCCATGTTTCACTTTTGTGAATAGCAATCTTTGGTACTGTTTAAAAAATTGCTATTCTTTCTTTCAGTTAGAACAATTAGCACAGCCGTAAACTACACAAAACAAAAGCATTTTACCAAAGAAAAAGTCACACGACTTCACTTCCTGCCCTCCATCTGCTGACTATATAGCAATGTGACGTCACATGAAATCAACTTATGTCTGTTTTTTGTAACTGATGGGGACAAGGTACATTTTTACATCAGATGTGTTAATTTCTTTCTTGCTACAGCCCAACATGATGATGGCAGTAGTTCAAATCCCATGGCAACATACTTATTAGTGTTTAGAATGTCTGAAAATGCCTCAGAATAAAAGGAATCGTATGTAAATATCTGTTTTTTCTGGTTCTATTTTCACACCAGCGCATTTGGAAAGATGCATTTTACTGTTTATGGATGCATAACGTCAGTATGGATTTTGTGTATCCAATAAATAAAATGGGATTTTCAGACAGACTGAGGGATTTTCCATTTGGCTTGTTTCATTTGTTATTGGACTGGCAGCACCACAACTTTTATTTTACACTAAAGACTTTATAAAAACATCCAAACACAGAAAAGACACATTTACAAGATTTGGGACGTCACCATTTCCACCATAGATGTTTATGTTTGGTCTTGAAATGACTATTAACATAAAGAAAAATCTTAAAATGTATTAGTTCCGACAAGCCTAATCTATCCCATAATTCCAAAATCCCAACTTTGCCATTTTATGTACCCACAGGTTTTATATATGTACGTGTGTATTTTAATTGTGTTTTATTTTTATTTGAGCAAATTTGGACAGTGACATTCAGTGTCCTGAAAGGTACCAAGAAATAAATATGTATTATTATTATTATTATTATTATTATTATTATTATTATTATTATTATTATTATTATTATTATTATTATTATTATTATTATTATTATTATTATTATTATCCATACTACGATTACTCGTACTACTACTACAACTATTACAACTACTACTACTACTACTACTACTACTACTACTACTAATAATAATAATAATAATAATAATAATAATAATCTGCTAAACCATTTTAACACAATTAACTCATCTGGAGCAGAATTAGCCTGAATGTCTCTGCTAATGCATTTTGGAGAGTTTTACCAAGATAATTTTCACTTGTTCCATTGGCAGGTTTTTTGTTGCTTAATTTAATTTCCTTTTTTTTTTCTGCTTGAATAAAAAAAAAAAAAAAAAAAAAAAAAAATCTTGAATTAAGCACAAACAAAAAAAAAACCTTGAATTAAGCAAAAAATAAATAAATAAAAATATTTAATTAAGCAAAAAATAAATAAATAAATACAATCTTCCAATGGAACAAAGGGAGGCAATGATAGAACATTGCTTAGGACTCATTTCCTGTCTGTTTTCTTTTGGAAACTCCCGAAGAAACTGGCGTCTTCCACGATTTCTTATTTATTTCTGTCGCTAAAAACCTTGTATTGGTCCAAGTGGATGTAGACTCTGTCAGTTTTTGACTAATCCAGGTCTAATCCTGACGTGTTCCAGACAATGTAAGGGGTTTTCTGAGCTGAAAATATGGACATAACAAAACAACAACAGCGCTTCTACT
Source organism: Siphamia tubifer (assembly GCA_020466265.1). Taxonomy (NCBI): domain Eukaryota; kingdom Metazoa; phylum Chordata; class Actinopteri; order Kurtiformes; family Apogonidae; genus Siphamia; species Siphamia tubifer. The sequence continues at coordinate 8,446,941 of CM035789.1, read as the reverse complement.
GCACTGATGCTAAAAGACTGTAGACGGGAACAGAAAAGACTGGATTAAAACCAGAGGATTCATCTGCACAGCCTATGAGCTTAAACACACTGATTAACGCTGAAGACACACACTTGAGTCGGCTGTCTTCAGATGGCTAATTAGCAAAATACTGGTGACAAATAGAGACAATAGGCCGCCAAGCAGAGAGATGTTCTCCAGCTACCTGTACCCCTAATTACTGCTCATCATAGTGATAATAGATAATAAATACAATTCTTGTTCCGAAGTGTGCACCACAAAAACTCCAATAGCTGCTGTGTGTGCATTAAAGGTCCACCGAGTAAGAGTAGGTAGTGTTTTTACAGAAATGGAGTATAATAATCATGATTATGTTTACCTTAGTGTATAATCAGGGTAAAATTACATTGTCTGTGTCTTTTCATTACATTACAATGATCAGTTTATGTCTGCAGAGGGATGGGGTCGTTGTCAGGGGTCTCAAACTCATTTTCTTTCAAGGGCTACATTCAGTTGATCTCCAGTGGGATGAAACCAGTCAAATAATACTATTTAAAATGACAATGCCAAATTGTTGGCTGTTTTAGTGCAAAAAAAAAAACCCTCCATTGAATTATGAAAATACTTACTTTTATAAACTATCCAAAGAAAAAAGATGTGAATAACCTGAAAAAACTCGAATTCCGTGTGAAAAATAAGTGCAAATATTAAAAAGGTTAAAAATATTCTGCCTCAACTTATCATTTTGATAAATGCATTATTACTGTTATTAGTACTGTGAAGTCTGTACTGTTGGTACGACGACCAGGTACTGTGAAGGCAGTATTGTCACTATGATGACCAAGTTCTGTAAAGTTAGTACTATCGCTATGACAACCAGGTACTGTAATGGCAGTACTATTGCCATGATGACCTTGTACTTACTGTAAAGTCAATATGACAACCAGGTACTATAAAGTCAGTTATAATGACCAGGTACTGTAAACTTAGTACTATCACTATGATGACCAGGTACTATAAAGTCAGTACTGTCTTGTAATGGAAACACTATTGTGTTGAGTCCAGTTGAGTTGAGCCGGTACTATTGGAAACGCAGTATTTGTTGTATATATTTGTTGTATATTAACACAACACACTCTAGTCTGTTCTTTGGCCAAAAAAACATAAATATGACAAACTGCAGGAGTCAGGAGTTTTTGGATTTTGTGTGATGCCTGAGACACACACACACACACACACACACACACACACACACACACATGCACGCACACATGCACACTCCACTGCCCTTTTAAAATCTAAGATATAAAAGCAGCAGGAAAGAAGTCATCAATACAACAAGAAAGACAAAATGATAAAGGACAAGTGATGCGAAAGGCACCTAATCTATTAAATATTTACAATTATTTATTTATTTTCAGTAACTTGGACATCATTGGATCTGAGTAGTGAGTGCAGATATCAAAGAAAGACAGGAAATAAATATAGGCATTTTAATTACTTTTTCAAGGTTTAATTATGAAGCTAATTTAATTCAATTAGTCGTCACCCACCCCCACGCCAAGGAAAAATGATTGGACTCTTAAAAAGACAGAAGTCGACTGTGTCTACCACTTTGACTAATAGGCTAATCGATTATTCATGCAGATCCCTAATGGGAAATCTGCATCACAAAGCATAGAATAAGTCAATACCGAAGCCACTGAAATAATCTAAGAGGAAACAAAGATGCAGATACTTCATTTAAAGGATGAATATTGTATGAGATGATTGACACAAATAAAACAAACACAAACATCTGAGTCAACAAAACAAATTTAGGATGTGACATTAGTCATCAAACCATAGAGACATAAATCAGCCCTTTACAGATGTATTTCTATGACACCAAAATACCGGAAAACTGATTATTTTACCTCTAGTCGATAACATGTGTTTGAATCGACCTAATGTGTCACAGATTATTGACAAATTTGTAACAATATGTGAATATCTGTATGATACAAGTCTGACAATTGATTTTATAACAATGAATGTTGTCTATAAATGTTAGTGTAGAGACTGTGTTCAGTACTGTCACTATGACGATCAAGTACTGTAAAGTCAGTACTGTTTCTATGACAACCATTCATAGTTGTTTCAGATGTATTTCTATGACCAAAATACCAGAAAACTGATTATTTTACCTCTAGTCGCCAACATGTGTTTGAATCGACCTGATGTGTCACAGATTATTGACAAATTTGTGACAATTGATTTTATAACATTGAATGTTGTCTATAAATGTTAGCGTAGAGCCTGTATTTAGCCATAACCAGAATGTTAAACCTCCTACTGTATCTGTCTGCAAGATTTTCTGATTGGTGGTTTCACTTTAGATGATAAGAACAGGGAAGGATGATCCTATTCAAAATATTGTAATATAGTTTAAAAACATAGGATTATTTATTGGATACCCTTGACAAATGATAGTCTACAAGAAAACTAAATTATTATTTTTAAAGTTTTGTTAGTAAAGTACATTTTTCAGACTGGAGGCATTGTTTTAGTGAAGAGTGGAAATAAATACAAGTTACTTTACCATCATACATATGGACAAAGCTTTACCAATATTTACGACATTTAAAAAAAGTGCATAATGTAATTTATTAAATTAAATCACAAACCAAATTATATCTTTATTTATTATTACCTTTGCAAAGGAGGTATTAAATTCAAGCTAGTTTGTTTGTCTGCCTGTTAGTTAGCAAGATAACTCAAAAAGTTATGGATGGATCTAGATGAAATTTACAGGGTCGGTTGGTAACGAGGATATCTGGAAATGATTAGATTTTGGTGGTGATCTGGAAGAGATCCTGGATTGTGGATCACTTTGAAATTTATTCTCAATGTCAAATTTGTCATATTTCAAAGTGATCCAGAATCCAGGATCTCTTCCAGATCACCACCAAAATCTAATAATTTACAGATAAAATTGAATATTTGGTTCCTTGTGACACTCCCAACACATCCTGAAAATGTTATCAAAATCTGTCCATATTTTTTTAAGTTGTCTTTTGTCCCCTGGCAGACCTCTCTTTATTCAAAGGGGGGGTGTCTGCCTTGGTGGAGGTTTGCGCTCTCTGAGTGCTTTTCTAGTTGCAAGATGTTATGAGACGTCATTCCGTTAACGTCAATGAACATAAATATCTGTTGTTTTGAATCCTGTTACCTTTCTAATATGAAATACAAATGCTGATGTGAGATAAAAAAAAAACATCAATATGTCCTTAAAGTTGAAAACAGCATCTGAAATACCTGTCTGCATTGTGTAATTTGCAGACATATTTTTCATCTGTAATGACTTGGTCGTCATTACAGATGAAAAATGTCATAAAATCAGGCTTCGGATTCAAAGGTTCACAATTTGTCAAAGTAGTGACACACTAAAATATGTACAGTACGTAGCTAGCAGTGTTTTTCAGCTGACAATACGTATACATATAAGGTCATACGGGGTCAAAGTTCAGGAATCTTTACATATATGATACTAACCATGGGATGAAAGGTGGCTAAAGACAAAATAAAGACAATTTTCATTTTCTGATTTTCGATTTGGGAGGAGTCGACAAGTACCTCAGCAGCGTTCGCTAGTTTACACTATGCATCTGCCACAAGTCATTAAGTATCTTGAAATGTACTTAGGGAAATTGAAATTATTGCCTTACTCCAATTAAAATTGAAGTTTTCAAAGTCATGTAAACACCTTAATCAGAGTACAATCGAATCATAACTGGAATTTGAGAAGTCTGAAAACATAACCTCCTTCATGGACGTAAAAAAATGACAACTAGCAATATTGCAGAAAACTGAAAAAAAAAGTATTTTGACGACTGTAATAGGATATTTTTCTTCCTCAGTGAACTATATGATGCTTTTAATGACAAAGGAAACCATAGAAACCAACTGGGACCCAAACCCAGATCCTTTTTTTTTTTTTTTTTTGCTATGTTGTAAAGCGCTAACGGCTACGCCACCACGCCCTCATGTTAGCTCAAACTGTGACTTTTAGAATGAGTTTTTTTTTATAGTAAGTCATTTTTAAAGTGAATCCTAAGGGGAAACAAAACTCTAAATGGTCTGCCACTACTTCATAGAATAAACAAATTGCTGATTTTAATCCCATAATCACTAAAAGTGTTGGCCTGTTGGTTTTTCCAGAGCGGTAGGTCTGAAGACTTTTTTTTTTTTTTTCAACCGACCTGCACCTGTCTGTTTGTTAGTTTGTTTGTGTTGTCTCCTTCCTGTTCTTTCTTTGTTTATTTTGTTCTTTTTGTTACTTTTCTTTGTCTTTTTTCTGCTTCAGGATTATTTTGCCGTCTGCTCAGCTTTATTATTATTCACACACATACACACACACTCCCCTGGTGAGCTCATGAATATTTTCTGGCGCTCCGAGAGGCGAGGACGGTTTGATATCATCAAGGGTGTGTGACAACCGTGACACACACACACACACACAGACACACACTCTGTTAAAATCCCAGTGGGGTTTAAAGTGTGTGTGTGTGTGTATGTGTGTGTGCGTTATGGATGTTGTCAGCGGTTCTGACAAAATAAGTCATTTCCCATTTTTTTCCCCCCTCGCGTGTCGGAGTGTGTTTTTGTTGTGTATGAGTGAGTCACTGTACGACTACAGAGGTGACTGTAAACCTTCATCATTATCATCATCATCGTCGTCATCATCATCATCATCATCATCATATCGCTGTCCCTACAGGAAGTCAATTTGTCACCGTGGTGACGCAGCTCATTGCCGCGAGGCCAAATAAACAGTTTAAAACGCAACCACAACATCCATCCACATTATTACATGGTTGCCACGGAGATGGTGAGGTGTGGCAGGGAGAATATTAATTGGCTGTCATTCATGTGGGCGTGGCCAAAGGGAGATGCTGTTATCCATATGTTTTGTGCAGTGAGGGCATTGTCACAGAGCATGTTCAACATCTGTCTGTATCCAAAGGGAGTTTACACATAGACACGCCCCCAAAACTCCATATATGGGCAACAATGTTTAAGAAATACATACCATGTGCCAGGTCATAAATAAACAAATAACACTGGTCTACTTTTTCTTTTTTAATAAAGTATCTGCTTCAGACATTACATGTGTTAAATCTTACATACTTTAATAAGATGAATCAGAAAACAAATGACTCTCGTACTGGTTAGTTCATGTTTTTAATATATATGATGGTGTGTTATTCCACATATATAGTGGTTTATGTACATGTATACGATGGATTAGTAAATATTCCACTAGAAAGAACCTGTAAAGTGAATGGATCATAATGTGCAGACAGTGTTTTGAAGTAGATCTGAGACCAATATTCCTTTGGACTAAAACATATTCTCTTGTTAATTCTAAGAATTTTGCATTTTGATCTAAGACTGATCTTGGAAACTTGAGTCAACCAGCATTTAAGACTTGGGTTTTCTTTATCAGTAACACACGTGGTAAAATTTCATTAGTTTTATTCCAGAAGAAGAAGAATAAAAACACACATTGCTAAACTTTCATGCTTTTAAAACCATATTGTCCAACATTAACATCTGGCCATTCATTTATAGATGGTTTAACACCAATTTCTGGATTAATAAACAATTTTTTTTCGCATTTTCTTTGGTGAGGTTTCATTTTACTGGTAGACCAGTGTTATATAAACCTGGCTTTCCTGCCTCTGTCCACAATAATGTACATCATATCGACTCAATGTCATCTGAAATATAACATTTATTTGATTTTGATCTAAGACTTATCTTGGAAACTTGAGCCAGCCAGCATTTAAGACTTCAGTTTTCTTTATCAGTAACACACATGTGGTAAAGTTTCATTAGTTTAGTTTTATAGACCAATGTAACCAACAACATTTGTCAAATGAGGAAACTTTATCTTCAGTTTAGGATCATGGTGAGTGGATTTCATACATTTCTACCTAATTTAATGCTGGTTTAAGATTATAACCATCATCCTGAGCTGTAGCCTGTGCAGGATGAGGGAATTCGGCCACTTTATATTTAATTATTCTGCTGATGTGATCACCTAACCACACAGTCAGCAACAAACTGACACCAATTTATCCAAGGGCAGCTGTTTCCACCTGCAAACAATGAACACAGGGCACGAGTAAACACATCATATTGTTGTTATGATAATTATTATTATTATTCACATTTCAAGCAGCGTTTTGCAATGTGTCAGTAATGATGGTGTTCAACTCCCTCTTTTCCATTCTCCAAATAATCAAAACACAAATGAAGGGAAGCTTAGAAAACTGGAATAAATAACACATTTGCAGCTGCTGCTGGATTAAACATTGTGGTTAAATGCACTGCATGTGTTCCACCAATCAGTGTTCTTCTGCAGACAGTCCCACCCCCAAGAACTCAAAGGGGAGTCTGAAAAGCGTGACCCCCCTACTACCCATCCAGCCTGTCCATGTAGGCCCCAGAAGGGTTACATTTGGGCTGCATATAAGGGTCCCAAGTGGGTTTGTCCACAGTTTCCATGGTGACCCCACATGTATTTGCCCATATGAGAATCAGAATTTATTATCATTGCATCAAGTACAATGAAATTCAGGTAGAGGCTTTAGAATTTACAGACAAGACAACAAGTTATTTACATAAAAAAACATTGAAAATTAAGATATTTGTTAAAAAAAATATCGATTTTAGGAAGTGCAAATGACACAAAAGATAAATATCATGGGAAAAATAGTGTGGAAAAATAAATAATATGATCTGATTTTGATTCTGATATGGTTAAACATATGTGGGGTTGGCATGGAAACTGTTGAAAAACCCACTTGGGACCCTTATATACACCCCAAATGTGACCCTTCTAAGGCCCACATGGAGATAATGGACTGGTAGGGAATATTTGGGTTAAGGGAAAGTGTTTTTACCAGATAATTTCAGTGTAAACATGCTTATATGTAATTAAAAATGCCTGTGGTTTTTAAGCATGCTTTGTGCTAATGCTAATGCTAGGTGTTGCTAATGTGGATGTTTGATTGGATTATGCTTCAGTTTTCCATTTTTTCTTATACTTGTTTTGATTAGTTTCCATTATAAAGTTTGACACCGTTCTAAATCTTCCTGTTTATTATTTTTATTTCCTTCTTGGTGTTTCCAGCACTGAGGTTCTTTGTGCATTCTTTACTCAGTTGTAAAATGAGGACTCTACCTCAGCCTATTCCTCACTTTAAATAAAGGCTAAACTGAACAGACATGTACTTTTCCTTTCGGGTCAAAGAAGCGGGAAGTTTTTCTGAAAATAAAACCGGAGATATGTAATCTCTCCTTCCCTCTGCTGGTAAAAATAAGGCGTGTGTTAATTCTTTCAGATATTTTTGTTTCCGAGCTGGAGGCAGAACAGAGACTCGGCTGTTAATCTGCTGTTATTCAGTTATTCTTCTGATCTTCTGTCCTGGATTAAATGGAGCAGAATCTGTAATTCTTCTTATTCTGATCTGATCCCACCGTCAAACGCAGCTCTGTTTGTTTACATCTGATGACAATACAAACAGGATTTAATCCAGATTAGAGCCACTGAGGCAGGAATAGCAGCGGCCCTGGTGACGACGATGATGATGATGATGATGATGATGATGATGATGATGATTGTGTGACAGGACAGTCGCTTCCATTGTGAGGAGAATAGAAGAATTAGGTCCATTCAGTGGGATCAGATCAGAACACAACGGCCCAGAATAAACCAGCCCAATGCTGCAGAGGAAGTAAAAGTTCACAAACAACAACAGCCCTGGACATTTCACTGACGTCTGGCCTGATTCTGTCTGTTCTGAAAGGCCGACATTATCCACACACAGACCTGCTATCACTGATCTGACACTGGAATTAGTCTGGAGGAGGTCCTTTACTGTAGGTTTTAGTTTCAAGACTCTTTTCATTTAAGGCAATTTTGGTGTTAGAGTGTTTGTGGAAGTGTATTAGGAGTGGACTGTATGAACTAATGGTCATGTGATGTCTTCACATGTGACTGTTTTGTTATTGTTGTTTATGTTTTCAAGTGTAAACTGTCCATGGTGAGTGGACAGAAGAAAAGAGGAGTCAGTGATCAGTGGGAGGAATACTGGGATGTGTGATGAACTGGAAGGATGGATGGATGGATGGATGGATGCACAGATGGATGGATGGATGGATGCACAGATGGACGGATGGGTTGGTGGGTGGATGGATGGATGGATGAACAGGTGGGTGAGTGGATGGATGGACTGATGGATGAACAGGTGGGTAAGTGGATGGATGGATGGATGATGCTTGTCCATCCTCCTGTTGGGGGTAGAGGTGACCATCCACATGTTAAAGTGTGACATCACTTCCTGTTTCCAGTCGACTAAAGTGTCTGTATTGTTCTGCTGTCGTACTGATACTGTCCTGGTGTTTACTGAACTCTACTGAACTCTTTTCTTTGTTGTAGTGTCACTAAATTACATTTACAAAGAAGATTTTTTTTTACTTGTGAATATTTATTGGTTATTATATTATGAGACTGAATTGTGGACCATGAACTAAAATGATTTATATCTTGGTGTAATTTTTGGATTTCATACATTCATCCAAAGGGCCGGATTTGGCCCCTGGGCCGCATGTTTGACCCCTCTGGTTTAGAGTATTCACTGTACTATCAGCTGTTTTTTTTTCATGTATTTCTACTGTACTTTTATGTATTTGTACTGTACTTTCATGTATTTCTACTGTACATTTATGTATTTCTACTGTGCTGCTGAAGTTGGCTGCAGGTTGGGTCGCAGCCAAACTGAATACTGATCACTCCAAACATTAAATATTAATCAATACAAGACTTTGATACTGAAACGCAACAACACACACACACACACACACACACACACACACACACACACACACACACACACACATACAATGATGGAATTAGCATCAATATCATTAATGCCTATCACCTCTCTGCGCTTGTTCACACATTCCTCACATCTGTCTAAGTATGTGTGTGTGTGTGTGTGTGTCTGTGTGTGTGTGTGTGTGTGTGTGTGTGTGTGTGTGTGTGTGTGTGCATATATTATCGGCGGAGCCTCCTTTCCAATTAGCGGAGTGTGTAAGTGGTTTAGATCAGCAGGAGATCACATGACACGGCGAACACACACACACACACACACACAGGCAGGCCTTTGAACATACACACACACACCGACCCCCTCCCCCCCTCGTCCACACATGACCTCTGTTTAACGTCTGCTGGAAAGGCTGCAGAGTTAACGTTTCACACATCGGATTAACCCGGACACACACACACACATGTTCACACACGGCGCTGAAATACACAAACACTCGAACACACTTGAAACATGAAGGAGTGTGAATGTCCTCATCAAGTACTGAAAACCATCAACAAGTACAACTACCAACCAAGTATTAAACTCCTCCACACACCCTTAAATCCAGCAAACAGAATATTAGAGCCTGTATTTAAGCTCACACGCCAGGAAAAATGAACGATCCACAAACACACTCCTTTAAGTCCATTCAAGCTTCATATTTAATCCCTTTCAGCTCATTTGAAAAAAGGAAGAAAAAAAAATAGTCTCTTCACTGTACGTCTGACTTTACGATTCAGTTCGTGCAAACCTTTTAAGCCGCCAAAAAATAAGTGACATATCTCCTCAGACCATGAATTTACATAACGTCTTCTTTTTGACTGACTCGAAAAAAGATAAATTTACGTAGAATATCACTGTATCATCCACAAATAAAACTATAATTAAACAAAACAAAACAAATTAAAGATGAAATCAAATCAACAGCTGCTTCAGATTCTGTGTGAGCGTTAGTAACAGATGTCGATACGAGACGACGCAAATAACATGTTCATTTTGTGTTTGTCACTTTCATGTTGACCTGTTTTCATTCTTTTTTTTTTTTTCATCTTTTTGTTTTGTTTTGTTTGTCTGTTAGTTAGCAAGATAACTCAAAAACTTGCACACAGATTTTGATGAAATTTTCAGGATGTGTTGTGAGTATCACAAGGAACAAATGATTACATGTTGGTGGTGATCCGGAAGAGATCCTGCATTCTGGATCACTTTGAAATTTTACATTGCGGTAAATGGAGTATACATTTCAAAGTGGAGCTCTTCCGGATCACCACCAAAATGTAATGTCTGTCTGTCTGTTAGTTAGCAAGATAACTCAAAAACATACGGATGGATTTTGATGACATTTTCAGGATGTGTTGGAAGTGTCAGAATGAACAGATGATTATATTTGTCATGAAGAGTGCGGTGAGGAAAGGACTCAGATGCTCAGTGCTGACTAAACACAAACACCTGGGGATAGATCGGCCAGAGTCCGTGGTGTGAAAAATGTCCAGGTTATGGTGACAGAGGAGACGGCAAAGTGTCCGGGTTATGGAGGTGACAATACTGAATGGTCTCGCACCGGCAACTGCCAGCCTCACTGCTTATATAGTTGCAGCTGCACGGTGCGGCCCAGGTGATCTGGGATGGATCTGGGGCAAAGGTTGAGGGAAAGGTCGTGGCAGGTTGTGACAATATTTTGGTGGTGATCCGGAAGAGATCCTGGATTCTGGATCACTTTGAATTGTATTCTCGATTCACCGCAATGTAAAATGTCAAAGTGATCCAGAATGCAGGATCTCTTCCAGATCACCACCAAAATATAATCATTTGTTCCTCCTGACACTTCCGACATGTCCTGAAAGTTTCATCAAAATCTGTTCAGAAGTTTTTGAGTTATCTTGCTAACTAACAGACAGATGGACAAACAAAAACATAAACAAACTTGGCGGACCTCTCTTCATTGGAGGGGGGGGGGTCTGCCTTGGTGGAAGTTTGTGCTTTTCTAGTTCATTTAATTTAACATAATTTTCTGTTGTTTTTGTTTTGTCGTGTATTTTATACTTTTTCCTACGTCTTTTTTCATCTTGTTCTGTCTTTTACATAATGTACACCTTGTTTTCTTTATGTTAATATGCCTTTGTCTTGTAACTTCTATTTCTCGTTCATCTTGTTTCGTCTTTTGCATTTTTTTGTTTCGCTGCGTCTTTGTTGTGTATCTTTGAACTTGTTGCATCTTTTACACAATTTTCTTGTTGTGTCTTTCGTATTGTTTTTGTTTTGTTGCCTTTCATGTCGTTTCCTCCGTCTCTTTCATCTTGTTGCGTGTTGGTCTTTTGTTTATGTTGTTTTCCTGTTGTCGTGTCTTTGTTGCATCTTTCATGCTTTTGTCTTGTATATTTTATGTCTCTTTTATCTTGTTGCATCTTTAACCTTGTTTTATTGCATCTTTGAACTCGGTTCTTTTACACAGTTTTCTTCTTGTTGCATTGTTACTCTGCCAAGGAACGGCTGAATTAGGTTTATGCCGGCATTTTTGTGTCTGTTTGTTAGCAAGATAACTCAAAAAGATTTGGACAAATTTGGCTGAAATTTTCAGGAAATGTTGATACTGGTACAAGGAGCAAGTGATAAAGGTTTGGTGGTGATCAGTGAGGGGGGGGGGGGGGCAACCAGTGGCACCGCCAGCTGGAATCCTGCAAGCTAAATGGTCTTTATGGTGCTCAAAGCGCTTTACATTAGCTTCACATTCACCCATTCACACACACTCATACACCAGTAGGTGTTTAAGGTCTAAGGTCAGTCCTACTAGGAGCCTACGTCAGGGTTCAGTGTCTTGCCCAAGGACACTTCGACATGTGGACAGCCAGAGCTGGGATGCGAACCGCCAACCTCTCAGTCATTGGGTGACCCACTGTACCAACTGAGCCGAGGGTCTGTGTTCTTCCACTATCAGACCTTTTGAGACTTTTTGGGGTATGTCCTCTCAGACGTTGTGTCTCCATACACTTTTGATGATGTCATCAGTTGCTATGGTAACGTCACTAACAAAAAGCACCCGCAACAGAGGAGGTAAACACAACAGGACTGGACATGGACACAAAGTTGAGATGTTTGCTTTACACAGTAATGGTATCAGAAATGGAAAAGAAGAAGAGTTGATCTGGAAGAAGATGAATGAAACAGAGAGCTGGAAAAGTTTGTTAAACTTCCTCCAGCAACTACTCTTGAATTGTTTGTCACGATCTGCTGATGTCATTTGTGAGAACCAATCTTCGCTCTCGAGTACCTACTGTCGAGCAGGAAGTCAGGTGGTTCCTGTAAAAGTTCCAGAAGACTGTCCTGTCAGAACATCCCGGTCAGTGGAAAGACTAGATATTTCATATCAGTAGATGGTTTGAGTTTTTGGGTCTTAATGGTTTAAAATCTACTCTAATCTTTAACCCTTTCATTGATCTACTGTCTATAAATGAGGTCGTTTCCATAACAGTAGAGGTCGGTGGTCGTGCATTTGTCTGTACAGTCTGACCTACTGTTTGTTCTGAGGACACACAGAGGGTCATTAAAGGGTTAAAGGTCAAAGGGGGGTTGTGGGTGTCGTTTAACTCCAAAGGGTTAATCCTCAGAGGAGCAGCGGTGACATCAGCACATTTAATCTGTTTGGTTCGTTTGGTTTCTGTGTGACAGATGAGCCGGGACGTACGTTTAACATACGGGTCATGTGACCATGATTTATCCTATCATCACAACAAAGACCCGCCCCCCCCTGACCTTTGACCCTGCCATCCTCTCCAGTTCTTTGTCTCATTCAGGAGAGTCTGATTATGTAAAGCTGGAATGACAGCAGGTTTTATGTCCATTTGGGGTTCCTTGAATTTTATTTTCGGAGTTTACGTCTTGAAATGTCCTGTCCTGCGTTTAACGGTCAGTAAAGATATAGATTTAGGGATGGAAGGGGGGGGGGTTAGGACTGAAACGCCATGACGTTAACAACAGACATAACAGGCCTCAGGAAACAAACTACATACCAACAAATGTACTGTGATTTTGAGTGTATCCTACATAGTTTCTTATTACCTTTCATTAGGGTTTGTCTGTTTGTTAGCAAGATAGCTGAAAAAGTTATGGAGGATTATATATATATATATATATATATATGTGTGTGTGTGTGTGTGTGTGTGTGTGTGTGTGTATTGCCCTAAAAGCAATTACACAGGTGTATATTGCACTTAGTATTTAAATTACAGCCATAATGGGAGACAGTCACCGTCCTCATAATTTAAGGAAATGTTGACACTGACACAAAAGAACATATGATTACGTTTTGGTGGTGATGGGGTGGGGGTGGATCTGCCTTGTTGGAGGTGTGTGCTGTTCAAGTGCTTTTCTAGTTTTTGTTCGTACCCAGAGATTTGTGGGATTCACTCATGTTTTCTTTTTTTTTTGCTGTTATTTCAGATAAAATTGTTTTAAAGGAATGTGACAAAATGTATGAAAGTTTTTGTTGTGTGAGCTTTAAAAACCATTGCTTCTGCCCAACCCTTTTTTGATTATAAATAATTTTAGTCTCATTAAATATATAACTTTCTGGGATATTTTTAATGTAAATAACCACAACTAAAGTTCATTTTTTCATAAAATGAAATATTACAAGCGGTTGAAAGTGTTTTACAGATAAGAGGAAAATAATCACAACCTAGGATTCATAATAAAAAGGTCTAAAAAAACATTCATCTTGTGTTAAATTTCTTCAAACTTGACACATACAATGGTGGAAAATGTTTTTAGACACCCCATGCTTTTGTGATACATTACAAAATAATTTACCAAAATCCTTTTCCAAATGTTGTTTCCTTCTCCTTCTGCACATGCTCAGTTGTGTCCAGGTCCAAGCTGGGTGTTTCAGCACATGTTAAAACTGAAAATAATTAAGTTTTGTCTGATGCAGCCACATCCTATATTTCCATCAGTTTTTTTTTGGTGAATTTTTAAAATACTGTACATTTTTCTCTGCATCTTTTGTGTATCTTAGTGTATTTTGTGTGAAATAACCCAAATTACCCAAATAAAAAAAAAAATAGAACAGTTGACATAGTGTTTTCACACGGTTTTAATCATTTGACAGCACTAGTTTTATTCGAATCTTGCTTCAGTGATCGTTATTACATTCACGTTCGATATGTTCTGAATGTGCAGAAGCTTTGAACATGAGTACATCTACCCATCACCTTCACATTTTTAATTCATGTTTTGCTGCTGTTTTTATTGGTAGTTTATAAATGCAGATGTGGTTCAGTTCATGGTGTATTTAGTGGTTTTGAGTCACATGTATCTCCTGGGCCTCCAACTGCAAAAGTTTCAACCCCTGCTTTACATAAATGAAGGCATTTTCAGCAGAAAAGAAGCAAATTGATGCAGAAAAATACACCAGAATGCAGAAAATTTTGTATCTAATGTTGAACATTTCGCCCCCCGGTCAGAAATGTGTCCACGCTGGACAGTCTAAGGTGGTGGATTTATTCATAAATGATGCATCATCGTGTCTGAGGGAAGAGGATTCAACTCCTGTGGAAAGTCAGGAAAGCCTTTGGAGAAGTGGATGAATTAGAATGTAGTCTGAGCGGAACAGGCAGCCACAGACTTTCAGAAGTCGTACCATGGACTCAAGGGAACCCCGTCTGTAATTAGATCATTATTGGACTCATCACGTGTCATTTAGATACTGGAGATAGCTGTTCCACCCATCTGCCCTCCAACACACTCGCTTAAAGATGAAGGAAAATGCTGCTGTGTTGAAAAGATGATTTATTTAACCCTCGTATTATCATTTTGATCCATACTATATAAAACTACATTTAGAAAAGAGACACACATGTTTTTATTTCAACACTGTATCGAGGGACTATTTTTTTCAAGGTTGTACTACTTCACAAACACACACACGAACACATACACATACACACACATATATGTATATATATATATATGTATATCATCTAGGCCTATATTTTATGGAGGTAAACTAGAAAAGCATTTGGAGAGATCAGCCACATCAGCCCCCCCACACACACACACACACACCACCACACACACACACACACACACACACACACACATAAATTAATAATATTTAAAAACCAAAAAATAAAAAAACATAATTAATAGTATAATAGTATATGCATCAAAGGGTTAATTTTTAAATTTCAACCCTCTCATAATTTGGTTGTAACGTCCCTCCAGGTCATGAATTTGGACCAGGACTCCTGAACCACAGATTAAACACAGACCACACCATTTATTTCACAGTTTAATTTTCAAGAATCAACCCTCTTCAAGTTTTAAAGAGGTGAGGAAAAATTATGATTCAGACCATGAATTGTGATTAGAAAACAGGAGATCCTCATGAGACCTTTTAGTCAGGCTACCCAGAACTCCCCCCTGAAGACCAAGACTCTTAAACCACTGATTAAACTCAGAAAACAACCACATGAATCTCAAACCTTAATTTAATGCTTCAACCCTGTTACAGTTTGGTTTTAACTTCCCTCCAGGTCATGAATTCTGATTCCACCTGCAAAGGTCGATATGTGACCTTTGGCACGGTCACAAAAACCTCCTCCAGAACCTGAAGACCAGAACTCTTGAACCACAGCCGAACGGCAAATGCCAAACCACAATATAAATGTCAAACCCTGGTTTTCAAGCTTCAACCCTGTTATGTGTTGGTTTTATCTCACCTGCGTTTTACAAGAGGTGAGAAAAATTACAATTCAGGTTAAGGATTGTGATTCCACCCCAGAGGGTCCACATGAGACCTTCAGGTCAGACCACCTCCGGGACATAAAGACCCTGCTTCCTGAAGGCCAGACTAAACCCACATCACATGCAGCTACGGCATCATGTTCATAAATAATGTCATTAATAAAAAACACTGTGACTCGATGCTGCGTTCAGGTGCCTGTGTCTCACCTGGGATCCTAATCCAAGACCTCCACC
This sequence comes from Siphamia tubifer, assembly GCA_020466265.1. NCBI lineage: Eukaryota > Metazoa > Chordata > Actinopteri > Kurtiformes > Apogonidae > Siphamia > Siphamia tubifer. Next base: position 8,431,045 of record CM035789.1, on the reverse strand, counting down.
CACCAACCCCCCAAACCCCCCAACCCCTGGAGCTCAAGCCATATAGAGTCTTAATGCTCTGAGACCTGCTGTTACAATAAATCTGGTTCTGATTCGGTCGCCATGACAACCAACACAAAGACTACTCAATGACAACAGCTGGACCGGGAGACGGGAAGTCAACCTCTGAACAGGAGATGGTGTTTTATTTTTTCTGACTCGTCAGCAGAAAAAGAAAAAGAGACAGAAGACACATCCGACCGGAAGGACGATTCACAGGCAGAAAAGACCGACGACTTTCTGCTTTTCCATTTTTCTGCATTAAGGCGGAGACACACCAGAGAGGACATGCAGGAGGAGAAACAGGAGGAGGTGCAGTTGTATGGGAACAAAAACAGAATGTTTTATAGCTGCCCCTCCCTGCCTCTTCTGCTGTAGTTAACAGGCGTGAATGAGCTCCATAATGTGTTTATGAGAGCCGAATTTTTACAAGATTAAAAACCAAGCTTTGAAGAGGACGGAGGAGGACTGAGGAGGAGGAGGAGGAGGAGGAGGAGGGGTAATACACCGCAGAAACACTGTAATAACAGGCGAGAGGGTGGAGGCTGATGAACTTTAATCAACAACAGGAGAGACAAAGAGAGGAGGGTGGACAAAAACAAAACCACTGTCTTTGACCCAAACAGAAATAAATCAGGCGTCAGTTTCCATCTAACGCACAGAAAACTGAAGAAGCTGATGTTTAGAAACAGACAAGTAAGAGTAAGTGAGAAGAAAAACCCACGTCTGGACCTGGAACAGATTCACACCACAGACCTTCAATTGTAGACCTTCAATTGTAGACCTTCAACTGTAGACCTTCAACTGTACACCTTGAACTGTAGACCATCAACTGTAGACCTTCAACTATAGACCTTCAATTGTACACCTTCAACTGTAGACCTTCAACTGTACACCTTTAAATGTAGACCATCAACTGTAGACCTTCAACTGTAAACCTATAATTGTAGACCTTCAACTGTAGACCTTCAACTGTAAACCTGTAACTGTAGACCTTCAACTGTAGACCTTCAACTGTACACCTTCAACTGTAGACCATCAACTGTAGACCTTCAACTATAGACCTTCAATTGTACACCTTCAACTGTAGACCTTCAACTGTACACCTTTAAATGTAGACCATCAACTGTAGACCTTCAACTGTAAACCTATAATTGTAGACCTTCAACTGTAGACCTTCAACTGTAAACCTGTAACTGTAGACCTTCAACTGTAGACCTTCAACTGTAAACCTTCAACTGTAAACCTTCAACTGTAAACCTATAATTGTAGACCTTCAACTGTAGACCTTCAACTGTAAACCTGTAACTGTAGACCTTCAACTGTAGACCTTCAACTGTAAACCTTCAACTGTAAACCTTCAACTGTAAACCTGTAACTGTAGACCTTCAACTGTAGACCTTCAACTGTAAACCTGTAACTGTAGACCTTCAACTGTAGACCTTCAACTGTAAACCTTCAACTGTAAACCTTCAACTGTAAACCTGTAACTGTAGACCTTCAACTGTAAACCTTCAACTGTAAACCTGTAACTGCAGACCTTCAACTGTAGACCTTCAACTGTAGACCTTCAACTGTAAACCTTCAACTGTAAACCTGTAACTGTAGACCTTCAACTGTAAACCTTCAACTGTAAACCTGTAACTGTAGACCTTCTACTGAAGACCTTCAACAATAGACCTTCAACTGTAAACCTGTAACTGTAGACCTTCAACTGTAGACCTTGAACTATAGACCTTCAACTGTAAACCTGTAACTGTAGACCTTCAACTGTAGACCTTGAACTATAGACCTTCAACTGTAAACCTTTAAATGTAGACCTTCAACTGTAAACCTTTAAATGTAGACCTTCAACTGTAAACCTTTAAATGTAGACCTTCAACTGTAGACCTTCAACTATAAACCTTCTGTATGATGTAGAAAAGCAGCTGTAGAATAACTGTCCACTGTAGTAAATATTAGGCACCAGAGGGTTAAAAAAAAAAAAAAAAACACAGGTTTTTTTTGTTTGTTTGTTTATTTATGGTTGTTTATGGTTATCTTGATGTTCAACTTTTCATTTCCGGATCAGGTACTTGAAGTTTTGATTTTCACTGATTGACATTTAACTCATTTAAATTACTTTGACTTAGATGTTCACTTCAATAGGTTCTCGTAACATCAAAAATAATTTATTTCAGACGTGCTCCAGGCATTTTCACTGTCATTTCTTTGAAGGATCAGGGTGGGGATGATATGTTATCTGTTTTTTTTTTCCTGCTCCAGACTATCATTATTATAATCAGCTTTTAAAACGCCACGCTTGACGTTTAATTTGCACTTCCTTTATTGGATCTTTGGTGGGTTTTTTATTACGGCTGTCAAAATAATGGGTTACGTTTTGATTAATTGATTATAGAAAAAGCTAAATACATTAAATAATTCAATAAATCACATGAGTTAACTGACACTTTGCTATGCTCATCATGGCAGGTCTGATTATTGTGTTTTCAGTGTTATCAGAAAAATGCCATTAAAATAAATGAGTGGGAATTTCTGTGATTACAATAGTGAAAATAAAAGAGAGGTTCACAGAAATGACTAGAGGCACATCTTCACAATAGAGTGCTAGTTTAATTTTTTTTATTTAAATAGGGCTGTTAAATGATCAGATTAATCACAGGGTTGCTTTGGATTAATTTTAATTAATGGTGATTAAATATTAATTTTTAATCTATGAATTTTGTTTCATTTTGCAAACAGACTCAAGAAAGAAGTGAATATATGAGCCCCTTCACATTTTTGTCCAAGCAAGGTGATGCATTAGCCTAGTGTTAGCATTAGCGTAGTGTTAGCATCAGCCTGGTGTTAGCATTAGACTAGTGTTAGCATTAGCCTAAAGATAGCAGAATCTGCAACTAAAATGCTACAGTGAAAAGGGGGGTGTTTCCCACAAAATACACTAAGATATAATATGAACACACACACACACACACAAAAACATGCCCAAATCCACAAAAATTTACACAAAATAAAAAAGTAACACTAAGAAATGCTTAAAATATGGAGAAAAATATATACAAATTATGCTAACATACACAAAAATTCACAAAAAATGAATTAACATGAAAAAAATTGATAATAAATGTAAAACATGTTCAAAACTTTTCGAAAATATAGAGAAAAAAACACAAAGAATGATTAAAATATCCAAAATATATGCAAAAATGTGAGCATATATATGCAATTAACATGTTTATTAAACACCTTCAACAGTTTCAACAAAACAACTGTTTAATTTACTTGTGTTAAAGAAAAACAGATTAATCATGATAATGGATTAATCTGCATGAATGCGTGAACTAAGCCAATGTTAGCTCATTTAGCACACAGACAAAAACACACGCTGTTAAAGCTGATTAAATACTGTAACTATACAATGGTTTTAGACATGTTGTTCACAGTTTGCTAGCAAAAGCATGCTAAATTAGCTAACGCTGGCTACTGTCTGACCTTAGAGCCGTTTATAAATACACACAGCAGCTTTGTGCCAATGCCTCAATGATAATGTCATACAATTATGAGAGAAAAGTTTTCAGACATTGTCAAACATTGTGTTTATGAACATCTTAAATTAAGTAATATGATCACTAGCCTAATATTTAGCTGTGGGCATCAGAAAACACTCTCTTAAAAAACCTAAAAGCTAAGATATATCTGCTGTCAGAGTTACAGTCGCTATCGTACATAATATAAAAACATATAAATGAATGAAATATGCATAAATGTACAGCATTTAATCACTTTTACCAGTTATAAAAATGCTAGCATAATGTTTCTACTTGATAAATGACAGGCATTAATCATTGAGACATATTAAGTGACTAAATATATACATTTTTATATCTATGGGCTCCATTAACCTGTTCCTTCCATCTAATTTGTGCTAATTTTCTTCATTTACGGCGTTACAGAGCTTTTATCTGAAAAAACACGAGGACAAAATTAATCAATGACACCTCATTTGAAATGAATAACCTGTAGTTTCAGATTTACATTTTTAGAATCTGGCAAGAATAGATCTGCCATCAGGTTAAATGTATTTATTTTAATATGAATATTCCTTTCAGTCATACTGGTCACTGCAGTGGACAGTTATTCAACAGCTGTTCTCTTGTATATTTATGAGTTTTACAGGTTATACATCATCCAATTCACTGACATTCATACCATTATTGTAACTTTACCATTCTTTATGAACAAAATAATTTTGCATATTATTTGCATGAAGTAATGACTAAAGTAATAACTAGTATTAGAGTTTGTTCAAATGTGAGATTGATTTTTTAAAAAATCATTTTCTGATGATGGGTTTTAAATACATGTTTTGTTGCTTCAAAAATGAAACAATTAATTAAAGTAATGAAAATAATTCCAGAAAAAATAAGCTAATATAAAAAATCAAATACATTGTGTTTTTCATGTCTATAAAGAAGAATAAAAACAAGAAGTAAAGAAATGTAAAAATACAAAAAAGGATAAAATTTCCATGTTAATCACATTTAAAAAGTCAAATATAATTCACTAAAATCAAACAAAATGTATCAATCAAATTACATTTACAAACATTATCTCACAATCAGTGCTCTACAATGTTGTTTTTTTTTTTAAAGTATCTGCTTCAGACATTAAATGTGTTAAATCTTACATACTTTAATAAGATGAATCAGAAAATAAATGACTTTAGTGCTAGTTCCTTCATGTTTTTAAAATATATATGGTGTGTTATTCCACATATATAGTGGTTTATGTACATGTATACAATGGATTTGTAAATATTCCACTAGAAAGAAACTTGGAAACTTGCAAATATTATCAGTAACAGTCATGAGCTAAAATATCATTAGTTTTATGCGTGAAAAGGTTCAAATTAATGATGGGATATGACCTCATGACACCAAAGAAAAAGAAAATAATCATATATTTCAACACAATATGCTGCTATTGGTGTCATTCTATCTATAAATTCAACTGTCAATTTATCAAGAGTCTTTTAACCTTTTCTTTTATATCATGGTTTTATGGGTTGACGGTTAAAAATAAAAACAGTTTGTCCAGCGCTAAGGTCATGGGTGTGCAGACAACTGATTTATACTCCTTGTGGAGCAGCCAAAAGTATTATTGCTCACCCAGACCACGTGCTTAAAAGTGAATTTGCATTGTTGCCCTCAGGGAGGTGTTGTCTCGCTCCCAGAAGGAAAACAAATCATATTCCAAATTATTTTATTCCATTTGCCATTAGGCTTTTAAATGACAGTGATAGTGCTAATGTGTAGTGTAAGGGTATATACTACATGTTTTTATATTTTTATACATGTGTGATCTCTTTTTATGTTTTTAAAATGTATTTATGTATCTGTTGATTCTGTTGCTCTGTCACTGTTGTATTTTATTTATTTATTGCTGGGCCTTTTAGCCACTGGGAATACTAACAGATCCTAGTGTAATTGTGGAATGTGTGTTTTTTTATGCTGCTGCGACCAATGTCTGCAAACTGAAATGCCCCTAGAGGATAATTAAAGATATCTGAATCTGAATCTGAATGTGAAATTCATCCTCCAGATTTTAATGTTGCACAATATGGATGTAAAAGTTGGCAAAAAGAGCATGAATGTTTAGCAATGTGTGTTTGTATTATTTTCATTTCATTCATTTGTTTATTCAAACAGCTAAAAAAATAAAATAAGTAAAACATATAAAGTGTTTAAATAGAAATTAAAGCAACAACTCTTTGGCATCCTAGATAGAATAGAATAGAATAGAATAGAATAGAATAGACTTTTATTGCACATTGGAAGCTATGTGACAAGATGAGAAGCAGAAGTTTGACACATTACACTGGTCTACAATTAAAATGCTTCCAGAATGTTCCCACATGTGTGTTACTTATAAAGAAAACTAAAGTCTTAAATAATGGTTGGCTCAAGTTTCCAAGATAAGTCTGGGCTCAAAATGTGAAATTCTTAGAATTAACAATAGAATAGGTTTTAGTCCAAAGGAATATTGTTCTCAGATCTACTTCAAAACACTGTCTGCACATTATGATCCATTCACTTTACAGGTTCTTTCTAGTGGAATATTTACTAATCCATTATATACATGTACATAAACCAGCATATATGTGGAATAACACACCATCATATATATTAAAAACATGAAATAACCAACACTTTTGTCATTTGTTTTCTGATTTATCTTATTAAAGTATGTAAAATATAACACATTTAATGTCTGAAGCAGATACTATCTAAAAAAAATATCAAAAAAAAGTAGACTAGTGTTATTGTCTAGTTTTAATTACAAAGTGAATTGGGATTAGGCTACGTGGTGACTCTGCACCTTAAGGAAATCTGATCGATTGACCCATTGATTAATGGATTGACCATTGCAACTGCCACAGAAAGTCTGATAAAGTGGAAAAATATATGTGATTTAGATGTTGGTTGATCAATAAATACACAGAGGAGATTTCAAGGTCAAAGGAGTCGCAGCTCTACCTGTCCTGGTCACGGAAAAACAACGTTATTAGGACGTTAAAACCCACCGTCAGCTGATCCAAGAGGCTCATGTGGGATTAGAAGACCCTTGATGGAGTTAAGGGTCTGGTCATGTAGAGCCTTGAAAGTCACTGATAAGATTTTAAAATCAATAGAAAAATGGAGGTGAAAGATCCTAGAACTGGTGTTATATGATCCCTGTTTGTTAGCGATGGAGGAAAAACTGCACAGACCAAGCATCGACCGTTCAAGTCCTCAAAACATACAGAGGATCTGATTTTAGAGATGACCTTTACCCTTTTAAGCACAAACTATGACAACCTTAGTTAAGATGTTTTTGTTTTTTTATTTATTTTTCTGGAGTGTTTTTATCTCTTTTTAATCCATAATGAACCACTGTTATTTTACATTTATTTTTTCTTAAATGATTTATCACCATTTATTATCAGTGTATCCTCTGTACATAAACCACCATACATGTGGACCCTGGTTTGATTCCCACACCAGACCTTTCTGTGTGGAGTTTGTTCTCTGATAGGTTAACAGGTTAATCTAAATCACCCATAGGTGTGAATGTGACAGTGATTGTTTGTCTATATATGTTCAGCCCTGAGATGAACTGGAAACTCATAGAGGGTGCACCCCACCTTCACCCAGTGTAGCTGGATGTGACCCCCAGTGACCCCCAGTGACCCTAGTGAAGATAAAGCAGGTTCAAATGATGAGACGAGTTAAGGCAACAAATAAATAAATAAAATAGCAGGAATGAACCACTGCCTAAAAAGGAACATGTGCCAACAACACTTCCTGTGTTTCCTATTTAGTTTCATTTAAACTCAAGTACACTCGTATAAAACCGAGGTGTTGTTTGTTCCAGAGGAGCTTCGAGGTGACCATGACAACATAAACCTGTGATCGACGCTGCAGAAAACAAACTGGCACAATTACATCTCACATAATGTCAACTGCGTGGATTTGACGATGCATGCGACAACAGGAAGCACAAGGTTTCAGAAACATCTTGCAGCTTCACACCTTCGTGCTTTTTATGACTTTGTTTGTTTCCTCGTGTCTTTGAGTTGCTAATCAATTTTCTAAGAGAAGCGTCTTCACAGTTCGACCTGAAACATGCTCTGATCTGAAAAGACTCGTTAAGATTTGCCTTAAAATGACGACTGCATATGGAAACAGACAGGCTGAGCTTTACGTTCTGAATTTAATTTAATTAGTCTGGATCAAGAGACTCTTCTCTTTTACTAATTGACACATTCCGCCTTTTTTTTTTTGCCACTTAATGTGATGTCCTTAATTAGTGGAAACATTAGCAGAAGGTGGATTTGGTGGATGAAGGACCAGAGTTTTCATCTCATTTCATGCAGTATTGACTTTTTTTGAGTATTTTTTTCTCCTTGTCTTCTTTATTTTAATCCTTTCTTTAACTCTTTTCAGCCTGACTCGCTGATTTTTATGCCTAGTTTATGCCAGTTGTAAATATATGCAGCCTACATTATAAACACAGTAAAGTCCTTTTTTTACTTTTTTTTTTTTTTTTAACTTTTCATCACTTAAAATGAATGTAATTTGCCACATTACCAGAGGTGGTCAAAGTACTCCTATTCTGTACTTAAGTAGAAAGATAATTGAATACATTCACATTTTGATCCATAAGCTATTATTAGCAACATGTGAATGTATACAATGGATTTGTAAATATAAAGTGAATGAATCATAAGCTGATAGTTTGCTAGTTAGCGTTAGCAACCATTAGCTGATCAATTTCTATTTCCAAATCATTTATTGTTATGGTACTTGAAAGTAATAAATATAAATGTTTTAAATATGTTCCATTTCTACATGTATACAATGGATTAGTAAATAAATATTCCACTAGAAAAAAACTGTAAAGTGAATGGATCATAAGCTGTTAGCTTGCTAGTTAGCGTTAGCGACCATTAGCTCATTACTGTAGGTAACAGCTAATCAGCTTCTACTACCAAATCATTTACTGCTGTAGTATTTGAAAGCAAGAAATATAAATGTTTTCAATATGTTCAATATGTTAATTGAATACATTCACATTTTAATCAATAAGCTATCATTAGCAACATGTGAATGAGAGATATGGTGGTCTATGTACATGTATACAATGGATTAATGAATATTCCACTAGAAAGAACCTGTAAAGTGAATGGTTCATAATTTGCAGACAGTGTTTTGAAGTAGATCTGAGACCAATATTCCTTTGGACTTAAACCGATTATACTGTTAATTCTAAGAATTTCATATTTTGACCCAAGACTTATCTTGGAAACTAACCCTAACCCATCCAGCATTTAAGACTAGAGTTTTCTTTATCACTAACACACATATGGGAACATTTCATTAGTTTTATTCCAGAAGCATTTTACTTGTAGACCAGTGTCATCACTTCCTAATAATAAAAATAACATATAGTTCACTCACTTTATTATCCCTGTACAGTAATTCATCTTTGCATTTTACTCCTTCTGATACACACAGCACTTAGCAATTAGCATTAGGATATTAAGAGCAGCGTAGTGCCTGTCAAGGGATGATTTGAGTCATGCATGTGTAGAAGACTCGGTACAGCGGGGGTGTCAAACTCTGGTCCTGGGGGGCCAGTATCCTGCATGTTTTAGACATTTCCCTCTTCCATCACACCTGGTTCAGTTCATTATCAGCTCATCATCCAGCTCTGTAGGAGCCTAATAATGATGTAATGGCTTCCAGGTGTGATGGAAGAGGGAAATATCTAAAACATGGATGATACTGGCCCTCCAGGACCAGACATTGACACCAGTGTGCTACAGTAACCTCGCTAGGACAAATGAACCACTGTAGTTTGAGTGTATCATTGGCATAAAGCTGTGATTACCATCTACTGTTGTAAGGTGAGGTGTGGAAGGACCCAAAAACAGACAGTTCAAGCTCTTTAATGAGCCACAACAAAATTAAAAAAAGAAAGAGGTCTAACTCAAAGTGACAACAACGCTGTACAAATGAGAGATAAATTCAAATACTGGAGATCCAAGTGGAAGCAGAGCAGGTAAGTATCTGGACGACTGGGAGGTCTGTGGCCGTCCAGGAGAAAAAGTGAAATAACCAGACAAGGGGAGAAGGAAAGAAGAGAAGAGGTGATGAGGAACCAATAAGAAGCAGGAGGACAGAGTGATGGTGACATATTACTGCTCAGTTTAGCCCAGATATAGATAAATGTTCATCAGCTGGATAAACTCTGAGCAAGGAAAGAAAGTAAAGTCAGCAAATAAAGTGACTCACAACATAACTTCTGATCATTAGAAAGACAAAGGGTCTGCACTTATAGATAGATAGATAGATAGATAGATAGATAGATAGATAGATAGATAGATAGATAGATAGATAGATAGATAGATAGATAGATAGATAGATAGATAGATAGATAGATAGATAGATAGATAGATAGATAGATAGATAGATAGATAGATAGATAGATAGATAGATAGATAGATAGATAGATAGATAGATAGATAGATAGATAGATAGATAGATAGATAGCCTTTATTGTCATTTTACACAGGTACAATGACATTTAAGCATCTCCTTCGGTGCAGCCTTGAAAAAATAAGTATATTATATAAAATAAGTTATAAATAAGTGTGCAATATAAAAAGGGATAAAAGGACATCCACCAAGGACATTATGTTCTTTATGTTTTGGCCAGAGTTTGTTTGTTTGTCTGTCTGTTAGTTCGCCACATAACTCAAAAAGTTTTTGGAGCTTGATGAAAATTTCATGACGTGTTGGGGGTGTCACAAGGAACAAATGATTAGATTTTGGTGATGATCCGGACAAGATCCTGGATTCTGGATCACTTTGAAACTTATTCTCCATTTACCACAATGTAAAATTTCAAAGTGATCCAGAATCCAGTATTTCATCCGGATCATCACCAAAATCTGATAATTTGTTCCTTGTTACACCCCCAACACATCATGAAATTTTAATTAAGATCCGTCCATCACTTTTTGAGTTATCTGCTAACTAACTAACTAACTAACTAACTAACTAACTAACTAACTAACTAACTAACTGACAGACAAACAGACAAACTCTGGCAAAAACATAACCTCCTTGGCGAACCTCTCTTTATTTGCGCTCTCAGAGTGCTTTTCTAGTTTGTGGTTTGTCGTAGCAGGGCTGTGATTGGTCGAGCAGGTCTTCTAATGACTGAGGTGTTGGCAGTTCGAATCCTGGCTCTCCACATGTTGAAGTGTCCATGGACAAAACACTGAACCCTAAATTGCTCCCAGTAGGTCTGGCCGCAGCACCTACTGGTGTCAATGTGAGCCTAAAGTGCTTTCAGCAGCTTGAAGGTGGAAAAGCACCCTAGAAGTGTCGTCTATTCATCATTTTACTGTAGTGAGTCATAAAACATGGCCAACACAGATAAATGCTTCTGCACATGTGCAACTCACATCGTCCAGCAAATCATTGCTTGACACCGACATCAAGAAATATAATGATGCTCAAAGACAGCAGCTACCAACTCATGGCTCCTCAATACAAGGACAGTATGTAGCAAAGGTGTCAAACATAAGGCCTGAGGGCCAAATCTGGCCCGCCAAAAGGTCTAATCTGGCCCATAGAATGAATAACAATTGAGATATTAATGATCAATGGTGTAAAAAGGATTTCAATTCAGGTTAGAGTTCTACATACAGAATGATTGTATCTCAATTCAGCCAGAGCAGTAAAGTATGATCATTTATTACCAATAAATAATGAAAACTGCAGATTTTAATGTAAACAAGAAAAGTCAAATGACATGAAAAGCTTTATTTTAAACCATCTTTTTACAAAAACCTGAATAAATACATAAACAAATATGAACCACCTGTGTAAGTGTAATTTAATAAATATTCTTCCTGCTACTAAATGTTTAGTGTATTTATATTTGAAATGTAAGTTGTCACGCACATGTGCAAAAAACCAAACTGATAGACTGAGGCAGAAAATTGTTAAAATTGCACTTATTTTTCTTAAGACATGTCAAGTTGTTGATGTTATTCACATTTTGAGGGAAACATTATCGATGTAAACATTATCATAATGTAATTTTACTCTTTTCACTGTTATTATTTTACTGGTCTGGCCCTTTTTAAATCATATTGGGCTGAATGTGGAACTGAACTAAAATGAGTTTGACACTGCGGGTATATAGTGCTCCCTCACTATAACAACGCCTCGCTGTTTCACACATTTTTTTTAAATGCAATTTTGCATTTTCTTTTCTTTCTTTTTTTTAACAATGTATGAATGCACATTATGTTCTGTGTCCTGATTGGTCCTGGTGGAGCAGCGCCCAGGTTCCCAATGATACTGAAAGGTGACATATAATAGAACATAGTGGAGCAAAGAGACAATCTTATTGTCATACTAAAATATTCTTTAGTCAATTTGTAAAAAAAAACAACAACAATAAACAGCCATATTGTTTGGTATATTATGACCATGTGTTCACAGTGGGTCTGGTTCTAGTGTAGCTCTAGTGGAGTTTTGTGGAAATGGCTCCCTCTAAAATGTTAACTCACTTTATTATATAGCACTTAGCATTAGCATTAGAAGCAGTGAGTTACCATTGAAAGGTCCAGATGTTCAACACTATTGTGTTCGAGGACATTAATCAGACAATTGGTATGAAGATACAAGATGTTTTCGCAAATACATCAAGCATTGAATAAGTATAAATGAAAATTAAATTAAATGACTAAATAATCAGAAACAAGCGGAATAGGAAGGGATGAAAATCTTCTACAGCTTTAACAAATCACAGCAGCCGAAGAGTTGAGCTTTATTTAACCAGGAAAAAAGCCTCATTGAGATTAAAAAAAAAAAAAAAAACCTCTTTGGTTTTATTCCTTGTATATATAAAACACATAACTGCAAATTTACCATTTTGTTTCCAGCAGGGGGCGCTTCATTCAATCAACATTTGTACATCAAGAACATGTTCTGCTGTCAGTGCTGATAAGAAACAGAAACATCGACTGCAGCACCAACGGGCTTTTCATACTATTTTCTATGACAAATATAACTAGAGGCAAAATAATCACTTGTGCTTGGACGTGTGAGAAGGAAAGCAAAAAAAAAAAGTTCTGTAAGAGTGTTCAGAGGCGCAGGGTGATGGGAGTTAGTGGAGTATTTTCCCCCTAACACTGTCTCTTCCATGTCAGTCAACTTCTGCACAAGGAACAGCCCAGAAACAGCTCCGAGGATGGGTTTCCATACGCCAATACACACTGAGTAACAGTAAAAATATCTCAGTAAGCACCTCAGTCTGAACAGAACGGCCAGATATGAAGGGATAGAGATAAAGCAATATCCTTTAATCCACTAGATTCCCTCTGGTTGGTCCACATCAGGGGTATCAGACTCATTTTAGCTCAGGGGCCACATGCAGCCGTGTATGATCTCAAGTGAACTAGAATGTAAGAATAATAACAGTGAAATGAAAACATGTCAATTACATTATGATTGTGTTTACAGTATCCTTTAACAAATACAAATAAAACATTTTTAAAGCAGGGTTTTAGTAGAGCGCCTATTTATATTTTCAATCCGTTTTATGTTGCTACTGTGTGTTTTTACTTTTGCAGTGAAATTATCTGCACCTTACCTTTTAACACTGGTTAATGTATAATAACAATGAAATGAATCTGAATCTGTTGAACAACGTCAAATTCCCAAAGAAAAATACATTAAATTTGAACAACATTATGCTTCAGCTTCTCGTTTATATACATGCATTAGATCTACAAATACACAAAACATTGATTAACAGACATAATATTATTAACAGTGCTTTCACTTCTCATTTCATGTTCATATTTGTTTAAGTTATTCACATTTTTTTGTGAGATGAGTTTGTTAATGTGAATATTTTCATATAATTTACCTTTATTTACACTATAACAAAAAGAAACAAGTGGTTCCAGGCACAACAAACCCATCCCTTACACATAATGTAGCTTATTTTAACATTAATCCATATGATGTAATCATGTCTATGCGTGTACTGATGTCATGTGCCAAGTTTGAAGTAAAATTTCTTCCATTATAAGTAAATGGGAGGGAAAAAAGATTTTAAGAATACATAAAAAAGTTTTGAATTTTTCTCAAAATGTAATCCGATCTATTCTGGATCATTGGCAATCAATAAACCCAATTTGGTATGAATTGAAACCAATGATTTTTCTGCTAAAGTGTTAAAAAACAGAAGCAAAAACAGTACAATACCTTCCCTTTAGGAGAACAGACTAAACCTGTGCCCTTATCACTATTTTTAAGATAATATGATATAGAGCTGGGACATAGAAATTGGGCAATTTGAGCTTGATAACAAGAAATTTACTATAAATGGAAATGTACTATAAGTTTTAGTTGACTCTTGTATTTTGTTATTAGAGAGACTGATTACTCACTTTCCCCTGTGAGTCACTTTGGATAAAATCGTCTGACAAATGCATAAATAAAATGGGTGGGTCTCATCCAGACACACAGTTCATTTGGGGGGGAGGGTCTCAGTCCATAATTGCGCTTCAGTTTCCCTCTTATAACCCTATGATGTGGTAACAGGGCAGTCTGTAGCGCCCCTCCCATAGAAATGAAAAACTTTATGGTAATTTATCTTTTGTCCTCCTGAAGCTTCGCAACTTTCATTTACAACTATCTAGTGATGGTTCTAAATGTTTTGTATGACATGTTTGGTGGCGGCACCGCCATAGCAAAACGTGGTTGCCAAGTGACACTTTGCATTCCATGTCCTTTTGCTCAACATCATCTTTGTGGAACCCAAAATATTTCCGAACCACAGGTTTCACATTTTCAGAACAAGTACAACGGGAACAACTTGGATTGTAACGTTACTATAGTTACATCTATTTAAGCCGCTTCTTCATTTAAAACATCAGTCACTTCTTCATCATCTGTTTCCCTTTTTGTTCAGACTGGATGGGTGGAGTCATGTGACTGAGTGGATGGAGTCATGTGACTGGATGGGTGGAGTCATGTGACTGGATGGGTGGAGTCATGTGACTGAATGGGTGGACTCATTTGACTGGATGGGTGGAGTCATGTGACTGAGTGGATGGAGTTATGTGACTGGATGGGTGGAGTCATGTGACTGGATGGGTGGAGTCATGTGACTGAATGGGTGGACTCATGTGACTGGATGGGTGGAGTCATGTGACTGAATGGGTGGAGTCATGTGACTGGATGGGTGGAGTCATGTGACTGAATGGGTGGAGTCATGTGACTGAATGGGTGGAGTCATGTGACTGGATGGGTGGAGTCATGTGACTGGATGAGTGGAGTCATGTGACTGAATGGGTGGAGTCATGTGACTGGATGGGTGGAGTCATGTGACTGAATGGGTGGAGTCATGTGACTGAATGGGGGGAGTCATGTGACTGGATGGGTGGAGTCATGTGACTGGATGAGTGGAGTCATGTGACTGAATGGGTGGAGTCATGTGACTGGATGGGTGGAGTCATGTGACTGAATGGGTGGAGTCATGTGACTGGATGGGTGGAGTCATGTGACTGAATGGGTGGAGTCATATGACTGAATGGGTGGAGTCATGTGACTGGATGAGTGGAGTCATGTGACTGAATGGGTGGAGTCATATGACTGAATGGGTGGAGTCATGTGACTGGATGAGTGGAGTCATGTGACTGAATGGGTGGAGTCATGTGCCTACATATGCTCCACACTGTCTTAAAGGGGACTAAACATATGGTACCAGCACATACAGTCAAAATAGTTTGTACTGAGTTTACTGTCATGGTTACAGTGACATTGGTTATTGTAGTAAATGACAGTAACAGTACATTTTTATTTTATCGGCCAGGCCTATTATAATAGTGTGACCCACAATAATGAGTCCAACCCACTTGAGATCATTTTGGTCTATATTGGTCTATATGTGTGTCTATATAACATCCTTGACAGTATTATCAGTGTAATTTTACATTTCATATATTCCTCCTATGGGTTGAACTGGACTCTTTGGCGGGCCAGGTTTGGTCCATAAGCCACATGTTTGACACCCCTGCTATACATCTTTCCCCTCATGTGGAGTTAACACAAGGTGACATTGTTTTCTAGGAGGAACACAAACATGAAGGTAGAAGAAAAAAACATCTCTGAGTCTGAACATAAGGACCGTTCAAGACTTGATGGAAAAAAAAAAAAAATCCAAACGTTGAGTTTTTCAAACAAAAAAATGAATGAAACCAGAATCTGCCGACCCATCGAGGAAAGTGAAAAAACACAGTCTTGTCATTTATCATCATTTTTACTTGGAAAGTAAAGTTGGTGAAAGCATTGTTCTGTGATATTTGTGTCAGATTGGACTGTTCACAGCAGGTAGAAGCTCTGCGCAGGTCTGATTAAAAAAGCACAAAAAAACTGAATCTGTAATCACCAACATTTCAAACGGCCTCAAACGCATCGTTCAACAACTGCATCTAATGTTCCAACAAAGAATAATTCAACACATGCTTAAAGTAAAAACACAATATGCTGTTCACCCCCTGGTAGTGGACTGTAGTAGAACACAATAGAATAGAATAGAATAGAATAGAATAGAATAGAATACTAGTACTAAATAAATATGAATAGAGCAAATATTACATTATAAAATAAATGTGAAAATAGAATAGAAATGTTAAAAGACTCCACATTAACATAAGAATAGAGAGAATTAAAAAAATAAAAATGTACAAAATGTGAAAAGACACAAATTTACAGTATTAACAGTAGGAAAGCCCAATGATGGTAAAAATCACAATGATGATTATTTTAGTGAATAATGAAATAAGGATTGTCTTTGAATTTGACACAGATATAAAACGATCTTATAATGAAGTAAAAAATAAACACTGCACTCAGCCTGTTTAAAACAAGAAATAAATAAAATACAATATGAAGTTGAGAACATTAATTTTAAAATAAATACATAGATAAATAATTCTAAAATAAATACTTAGATAAATAATTCTAAAATAAATACTTAGATAAATAATTCTAAAATAAATACTTAGATAAATAATTCTAAAATAAATACTTCCATAAATATTTCTGAAATAAATTCTTTGATAAATTGGTCCAAAATAACATTTCTCACATTTGAATGCACTGCCACAACATTCAACAAAGTAAAGGGGAGAAAAAGTTTAATCTAGAAAGGCTGATCAAACGTTCTTAACACACAGGGGTGGGACATGTGTGTCTCAGAATGGAAACATTAAATAATCGTTTTTCCTAGATGATACTGTATGAATTTTGAGACAAAAATCGTAATCACAATTAAAATCTAATTAATTGATCCCTAATTACAGGAACAGTATGTGAGAGTATGTATATTTATAAACCATATTAACTATATACTTATTATCCACCTGTATTTTACACCACTTTGATGCCAATACTTCAACTTATCTCACAGAAGCATTGAATTATACCAAGTGGATTTTAAAAAAGCAGCAGAAGCAACATGATTTTAACAATAAAATCAGTCAAATTAAACATCTCAGTTGAATTACAGCATACTGTGTAATATTATGAACTTGTATTAATCAGTCATTTTTATTGTAAAAAACATATCCTGTGATAATATCCTCCCAAGACCCAGGAATGTGAAAGTTTTTGCTCTTTTTTTTTTTACATGAAACAATTGTCCTGATTTGAAAAAGCAATTTTTTCCAATACATTTAAATACATTTGTATTTATTTAGATATTTTTAAGGGAATACCATTTGCATTGGACAGTATTTTTGAAGTAAAACTGTGAAAGTTGTGTTCCCTACAGAGAATATAAATGCATTGCTGGGTCTCAGGAGAATATTTGTGCAGTTCAACGTGATTGTAATTTTGAAGGATGTGCCTGTGTGCATTTATCCATGCTATATATCACTGACTAAGGTCACATTGGTGATGATTAATAAAAGTTCTAGGTGTAAATTTAACTGGTTCATGTCATGATATAACCAATATTTACTGCAAGAACAAACCAAAATATTTACCTATAATATGACAGTAACAGTACAGGATATTTTTCCTCTTTTACGACCCTGCCTTTCGAGTCAGAACCAGAGAATAATGTTAATCAATGCAGGTAAAACAAAGACTTCTTTCATCCCAAATGCAAATGTATTTCATGAAAATCCTCTGCATGAAATACAACACATTCAGGTTAATTTCCAAATCACCAGAGGTCTACAGGTTACACTCGTTCCCCATCAACAGGGCTTTAATTGACTTAACTGGGTTTTGGCACCAGTTCATTGCTTTTCCAGAGCAGGTACTGTACATACAGTCCTCCCCTCAGCACATCTGGTCGTCATAGCAACCCAGCGTAAACACATTTTGATGTCATCTCCAGTGATGCAACAATAGCAAAGAACAAAACCTGGGATTTTTTTTTTAAATTTTGTGATGCGCCAGGTGAGAATATGTTTGTTTTTTGGACAAATTAACAAAATCTGAGCAGAAAATGAACCACTTGTGACATTAAGTAGTACCTGGTGATAACTGTTGTCACATAATGGAACACAGTTAATAGTAATAATTACAGTGGATTACATTCATATAGTGCTTTTCTATTAACACATACTCAAAGCGTGTACAGTTAATCCATTATTCATTCACTCTCACACTCTCACTCTAGTGGTGCTAAACTATATATGTAGACTAACGGAAGCGCAGCTGCCGATTCACACCTATATGACCCCTCCCACCACCACCGAACATTCATACGCATTCATACACCGGTGTGCATAACAGCACTGGAGGTAAGGAGGGTGTAATGCCTTGCCCAAGGACACGACAGCACATGACTAGGACAGAGCAGGATTCGAACTGCCAACCGTTCAGCTATTGTACGACCTGCTCTACCTCCTGAGCCACAACTACCCCTTAAGGCAAATTAACAATATTTATACACTAAATATTCACTGGTCGTCATAGCAATGCAGCATAAACATAGTTTGATATCATCTTTAAGCTATCAGTGGAAATAACGCTAGTTTTATTTGATTTTATTCTATTTTTTTAGGTATATTTCATTAAATAGATCAGTTTTTAATCCATTATTGATGATGTGAAAAGGGGCGTGGCCTGGTACGATACCCAGGAGGAGGTTAGTGTAACACTTTAGTCACATTTTTACACAGGAAGAGCAGGTGATGTCATTTTTCTCCATATCTATTGTTTCTCCAGGATGAGTTTAATCCTGTTAAATGATCCTCAACAGCATCATTACAACTGTGACAACAACTCCAAGACTCCCAACTTCAGCTTCGCCGCGGCAACTAGAAACAGATAGATGAGCTACAGGGGCGTGAATCCACCACAGAGACAGTTTACAGCTCTTACTGAATAAGCACTGACTTCCATAAATGCATATTTTAATCCTCTAGATCTGCAGCAGATTAGGGATACTCCGAGATATAAATCGACTAAATACACCGGATATTTTTTTTTTTTTTTACCATTGAGATGCATGTATTATTTACTGTGAAATGATTGGGAATGTGTGAAAACGCCCAAGCTTGTAATGTCAGAAAAAGTGAAAAGGATGTGCTGGGTTTTTACATGTCATTCTTGGTTCATATCCTGTTTTTATACCAAGTTTCATGAAAATCAGTGCAGTAGTTTTTGTGTAAATCCACACAAAACAGACAAAATTAACCGCTCTGACAGAGGTTAAAAGGTGGAGCTGCAGGTGTAACACACACACACACACACATATATATTCTCCTGCTGATATATTAACCCCTTAATGCCTGAAATATACATATATATAAAAGAAAGGTGGAGATAATTAATTTGACTATAGTACATGCAACAGACATTTTTTTTTGTATGTATCATATTTGCAACAGTAGGCGTTAAGGGGTTATTACAACAATTAAATATGACAGTTGTAGTTAGAGGTGATGAAGCCAAACAAGGGTTGAAATCTAGATCTGACTGTTGCATCTTGAGTTGTAGATTTTGCAGCTGAGTGTGTAAAAAAACCCCAAAAAAACCCCCCCCAAAAGCACCAACATGCAGTCGAGAAAAGTAAAGTTACTGATGAAGTAAAGTGCGTTACAGTGGGCGTCACACACATGAATGAAACAGACTTTCTAAAGACAGAATCTGACAGAAGCAGATGGACCCATAGCCACCACACGCTTAATTCAGCTGCAGGAAAATGCTTTTTTCTCAAGTTAAAAAAAGAGAGCGAGCCAACCAGAGCGTATGCCTCTCTACCTCTGATGTGATTCCTACCACATTAATTAAATCACAGCGCAATTAACAAGAGTCAGCTGTCAATCAAAGCTAAGAGAGGGAGTATGAGAGAGAGAGAGAGAGAGAGAGAGAGAGAGAGAGAGAGAGAGAGAGAGAGAGAGAGAGAGAGGGAGGGAGTGAGGGAGGGAGAGGGACACTTACTTCATTCAGGAAACAGTCCGTCCTGCTTTCATTCCCCCAAAAAAACAGACGACAAGAACTGAAAGAAGCAGCACGCCGGGCGAACGACCACCAAAAGACAGATGGAGAGGGAGAGAGAGGAAGAGGAGGGATGACAGGAGAGAGAGGGAGGGTGAGCGAGCAGCCGGCTGCATGGCTGTAATCCCATTATTATCAACGACACATTGTTCTGAGAGAGAGAGGGCGAGAGACACCGACGCACACTGAGAGAGAGAGAGAGAGAGAGAGAGAGAGAGAGAGAGAGAGAGAGAGAGAGAGGATAGGTGGGAGTGTCCCAGTGGAAATTGACGGGGGAGGGGCTTAGTGGGTACGCGCACACACACACACAGACACACACAAACACACACACACACACACACACACACTGAAGGGGGCGTGGTCAGAGTGTTTAATATTTAATCGCTGAACGGTTTGAGGCGTGAAGTTAGAAGGAGGCAGAGATAGTAAATCAGTCTGACTGTTTTATACTTACAGCTCAAGGACACAGACCTGTCTGACTGTCTGTCTCTCACTCTCTCTGCCTGTCAGTCTATCTCTTTCCGTCTGTCTGTCTGTCTCCCTCTGCCTGTCTGTCTATCTCTCTGTCTCTCTTTCTCTCTCTCGCTCTTTCTGCCTGACTGTCTATCTCTCTACATCTGTCTGTCTGTCTCTCTCTCTCTATCTGCCTGTCTATCTCTCTGGCTCTCTCTGCTCGTTTCAGTTTCAGTTCGAGCACACAATAACCATCAAAACATCAATGAAAATGGTCAACAATTTATTTTCTTTTACTCTCCGTCTGTCTCTCTCTCTGTCTACTTGTCTATCTTTGCCTATCTGTCTGTCTATCTCTCTCTCTTTCTCTGTATGCCTGTCTACCTGTCTATCTCTGTCTCTCTGCCTGTCTGTGTATCTCTGTCTCTCTCCATCTGTCTCTCTCTTTGCTTGCCTGCCTTTCTATCTCCGTCTGTCTGTCCATCTCTCTCTCTCTGCCTGCCTGTCTATCTCTCTGTCTCTCTGCTCATCTCTCTCTCTCTCTCTGCCTGCCTGTCTACCTCTGTCTCTCTGCCTGTCTGTGTATCTCTCTCTCTCCGTCTGTCTCTTTCTCTGTCTGATTGTCTATGTCTCTGCCTGCCTGTCGATCTCTCTCTCTCTCCCTCTGCCTGTTTCTCTCTGCCTGTCTATCTCTATCTCTTTCTCTCTCTTCTGTCTCTCCCCCTCTGCCTCTCTCTCTCTCTCTGTCCACATGTCTCTCTCCCTCTGCCTGTCTCTCTCTCTGTCCCTCTCTGTCCATATGTCTCTCTCTCTCTCTCTGTCCATCTGTCTCTCTCCCTCTGCCTATCTCTGTCTCTCTCTCTCTCTCTGTGTCCATCTGTCTCTCTCCCTCTTCTTGTCTCTCTCTCTCTCTCTCTCTCTCTCTCTCTGTGTCCATCTGTCTTTCTCCCTCTGCCTATCTCTCTGTCTCTCTCTGTCCATCTGTCTCTCTCCCTTTGCCTGTCTCTCTCTCTCTGTCCATCTGTCTCTCTCCCTCTGCCTGTCTCTCTCTCTGTCCATCTGTCTCTCTCCCTTTGCCTGTCTCTCTCTCTCTCTGTCCATCTGTCTCTCTCCCTTGCCTGTCTCTCTCTCTCTGTCCATCTGTCTCTCTCCCTCTGCCTGTCTCTCTCTCTGTACATCTGTCTCTCACTCTGCCTGTCTCTCTCTCTGTCCATCTGTCTCTCACTCTGCCTGTCTCTCTCTCTGTCCATCTGTCTCTCACTCTGCCTGTCTCTCTCTCTGTCCATCTGTCTCTCACTCTGCCTGTCTCTCTCTCTGTCCATCTGTCTCTCACTCTGCCTGTCTCTCTCTCTGTCCATCTGTCTCTCTCCCTTTGCCTGTCTCTCTCTCTCTCTGTCCATCTGTCTCTCTCCCTCTGCCTGTCTCTCTCTCTGTCTATCTGTCTCTCTCTGTCATCTGTCTCTCTCCCTCTGCCTGTCTCTCTCTCTCTCTCTCTCTCTCTGTGTGCTCAGTTAAACTGTGCAGCTGCTTTTTCAGATCAGACTTGGTTCCTCATCCTGATCGTCCTGATCATCAGATTGTGTGTCGTTCTCTTTCGTAGTGGGTTAATTATCTTCTCAGATAAACCTACACTAACATGAAAACATGGACTCAGAGCCGTAGACTGAATTACACGGCTCAGTGATGATCATACACGGAAAAATCTGCCTTTTACACATGACACTTCCTGTTTTACAATCACCCTGAGCCTCCCCACTGTGATGCTAACGTTCACTAACCCCACTGGGATGTTTCTACGCAGCTACATGATGAAATCTATTTAATAAAATCATCATTAACATGCTCTGATCAGCTGGGTCTGACAAATCACATTTATTTCCTGATTAGAAAGTGAAGACAATTTATTGATCCATTCAGAACCTTTGAAGCTTCCTCAAGTTGGCATCTAAACGAGTCTAGAAGTCACTTAACCATTAGACATCTGTGCAAAACTTTACAGATATTTACTAAATGTTTAAAAAAACCCAGAAATGTTTCATATCATTTTTTTCATTAAATCAAAAATGCAATGATTTGTTGATTTATTTTCATCAATCTCGCCCAACGTTGGTTATAATCAGTGTGTGTGTCATACATATAGTTTGAGTAAAGGTCAAAGGTCAAGGTCACAATGAACTAAAAGATCAAAATTATGGGTTATAACTCAAGACGGTCACAGAACATTCAGATTGGTACCAAACAATGTGGAATGAAGATTTCTACAATTCTCATATTTGGTGTCATCACCTACAACCAACAGTATTTGAGATCGTTGGAGGTCAAAGGTGACGTGTCGCAAAATTTACTTGTGTAACATTGTTTGAGTGTGTCAAGCATAGACATATCACGCTATAACTTAATCAATACTGGATATATTATCATAATATTACATCCACTGATGCATATATACATATAATGACATTATCAAAATTGCAAAGGGTCAAAGGTCAAGGTTGCATTTAGCAGAAAGGTCAAAATCACATTATTGGCTCTCATTCAACAACGGGTTGTCATAGAAAATTGATAAAATAAAAAACCTTAGATACGAGAAAAAATACTGCGATAGACGATAGGAAAAAAATACTACAAAAGATGCAAAAACAGAAAACAAATGGAAAATGAACTTAAATGCAAAAGATTTATAAAATATAAATGACACAAGATAAAACCACAATAAAAGACACATGTTAAAAACATGCAATGATAATAGACAACAGAAAAATAGCACAAGACGTAAAAACAATCCCACAAATGGCAAAACATAAAACAAGGTATTGTCATTTCTATCTCCTAAAAATATAAAACAATGATAAAAGATAGAATAAGATGAAATTATGTAAAAACAAACAAACAAAAAAAAACAATGGATGAACACCGTACTTGTATTTTTTTGTCAGTTTGATATCATTCTTATTTTTCTATCTAACATTCCAATGTTCAGCTGAAGTCATATTTAAGCCCTTAAAACCTAATGTAGCAAATAAGCAACATACCAACAAATGTTTTCCAAACAAAGATAAATCCATGCATCCAAGTAAACAAAGAGGAAGTAAATTAAAAAGTCTTTATTAATGCATGGCTTGATCAGGATAAAAAAAGTTGTCACGTTTCATGTGACCCCTTCGTAACCTATCACAAAACAATGTAAGACATATATGTCATATATAAATCACACGGTAGAAAGAAATACCAACAAATCTATTGTATGTGCTATCATCAAATGAATTATTTCCACTTAACTTAGCATTTCCTTTCTTACAAACTTATATTAATATCCAGGCGTTAAGGGGTTAATTCATCTTTTTCTGACGATGGAAGAGTGGGCGCAACGTAAACAGATGATATATTTGACTTTGTGTGGGTCCACATCAGGTCCTGGATGTGGAGTTTATAGAACATGAGTGGACGGCTCTAATCTGACGTCGTTCATCTGAAGGTCAAAGGTCGTCGGATGCTCGGCTTCTCCGAGCCTCCGGAATAGTTTCAACCTTGAACTTAAAAAAAATACAGATGTGACTCTGGAGGTGAATTTCCATTTAGACGGAGTTGAATTTGCCAGTCGATATAAAGAGGCGAGTGAAGCAGATAATAAACAGATTTGAAAAGGAAGAAAATCTATCAGAGTAAAGTCAGAGGTCAGTTCTTTTTCACAGAGGAAGTGGAAACCGCGGAAAAGCTATAGAGACAGAGGTGGAGTTAGGTGTTTATATGTGGATGAAAAAGCCTGTTTTGACCAGGACTGGGTCTGACCTGGAAAACCCCCGTTAACCTAACAGTCAGTACGTTCACATGCACTTAAAGAAATATGAATTATTCCTTTACTCTGACTACAACACTGGTCTACAAGTAAAATGCTTCCCGAAATAAAACTACCGTATTTTCTGGACTATAACCTGCTACTGACGTGTGTGATGCGCGCCGTCAGTAGGAACCGTCTAGACAGGGTGGTGAGGGTCAGCAGTAAGATCATCGGGAGGAACCAGGAGTCACTCACCAGCATCCATAAAAATCAGACAATAAAAAAGACAACACACTCCATACACGCTACAAGTTACTGCCCTCAGGCCGGGGATTCCGAGCATCAGGGCTAACAAAAAGGGGCTCAGTGAGTTTAGTACCCACCTCCATCAGACTTTTGAATGCGTAGGCTGAAGCCCCGCCCCTCTTTCCCACCCATGAACTGCTTAATAGAAACTTCCGTTCCACTGGGATGGACCATAGTAAGCACAGGCTGAATATAATATATGAAATGCTTAACTTAACTTTTTTTTTTTTAAATCTATTTCAAGAAATATTTTTATGCTTCTATGTTTTACTTTTTAACCACTGCAGAAAAGAAGTTTCCAAAAGAAAAAAAATAAACTTCTTTGAATTGAAATTGAATGATACTTTTTTCATATGTTTTGAACCATGAGGTTTATACAAAGGTGCAGCTATTCTGTGGATTTTTCTTCCATCTCTAGGGGTGCTTTAATTGGAATTAGAATCAAAACTACTAGCATCCAGTCAATTATAGAGAAGGTCAGAACTGATGGTTTAATGACTTTAATGGTGCTTTTCTTTAGTCATCAACCAACGTAAGAGATAGAATGAGAACAAATAGGTACAGTTATAATAATCATGACCTTAACGATGAAAGTTGCTCCTACATTAGTCACTTTCTGTATATAAACACATTCACATTACATTATTAGCAATAAACAATTCCTATAGCTCTAAAACAGTTCAATGTACATGTATAAACCTTGTTCTCCTCTTGACTGAAGCTAAAACTTTCTTTTTATATACTTTTATGACTCTTTTATGTCAAGCTTGTTTCCTTTCTCTTCCTTCCTCTCACCAGGAAGTTACCAAAATAAAAGCATGGTGGTTGGAAGGACTTCTATAAATACTGGTATATTTACAAGAGTTAATTACATTTGTTCGTCGTCTTCTTCTGTGAATGAAATATTGTAGTCGCAGCTTCTGAAGTTGCTATGGTTACTATTATGACCTTTACAAAGAAGAATACCCAGTTTTTCTTTCACAGATAGAACATGGGTGACAAATTATAAACTGTTAATTATTTTTTCAAATGCTCACCCCTTCATCATGTGATAAAGCGCTTCTGAGTTTGTTCAACTGTGACACAGAAGAAGACGACTTCATGGGTTTCAGCCAAGATAATTAAAGTGATTTAAAACAGGGGAAAAATGAAGATAAAAATGGTAAATAGTGGTTATTTTTCTCTTGGTTCTGTTCTGTTTTAATCAGCAAAGTTACTGCCGTGTTAAAAAGGCACTGTTCGGAAAAAATCTGTTCAGGTACAAACATGTAATTACATTTACAGTTAAAAATCCTTCTGTACATGCAGTAAATATATGATCTTTCAACATAGATATCTAAAGCTTATAACATATAGTCCAGAAAATACGGTAATGAAATTTTGACTTTCGAATTTTAATGTTTTCTGTCTGAGTTTTAATCCATACCTTCCAACATCAATAGGGTTAGTTGGGTCAAAATGACCCACACTCAGTATGGTGTTTAATTTGTGTCAATATGTTCAAAGAAGATTTTTAAAAGTGCAAGTAAAAAATATAAAATCAAAATACCAAAAAAAAAAAAAATAATAATAATTCAAATGAAACAATGCACATATTGTGTAAAATATTTGCCTTCAGATCTTTCTCAGTTTTGGTTGTTGCTGTTTTCCTTCATTATGACTTCAGCCTTTTTGTTTGCACTCCCTGACTTTTTGATTGTGGCTGGTGGGGGCGGGACTTCCTTTGGTGGATTACTATTAATTTATGTTTGACGGATAAGTAAGCAAGTTTATATACATATATATATATATATATATATATATATATATATATATATATATATATATATATATATATATGTATGTATAAATAGATTACATTTCTTTCGCACTTTTCAAGGCACTTTACATTATTGATCCATTATTCATTCACTCTCACATGCTCCCTCTGGTGGTGGTAAACTGCATATGTGGTCACAGTTGCCCTGGGGCAGACTGACAGAAGCATGGCTGCCAATCATATATATATATATATATATATATATATATATATATATATATATATATATGTGTGTGTAATGTTGACATTATAGTTTATAATTTATAATTATTATAGTATATACTATAGTTTATCATTTACACATGCGCATCACCACATATATTTTCCGTTATTTTAAAAAAAAAACTAGTGTTTTTTTTGTCCTTTTTTTACCCTAAAATAAATAGGAACATTTGTTTTAGGATGGTTTTTATAGGTTATTATGACAGTATTTCACTAGTCTCGTCCACTTTACATTGAATTGACCTAAACTCATTTGACTGTTAATGTCTTCAGTGTAATATTAGCATTTCACAAATTCATCCCAGGTGCCAGATTGGACCCTTTGGCGGGCCGCTTTTGTCCCCTGGGCCTTATGTTTGACAGCTGTGGGTTAAAGGGTGAATAAAGTCTAGTTTCTTCTGTTATTTTTTTGTTTTGTTTTTCAGTTTGTCATTTCCGGCTGAGAAAGAGCTGCAGAGGTGGACGAACGTTGCACCTGCAGTTTATTGACGACAACAAACTGAGTACGTACCAGCTGCTTCCCAACATGCACTGGGGCTCCGACTGGGATTATTTAACCACCCACACCAGCAGCTGATGAAGGAGGAGGAGGAGGAGGAGGAGATAGCGGATCAGCTGTGGGACGTCCTGCTGGGCGTCTGCACTGGGACATTGTGTTTAATGCTTTAGTGTTTTAATCAGTTGGTCACAGCGAAGCCCACGTCTCGCATAATGACCCCGACACCATTTCTCAAATTGAATAAGTTAGTTTTTCATCTTTTTTAAATGGGTTTTCTATCACCTCTATAAGCCCAGATGATATGAGGAGATATTAGCACAACTGAAAAAACAAACGCCTCTGTCAGCGTGAATTTAAAGGGTATTTTACAAGGACATGAGGAACAGCAGGACACAAAACTAGAGTACTGCTGTGGACAGAGGCTGCAGATAAAATTAACCCTTTTAAGACCACTGTCACTCTGACGCTTTTTTAACATCCACTGTTGGTGCTGTTTCCAAAATCCAAATGCCATCTTTTAGCTGGACTTTAACACATTAGGGTAGAAGGGGGAGGGGTGGAAGTGGGCGGAGCTTAAAGCAGCACAAGGCAAGTGGTGAGAGAGAGGGGAAAGATTTGTATTACTGAGTGTTTTAGTGAGGCTTTAACTGTATTTTAGTGAAATTGTAACTGTTTTAATGAATTTTTAACTGTATTTTAGTGAGGTTTTAACTGTTTTAGTGAAGTTTTAACTGTATTTTAATGAATTTTAACTGTATTTTAGTGACATTTTAACTGTTTTAATGAATTTCTAACTGTATTTTAGTGAGGTTTTAACTGTTTTAGTGAAGTTTTAACTGTATTTTAATGAATTTTAATGGTATTTTAGTGACATTTTAACTGTTTTAATGAATTTTTAACTGTATTTTAGTGAGGTTTTAACTGTTTTAGTGAAGTTTTAACTGTATTTTAATGAATTTTAACTGTATTTTAGTGACATTTTAACTGTTTTAATGAATTTTTAACTGTATTTTAGTGAGGTTTTAACTGTTTTAGTGAAGTTTTAACTGTATTTTAATGAATTTTAACTGTATTTTAGTGACATTTTAATTGTTTTAATGAATTTGTAACTGTATTTTATTGAAGTATTAACTGTATTTTAATGAATTTGTAACTGTATTTTAGTGACGTTTTAATTGTTTTAGTGAAGTTTTAACTGTTTTAGTGAAGTTTTAACTGTATTTTAATTAATAATTTAACTGTATTTTAGTGAAGTTTTAACTGTTTTATTGCAGTTTTTTTTAAATAATTGTACATAATAGCGATAGTATTGTTTTAGTGTGTTCTGTCAATATGCTTTCCTCAATATTTGCTGATTTTTTTTCACTCTTTAGCGGCATTTTTCCAGTTTATAGAATGATCTAGACCTGCATGTTTTACATGTATCCTTCTTCAAACACACCTCTCATCCATCTCTGCAGAACCCTGATAATGACCGTTAGGTGTGTTGGAAGAGGGATACATCTAAAACCTGCAGGACAGTAGCTCTCGAGGACCAAAATTATTATATTGTTTATTATTATTATTATTATTATTATTATTATTATTATTATTATTATTATTATTATTATTATTATTATTATTATTATTATTATTATTATTAATAATATTATTATACACTGTTTTAAGCACTTATAACATATAATAATAATTTGCATATATTGAAAGTTAGGTTCTTCACAAAAAAAAGGTTTAAAATAATTGGTAAAGAAGACATTTTCTGATACTGTTATTACACAAAAACGACGTAAAGACATCTAGGCGGTCTGTTATAATAGTTGTCATTAAAGGGTTAACTGTAAAAAAAAACTAAATGAAAATCAGTGTCAGTTTAAATGGGTTCTGTGTCAGACTGGAACAGGAGGAAGTCTGGAACAAACTAACAATGAATCCACAGACACTGAATGAAGGATAAAGCTTTGTGTTTCCACATGGAATCATTAAATTACTTCAAACTAAAACTCACACACACTTATTTTAACAGTCGCTCAAAATAACAGTTTTATAATCTTCACATGCTGCATCAGCTGATGCAGTAGCTGATGACTGGTGACATCACAGAAACAAAACTCATTTCTTCCAGACATCACATTAGGCCAATTAGATCTAGAGTAAAGAACCAGAAAAGTAACAGCATCACAACATATGAACGATGACAAGTGTTTTATCTTTATTTCCCATTAAAAAAAACCTCAAACACAGGTGTAGCCCCCCCCCCATTATTATTTATCTTATTATATACTCTTAATGTTGTTGTTTTGTATGTTCTATGCAAACATAAAAAAAGTTTCAGCAAGATATTTTATAAACATCTTGATTTTGTTTAAACAGATATTAACATCTGTCTATGTTTTTTAACATATCTTAACATTTTTGTCTGTTTTTAACCATTTTTAATCAGGCCCAACATTGGGTGTGCGAGAATATTGTAATCACCGTGTGTGTGTGTGTGTGTGTGTGTTTGTCTGTCTGTGTGTGTCTGTCTGTGTGTGTGTGTGCCTGTTTGTCTGTCTGTGTGTGTGTGTCTGTGTGTGTGTGTCTGTCTGTCTCTGTGTGTCAGTCTGTGTGTGTGTGTCTGTGTGTGTGTGTCTGTCTGTCTCTGTGTGTCAGTCTGTGTGTGTGTGTGTGTGTGTGTCTGTCTGTCTGTGTGTGTCTCTGTCTGTGTGTGTGTGTGTGTGTGTGTGTGTCTGTGTGTGTGTGTGTGTGTGTCTGTGTGTGTGTGTGTCTGTCTGTCTGTGTGTCTCTGTCTGTGTGTGTGTGTGTCTGTCTGTCTCTGTGTCTGTCTGTGTGTGTGTGTCTGTGTGTGTGTGTGTGTGTGTGTGTCTGTGTGTCTGTGTGTCTGTGTGTCTGTGTGTGTGTCTGTCTGTCTCTGTGTGTTTGTCTGTGTGTCTGTCTGTCTGTCTCTGTGTCTGTCTGTCTGTGTGTGTCTGTGTGTCTGTCTGTCTGTGTGTGTGTGTGTGTCTGTGTGTCTCTGTGTGTCTCTCTGTCTGTGTGTCTGTCTGTGTGTGTGTGTGTGTGTGTGTGTGTCTGTGTCTGTGTGTGTGTCTGTCTGTCTCTGTGTGTTTGTCTGTGTGTCTGTCTGTCTGTCTCTGTGTCTGTCTGTCTGTGTGTGTCTGTGTGTCTGTCTGTCTGTGTGTGTCTGTGTCTGTGTGTCTCTGTGTGTCTCTCTGTCTGTGTGTCTGTCTGTCTGTGTGTCTGTCTGTCTCTGTGTCTGTGTGTCTGTCTGTGTGTGTGTGTGTGTGTGTGTGTGTGTGTGTGTGTGTCTGTCTGTCTGTGTGTGTGTGTGTGTGTGTGTGTGTGTGTGTCCGCAGAGAATCTCTGTTGTTAAACTACATTAGGTCATGTGACATTTGGGACAGGTTTGGGTGGTTTGATTAATATTTTTGAGCGACTACTTCCAGCCTATATGTGGAGCCTTGGAAGTTTAAAGGGTTAACAAGTATACTGTTGGAAAACCTTATTAGAGGTTTAGGTCTAAACCCTAACACTTAAAGCATTTCCTCTGCTGTCCAAAAGAGTTCCTTGAGAAAGCACTGAAGCGTCCTGCACCAAGCCCTGACCTTTGAACCCATTGGTCACCTTTGGGATGAAATGAGAGGGGGGTGGATGCAAATCCCTGAAGAACCACAGATGAGGAGACTTTATTGAACACTGAACCTATGCAAATATTCAACAAAATGTTTGTTTTATCTGCAGAGAACGTACGGAATAAGTTAACGAGAGTCAAAGGTCAAACAAGAAGATGAGATTTTAGATTTAGATTTTTGATAAAATTCTAGATTTTCATTAAAGGAGTGATATTTAACTTATATATTTTCAAACATTTCCCTGTGGTCTATGTCTATAAACTGTAAATTTGGGTGAGAATTTGTCATTAATTCAACTCCACAGGTCCACTTACAACAGTATTTCTGACTAATGGAACCAGAAAGGTAGTTTTATACGGTGACCCATTAAATGCAAATGAGCCACTTCAGGCCCCGCCCCCTCCAGGTTGTTAACTGTGCTGCCCTGTCCCATTCAACCAACACTTTGGACAGATTTTCAGTTTTTACTACAACAATTATACTGTACCCTGATAAATATTTGTCTAAAATCTGGCCTATATACATGCAAATTTTGTTATAGATGTAATAAAATAAGCAGGAATTAAAACAGGTTATAGAAATCCACTTGATTTTTTTTTCCCAAACTGAATATAAAGATTGTTTTGCAGCTCCTGGAGGGTTCAAATTCTAACTGCATAAACTATTAGGGTCCAAATACACAAATAAATGAACCAAAGACTGATAAAAAAAAATGGGTTTAGGTTACTTTCACACCACTAAATCGATTACATGGTCTACACCAGGAAATAAAATAGTTTTTATAGAGTGTATTGACACCAGTGTGGTCTGTTTTCACACCTGTAAATTAACCAAAATTGTTCCAATTGCGGTTTCATTAACGTTTATCTTCCCGTAGAAATAAGGACCCACTATGACTCAGTACAGAGTGACACTTCGGCACATTGGTACTTGCTCTAAACTTTGTATATTACATTCCCTGTATTGACCATTTTTGTCAAAATGTCCAATTCTAAAATACATCTGGAAAACAATCAGTTGATCCACTGGAGTCACAAAGTGTTTAGCACATGGTTTCAGGCAGAAGAGATGCGTTATTTTCATAAATGTGATCGTCTCCAGTCCAGTTCCAACATTTAATACGCTTTGATCGCTCACTGTTTCTGTTTTCATTTACTTGCATCATTTCCCTGCCGTTCAGTCGGTTATTTCAATGTTTGTCATTTTGTCAGGATGCAGGTGACAGGAAACAATAATAGAAACTGTCTAAAAGAACCTGCCTATGAACTCCAATCATTTCCTTTTATCCAGTTGTTAAATATAAAGAAAAAAAAATGTCCACCTCATGGTCAAGTCACAGGTTACGTCCATATCTACTAAGATTCATAATTAGAGTTTAATAAAAGTACAAATATTTCTCAGGTTCTGACTGTAAATAATGATTTTTTGCCACAAATAATCATCTATTTTATTCACATACTGATGTTTGTAAACTATATGGACATAAATATTGGAAAACATGTCTACAGCTGAAGGGTTAAAACATACTCAACCAGTACGGCCACTTCACCAACGACATACATTTTTACTTGACCCACTTCCTGTGCCCAGAACAAAATAAAAAGGAGCTAAAAAATGTTTAAAGGAAATACGGATCCAGGTGAGTTGGTCAAATTAACCATTTAACTCCTGAGACTTTAGCAGTTCCATAGTAAAAACAAAAAAAATAAAATAAAATAAGCAACAAAATGAACAAAAACTGCCAAAGTGATCAATAAAAATGAACAAAAAATGAATAAAACAACAAAAATAAGGAGGGGAGAACAAACAAGAGAGAAAATGAATAAAAATGTTTTTTAAAAAAAGGATGAGAAAAAGGAGGGGAGAAAAAAAAGGAAAGAAAAGGAATAAAAAAGGAAAAAGGATGAGAAAAAGGAGGGTGGACAACAAAAAGGAGAGAAAGAATAATATCAATAACAAGAAGACAAAGAGAATAAAATTTTTTTAAAATGAAAAAAAGGAGGGACAACAATAATGGAGAGAAAAGGAATGGTACTTGTACTTGTCATCTTATCCAGGGCTGTGGGGGCGACAGCCTCAGCAGAGGAGCCCAGAATTCCCTCTCCCTCCCTGTCCCTCTCTCTCCCTCTCGCACCCCCCCCTCTCCCTTTCCCTCTCTCATCCACCTCCACCAGCTCCTCCAGGGGAATCCCCAGGCGTTCCCAGACCAGACCACAGATAGAATCTCTCCAGCGTGTCCTGGCTCAGCTCTGAGGCCTCCTCCCAGATGAGCACCTCCCCAGGGAGGTGTCCAGGAGCCACCCCTCAACTGGCTCCTCTGGACCTGGAGGAGCAGCAGCTCTCCTCAGACTGTCCGAGCTCCTCCCTCTATCTGTAATCTGAGCCCACCCACCCTGTGAAGGAAACTAACTGGTGGTTTGTACCCACGTCCTCAGTCTTTGGGTCATGACCACAGATGAGGGTCGGAACGTAGAGCTTCAGCTTAGCTCCCTCTGCACCACAGTGGACATAAACATGGTGACCATTGTACACATAGAGTCGATTTAAACACATTCATTATTATACAGAAGTCAGATGTTTTTTCACACACTTAAAACTTTACACAGTTTCCAACATTATCATGAAATATTTTCAGATTTTTTTTGTGTGTTTCAAATGATGTCACTGCAAAAAAATAAAAAATAAATAAATAAATAAATAAATAATATATATAGACAATTTCTACATATTATGTCCTTGTTGGACTTTGACAGAACTGAGCACGTGCAGAAGGAGCATATGGTTTTGGAGAAGAAAAAAATAGGTAAATGTGTTTTAGTGAACTTTGTCTTTTATTTCCATCAGGCAAATTATTAAGCGCAACTTATATTCGTGCAGTTTTTGAGGATCGATGGACTTTGATTCATGACATCTCTGAACTCCAAGAGACTGTGCACAACACACACAACACTTACATCTGTGCTAACACCAGTAACATTAGCATTAGCATTAGCATGAATGTTGCGTTATTGCAGGATAATAATTATAATCATTTTTGTTCATATTCCAAACCTGTTAAAACAGAAACACCTGAATCCAACATGTCCACACACTTTGCTCATATAGTGTAAACGTATTAATAAGTGAAAGTGTTGTGTCATTTCTGTTAAATCTGTGTTTTTGCCTCAAGGATTTTACATCAATTATAAATCACCTGTATTTATATCATTTCTGTGTCGTTATGTTTTTTTAATTATCTTCCGTCTGTGGACATTAGATCCTATATTCATCACGTTGGTGGTTTCACGTCGTCCATTACCGTCGCATCATTTCCGCTCACCTGGACGCAGACAGACAGGTGAGCGCCGTCTGTGTTCTGCCCGCTTGGTGGCGTCTGATTGGCTGTGGGCCGACAGGTCACAGCAGGTGACACCAGACAGAATCATAAACTGGTGGGGTCGTCATGGTGACCACGGAGAGTTTAATGTGATGTGAAGACAGCGTGAAGAGGCAGTGATGGGAGTGTGTGTGTGTGTGTGTGTGTGTATGTGTGTGTGTGTGTGTGTGTTATCAGTCATCATCTTATCTGTGACCACAATGTACCACTACTTGAACATGTGTGTGTGTGTGTGTGTGTGTGTAATATGTTCATGCATTCATTCATCGGTGTGTGTTAGAGCTCAGCTGGGAGTGTTTGTCCACTTCTCATCAGGAGCCTCATGTAATATTAATCACATTCTCCATCGGACCTGAGGCTGTGTGTTTGCTCTTTGTGTGTTTTCTCTTTGTGTGTTTGATTGATGTGTGTGTGCAGTGGCGCATGTGACCCTGTGTGTGTGTGCGTGTGTGTGTGTGTGATTTTATTTCAGGGCATTAAATCGCCTCCACCCTGAGTTTCCCCCAGAAATAATAAAATGAAACCAAATAAAACTCCAATAATCAGACTAACAGGTGATGAGTTGTAGGTTCTGAGACTGATTCAAAGCTACAAACAGTAAAATAAAATAAGTCTTGGCCTGTTTAATGACTTTAAATTAAATGTGTCAGATATCACTGCTCTACATTAAATGTGCTAAATCTTACATACTTTAATAAGATGAATCAGAAAACAAATGACTTTAGTGCTGGTTAGTTCAAGTTTTTAATATATATGATGGTGTGTTATTCCACATATATAATGGTTTATGTACATGTATACAATGGAATGTAAATATTCCACTAGAAAGAACCTGAAAGAAGCCGTTAGCTTATTAGTTAGCATTAGCAACCGTTAGCTTATTGGGAAACAGCTAATCAAGTTCTATTTCCAAATAATTTACTGTTATGGTACTTAAAGTAATAAATATAAATGTTCTAAATATGTTTCAGCAATTAGTAAATATAAGGATAATTGAATACATTCACATTTTAATCTATAAACTATCATTAGCAACATTTGAATGAAAGATATAGTGGTTTATGTACATGTATACAATGGATTAGTAAATATTCCACTAGAAAGAACCTGTAAAGTGAATGGATCATAATGTACAGACAGTGTTTTGAAGTAGATCTGAAACCTATTTTCTTGTTAAGTAAAGAATTTCACATTTTGACCCCAGACTTATCTTAGACACTTGAACCAACCAGCATTTAAGACTTGAGTTTTCTTTATCACTAACACACATTTCATGAGTTTAATTCCACAAACATTTTACTTGTAGACCAGTGTGATATAGAAATACATAGAATTCTGTCATTTTTAATTTAAATTTATGAGTAATTAATATTTTATTAAAATTGTTGCTTTTATACTTTACAATGAAATGATAAAAACTGAATAAACAGGACGTCACTGAACACAACATGACTTAAACTTTAAAAATAAATATGAAACACAGCACTACTAAAGAGAAAAACATTTACTTTAAGAGGAGAAAAGGTTGAGATCATACAAGAATAAAGTATTTTTGAGTAGAACAGAAAAATATGATGTAAATATATCTGTTAAGTTTATTTAAACAGGTGGAATCAACAGCGTTCAGATTAAAATGCATCTTAAGACACAAGAAAGAATATATATAAAATTAAAAATAACCAGATTAATTAAATAAATAAATCATGTTGCATCAAATTGTAACGGTTTATTGTTAAAAATAAATGTTTAATTAAGTAGCTTTAAGTACCTGCTGCTTTCAGGTGCTCTGGTAAATGTAATATTGAATGATACTAAGAAACATGATACGATAAAAACATGACTTTTTCATTTATTATCAGATTTCTTTCCTGCTTTACAATGACATTATGACTTTATTCTTAAAATATTATGTTTTTTTTCTTCAAATATTATTATGTTATTGTTGTATAAATACAACTTTTCTCCCCTAAATATTAAAACTGTAGTTCTGTAGTTTTGATTTTTTATTTTTTTTTTTCTTATCAAAAATGTTTCTTACAATATTGTGATAATTTTTTTTGGTGTGGTTGAACTATTCCAACATTATTTTTGCAGTATTGTTAATTTTACTTTACATATATAACCACGAGAGACCAAAAACAATATTATTTAATGACATTATCTGATTGTTTGTGCATAAAATAATGACAGAGGTAATTGTTTCTCATCAAATCAATGAAGTAAACACTTTAACAACTCATTTATTTAAGGAGAAAAGTAGATTTAATCAGTGATCTTGCCTGGTTCATGCAAAAATAGACATTTTAATCATCTAATTCATGATGATTAAAGTGAATAATTTAATTTTGTGAACTTTTTCCCAAAATACTGTAAATATTTTAGTCAAAATATACTTTTATTGATGCAGTATTGTCAAATGTATCCAGATGTTACAGCTTAACTTTCATAAAATGGACATTCATTTCTCAAAGTATAACATATTCACTGAGAATATTACCATTTTATGTCAGTTAATTGTTCATTGACAATTTACTATTGCAAATTGCTGCAGGTCTATGTTGAAATATATCCTCCTGAGACCCAGTAATGCATTTCGGTCTTCTGTAGGGGACAAAAAATTTTGTTTTACATAAAAACTCTGTCCATTGTAAATGACATTCCATAAAAAAATATTCTGAATAAATATAAAAAATAAATATTTTTTAAAATGTATTTGGAAAAAACAAAATGCTCCGTTCAGGATCATCTGGTTAATTGATCGTGATAATAAGCTGCTAATATTTTTCTACACAAGTTTGACCATTGTCTATTTAAGCAAATTATGGTAACAAAGTGACTTGAATAGATTTTAACTATTTCAACTTTGATTAAAAATATAGATTTTTATTGAGCAAATTTAAACATAATAATTAAATCCAAAATAA
Organism: Siphamia tubifer; assembly: GCA_020466265.1. Classification (NCBI taxonomy): domain Eukaryota; kingdom Metazoa; phylum Chordata; class Actinopteri; order Kurtiformes; family Apogonidae; genus Siphamia; species Siphamia tubifer. The sequence goes on along the minus strand of CM035789.1, from coordinate 8,393,910 downwards.
TAAAATTATTTTTGTTGAACTATTCTGGATTGACATAAGATTTAATACATGTTGAGTAAATACAAATCAATTTTAGGGGAGAAACTGTTCAATATTGATGAGTTATCTGGAAAATACTAATTCAGATATTTGCAAAAAAATTATTTAGACTTACTAAGGTGGAATTAATTAATATTCCTAACTATCTGGATGATAACAATTGATACGCTGTTGACTTTACTGATAAAATATAATTAATTTCTACTCAGTGATTTTCAGCTCATATTATTCAAACAGAAATGAGTAAAATGCAAGTGACTAATAATTAAAATGTCATTAACTCCACATAACACTATACCAAACAGCACAAATTATTTTTTTCATGTAGAGTTTGATATCATTTTTTTTTGTTAATATTAATTAAGTCCAGTCACACTTTTTAGAGTGTTATAAAATGAAAACTGTCTGACTTTTACAGCTGAAGCGTCTGTTCCATTGTGTCCCGTTCACTTGTGAAATGTGTGTTTTATTACATGCTGTTACATTTAGGGTGTGGTGTGTGTGTGTGTATGTGTGTTGTTTATCAGGTATGTGAGGCTTTTTCAGCAGAAACAAAAGATGAAGGACGAGTGAAGAGGCTTTAAAAGGGGGGAGGAGTCGGGGAGAGGGGGTGGATGGGGGAGGCTGAGAGAGCGTGAAAAGCAGCTTGTAGAGAAACGAAGCAACCAGGCGGAGTAATGAAAAGGGGGGAGGGAGGGGGGAGGTGAAAGGTGACACACAGTAATTGGGAGGAAATGTGTGTGATGGAGAGAGAGAGACACAGAAACAGAAAGAGAGAGAGAGACAGAAACAGAAAGAGAGAGAGAGAGAGAGAGAGAGAGAGGCTGATGTCAAGGTTTGACAGAATAGTTTTAATACTGATGCTGGGTTTTCTGTTCAAGAACTGGACGAAAATGCCAATGGGTGTGTCACATGGCTGGAGACAGTACGAAGGTGATGCATCGTTATTTCAAAAGATGTGACTTCATTAGAAGATGCATGAAGATCTGTTTAATTAAACTACTTTGGAGATTACATAAACTGGAAAAAAGACATATATATATATATATATATATATATATATATATATATATTTATCAGAAAATCATCAGATTGCTTTTGATTAATTTTGATAAATCGTGATTAAAACCCTTTATGTCGGTCGACTGTCCTATCTCAGAGGTTTTTTTTGTAAAAAGATGTCACACAAAAACACACTAAAAAAGCAAAAAAAATAAGAAATGCTTCAAAATTCATCAAAAAACTAAACAACAAAATTTAAAAAGCAAAAGAATGAAATAAATAAAATATGAATATATACACAACTAGAAAAGACTCCACAAAGGCAGATCAGCCCCCCCCCCCCCCTGAAACAAACATGTGTGCCCCCCCCCTTTACTGATCACTACCAAACTCTTATCACTTGTTCCTTGTGTCACTATCTACTTTTCCTGAACATTTCAGCCAAATCCATCCATAACTTTTTGAGTTATCTTAACACACAGACATTGGCACACTAAGAAACACTAAAAATACTGAGGGAAAAAAAACACAAAACATGTTAAAGTCCATTCAAATTTGCCAAAAAAAAGTGACAGAAAATTAAAAACATATTCAAAAACTCTTCTAAAATACAGAAAAACACAACAAAAATATGATAAAATATTTTTTAAAAATCTGCAAAATTATGAATATATGCAATTAACATGTTTATTTAACACTTTAAACAGTTTCAACAAAACAACTGTAAACAACTGTTTCTATTTAATTGTGTTAAAATATTTAATCAGATTAATCCTAATGATGGATTAATCTGCATTAATTTTTAACAGCACGAGTTATTTTATAAAATAATACAAAAAGGGAAAATATTAAAGAATCCATTCTATTTCATCCAGTGTCTGCAGAGGTTCACCTCAGACTTTTCTTCTCAGTCTGTCACTAAACAAAGCTCATGTATGTTTTTCATTCCTTTTTTTGTTCTCCCTCTCCTTGTCCTCTTCTTTTTTCCCCTTTTTTTGTTTTCTTTTTTGCTTTTTATCTCTTCTTTTTTTCCTCTTTTTTTGTTTCTTTTTTGCTTTTTATCTCTTCTTTTTTTCTTCTTTTTTTCTTCACCTGTCAAACAAAATAAGACCATTTTGACCAAAGCGATAATAGGTCGATACTGATACAAGAAAAAAATTAATTAACTATGTATGTATCTATCTATATATATCGCTCTATTATTAATTTCTTTAGATTCTTCATCATTCGGAGCTTGTGTCAGAGCTTCCAAACGTAGATGTCTGTAGTTTATTTTCCAAACACAAACACTGACTTCTTCCACAACAGCAGAAAAACCAAGGCGTGTGTCAGACTCCATGGGCGGTTGGTTTAGCCTTGAACACACCGATGAATAGAAGGAGTCTGCATTGATTTCCTGCTCTTTTAATTTCCTCCAACACTTAAAAACAACAGTGTATTTGGTGTCAGTCAACGGAAATGATCCACACGTTCAGACCTTGAATTAACGTCCTCCTTTAAATCCCACATCAAGTGTTCACACCTGGAATTAAAATACGTCCACAAACGTGTCTCGACTGATCCAATCTGACTTCCCCGATCAATATGGAATTGAAAAAGCTAAAGCTAATCTGCAGCTAAAACATAGAGGAAGACTTCATTACCAGAGGAAAAGGATGAATGTATTATGTTTGTAAGTTTCAGTCAGTGTGCAGCTCAGACATGATGACCTGAAGAAGCATGGAATCAGTCAATAATACACTTTATTATTTTATATGGTCAAGGTAAAGTTATACACTGTACAACGAAATGTGTCCTCTGCATTTAATCCATCCTTCACGTCATTGGGGCACCTGTAAGGAGCAGTGGGCACCCATGGGGTGACCCCCTCAGATTCCAAAAGGAGCGTGGAAAAGTAGTTTTCAGCGGAATGACACCTTTAAAATATTTTGGCATAAATCTCTGGTTCGATCCTCTACTTTTGTGGATTATAGAACCTCATCTTTCTTTGATTTAGAAAAAAAAATAAACCATCTATTAATCCTTAAACACTAAAGCAACCATTAATGTAAAAATGTCCAATAATAATAGATATTAAATTTGGCTATAGATCCAATAGCATAATATTTTAGCAATTGTGCAATAACTTATTATATTAGTGGCTGGTTATTAAGTTATTTACCTAAAATATAAAAATATCCTTTGATAATTTCCTTATTATATTATTGGCAAAATGTTATCATCTTATTGGCTCAAATACTTTTTTTTTTACATTATTGGCTTTTTTGTTATTAAAATGGCTAAAATTACAATGGTATTGGCCATTTTTATGTTATTTTGTGGTGTTTAAAAATATGTTTTTTTCTCCATACTATACATATTTGTTATGATATTATTCTGTGCATTATTCCTTAAAAATCAGGTATGTTCCTATATTTCATTCATTGATCGTGAAAATGTTCAGAAAACATTAGTTTAAACCCACGAAACCAACCATTAAAGAAAATATAAATAATAACTGAACATTTATCATGATAATAATTATTATTGACTGATATGAAAACATTTATCGTGATATAATTCAGATTTAAAGGTATTTGTATAATCAGATTGGATCAGGAAAAACACACAAATGCACTGAAGACAGTTGACCTTTGGCAAATAGAGTCTGAGGCGGATTTGAACCATCGCACCAACCATCCAAACACAGATTAATGTCATGTTTTAAAAGACAAGAGAACAGTAAAAGCAGATTCACCGTGGGGTGATTCACCTGCAAAAAAACTGCTAAAACTCTCTGACTTTCAGGATGTCAAACATGTTTCAGAAAGGATTAACCAAGCATCTGAACCCAGTGAGAATTAGCAGGTTGAACAGGAAACAGGTATGTGTTCTGTCTAATTATCACCTGTATTAAAAACAGAGAAACAGCATGAGCTACTGTAGCTGCTTCTCCACCTGCTTATGTCTCTAAAAGTAGCACATAAAGCAAAGTTACTGAGACCAAAATAGAATATTTATACTGTAACTGGGCAAAATAAAATTAAACGCTACAGGGAAGTCTTATTCCATCTTTATCTTAGTTGTTTTTCAGCATTTAAATAATCATACATATTTATTTTTCCATTCTCTTTTCTTCAGACGTAATAAGAAAATACAGGAAATATGTTCATATATATATATATATCCTTCATTATTAACAAAAAATTCATGAGGTACTTATTGGAAAAATTGCTGCTCATTGAAGTTTTAGTTAAACAAAAACTTCAATGAGCAGAATCAACTGCAAATATGGATGTAAAATGGGTTGATGCTCATAAATAACAAAATATATACTATATAATATATATATATATATATATATATATATATATATATGTGTGTGTGTGTGTGTGTGTAGAAAGTGATGTACTATAACAAAAAAGAGGTTTACTGACATGAAAAGAGGAACAGTTGTGGTTTAAATTGTTCCCAATGCATTAAAAGTTGGTTTTTTTTTCATTCATATTCTATTATTTAGTATTTCGAAACGATTTCAGATGAAAACACATGTAGCTTGGATTACTCCAAAAGTACACAGTAAAAGTACTTTGTTGTGGTTGTGCTAAGAATATATGAAGTACACAGAATCATCAGTTTCTTTTATATCTTTTGCTGAAATTGAAAACAGAAACAGTTTTCTGTGTGAAAAGTGTTTTTCCTGTCGTACATACTTTCACACAGACACTGACAAATGCATACGTGTGAACATGACAACTTTACAAAACAACAAACTGTTGCACAGGATTGTAAGTGCAGAACAGCAGAAAAATAAGATAAATGTTAAATTAAATCAACTGCAAAATATCACAATGTGAAACAGAAGCTATAATTACAAAGAGGGTTGATGCAATAAAACCATCAGAACAAACATTCTGTGCTGAAGCCAGATTCATGATGATCTGCACGAATGATCTGAGCCTGTTAACAATGACTGCACTGTTACACACACACACACACACACACACACACACACACAGACACACACACACACACACACACACAGACAGACACACACACACACACTTACTAGTTTTCATGTTTTATGAGGACCAATTTTGTAATCATCACTTGTAGGTAAAGTAGCCAATGGGTAAAACACATCTTTATATATATATATATATATATATATATATATATATATATATAGAGAGAGAGAGAGAGAGAGAGAGAGAGAGAGAGAGAGAGAGAGAGAGAGATAAATACCCCCAAAAAATGTATGTGCGTATGTGTACATTTAATTAAGAAATTAAAAAAACAAATAAAATACATTCAATAAAATTTTTTTTTATATTTTGTGAATTAAATTAAAAATAATATATACTTTAAAGTAAACACAACTACATGTTTCACTTTGCACTTTTTTCCCCTCATGCTTTATGCAGACTTCCAAAAAACAAACAAACAAACAAACAAACAGAGCCACATCGTTAACATACTTCAGACAGATTTATATTTTACTAGTAGGGACCTACATTTTCTGTATATTTAACCCTCGTGGGGACCTGAATTTTGTTCGCCATGTTGACACAGGTCCCCATGATGTGACTGTGTAAACAGATCAATGTACCCATAAAGATAGGAATACAAGCACACACACACACACACACACACTAATGATCATGTGCTGGCCCGGCAGGTTCCACTGAACCACCAATCAGAGCACTTCATCTGGCGCCAACGTCAAAAACCCACATCTGAAGGTTTTGTATTAAAGTTGCTCTGACCTGTTGATGAAACCTGCAGCGTCTCTGATGCCCGAACTGGATGGTGAGGAAGAGGAGGATGAGGAGGAGGAAGAGGAGGCGTGTCCTCCTTCATCAGGAGGATGTTACCTGGAGCAGCAGAAAACACTTTTAAATGTACTGTTAAAGTGTGATCCTTGTAGAGTGTCTGACATGTTGGTACTGACCCCCCCCCCCCTACACTGCTGGTTGTGTTTCCATTGGCTCCCTTCACTATTTTTATCCACTGCCGCTATTTTTGCCAGAGCGGCTCACATCTCCAAAGCATGAAATCCACGTTCACGTGTAAATAAAGGCCTGTATTTACTGACGCCTCACAGTACAGTCATAAAAAAAGATGATAAAAGACTATTAGTGCTGACAGAGTAACACTGTGTCCCAGCGTGTTGACAACAAAAACTAACACAAATGCAACATCGCCGTGGGAACGCACCGAAAAACATGTGGGTTACAGGGACGGTATCATTGTCAACAGAACAGGAAACAAAAATCACAGTTAATCTGCTGAATCCTAGGCTGCGTTTACATAAAAGTTCAGAACAATTTGGCAGCGTTCAATAAACGGAGCCAGTGTAGACGAATGTTAAAGCTGTAAAAAGCACCGACAGCTGCCGTAAAGCCCTGGGTTCCACTGACTTACACCAGATTCACTCTAAAAATACTGAGTCAATGGCTGGCTATGGTGTCGTCTGTTTTATCTGGTCTGTCTTTTGAATATTCTTTAATATACTATATTGTCTGGACTATAAGGCACACTTAAAAGCCTTATAATCCAGAGTGCCTTATATATAATTAATTCTGCTTGTCTTTAGTGACTTAGAAGTGATTTTGTGTCGTACACGGCACTCACAACATGAAGTAAAACCTACTGTACTATTACACCATAATATTACAGTGTGTTTATAAGGACTGAACTGAAGAAGTCAGTGTATTATGTTGTATTTTACATGTTATAACTGAAGACTTTTGACAGTTATTGTTATTGTTGTGTTGTTGTATTTTATTATAATTTTTAATCTGATTAATTACAGGGTTCTTGTGGATTAATTTTGGTTAATCACAATTAAATAATATTCTATAATAACAATAATAATAATAATAATAATAATAATGGATTAGATTTCTATAGCGCTTTTCAAGGCACTCAAAGCGCTTTACATTAGTGTTCCATTATTCATTCACTCTCACATGCTCCCTCTGGTGGTGGTAAACTACATATGTAGCCACAGTTGCCCTGGGGCAGACCGACAGAATTATGGCTGACATTTTGCACCTACAGCCCCTCTGACCACTACCCAACATTCATACACACCCATACACCAGTGTGAGTGACACTGGAGGCAAGGAGGGTGAAGTGTCTTGCCCAAGGACACAACGGACTGACTATAGGGAACTGAACCACCAACCCTTCAGTTAATAGACGACCAGCTCTACCAACTGAGCCATAGCCGTCCCAAATAACATATAATGTAGTATTCTATAATACTAATCTATAGTATTCTATTCTATTGTATTCTATAATACTAATCTATAGTATTCTATTGTATTGTATTCTATAATACTAATCTAAAAAATTTATGAGGACCAAGTCTGTAATGAATTTGTGCAAACATCTTTTTTAAATAACAAATAATAATAATGATACAAAGGTGAAAATTACATAAAAAAAATTAGTGAATAAATAACAATAATTTTAAAAATAAAATAAATATGAACAAAAATAAATAAATTATACATTGTACATATTATTTTTCAGGAGTATTCAAGAAAGAAAGGATTAAAAATCTAATCTCATGTTATTTGACTTGTTGTGAACAAACATACTCAAAGCTTATATCCTAATGTGTCCAGATTATATGTCAAATAAAAGTGAGGTTTTATATCTATATGTAATTCATCATATCATGTTGCCATGGGCCGGATTAGACCCTTTAGTGGCCTGGTTTTATCCCAGGGGCCGTATGTTGGACATCTGTGATATACGGTTAAAAAAAAGAGGGAAAGATGACATTATTGCCTGAACAAATTTATGATTTTTTTCTTGTTATTTGCTCAGACACATGAGCATATGTGTAGAAAATCCCATTATTTTCCACTTTTCCAGGATGTGATTCATGGACAGATGACGACGACACTTTGGTTCTGATGCAGATCGATTGGATTCAAACACTGATGATCAAACGGAGCAGATGATCATGTCCCCTGTTTGATGACATGAAGACGATCACAATGTTTTCACGTTTTCCTTATGTTCAGCGTTTTAATCCACTTTGTTCAGGAGGTCGCGGTGTTTTATCCTCGTCTCCACATGTTCAGATAATGTGAAACGTTCACAGACTGAAGGAAAAACACGTGTTTATCCATTAAAACCTGCTTGTGTTCATGTTACATCAGATGAAAATGATATGAATGAAAGCGCTGACCTCCTTAAAGCTTAAAAAAAAAGACATTATTTAGAGGAAAAAAATAAAAATAAATTTTGTTGATTATTTTGTGTCGTTGTTTGTTTCAAATATAATATTTACAAGGGCTAGGACGATATGCTTTTATGCCGATTCGATTCTTTTCCAATTTTTTGGGTGCCGATTGAATTTAAATTGTCATTCTTCGATATTCTCAATTTTTCGCTTGTCTTTTTAACACCAGACGAGGTGAAAAAGCTGAATGATGATGCCTACAGAACATATCAGGAACCATATTTCCCAAAGAAATTCATATCATATGTGAGTCAGTTCAGATTTATTCAGCAGTAATATATTTGAACCACACTTTGGGAAGTAAACTGCTACATTTATCTGCACACAACACAAATAGGAGCCTTTAAATGAACATCCTTCATAATAAAGTGTCTGTTCTTGTCTTCTGTTAAAAAGCCCACACACTTTAATTGTTGTTGATTGTTTAACTATATTTATTCAGGAACAACTCATTTTCTCTAAGTTCTCAGATATCCCACGCTGTTGAACGCACCAGAGATGTTACGACGGTCATGAACGCACCATCTCCGTGTTTAGAATTAGCCTGTGTTGTTGCTAAACACCCTCTTTTTCCCAACTCTACTTCATATACTCCTGGTTTATTACTGTGTGTAAATGACACAAGGTCAGATTAAAACACATCAGTAGTAATATTCAGACAAGATAGAATCTGGTGTTTTTTTTTTCATTCACATCATCTCACCTTCAAACATCAGACCAACACCTATGGCTCCATCACGTCACATGTGAATGAAATATCATTCTGCTGTCTCTGACCCCATTGTTTTTGTTTGTTACTTCTGCCAAGGAGGTGTTAAATTCGTCTGTCAGTCAGTCAGTCAGTCAGTCAGTCAGTCAGTCTGTCTGTCTGTCTGTCTGTCTGTCTGTCTGTCTGTCTGTCTGTCTGTCAGCAGGATTACGCAAAAAGTTCTGAACAGATTTTGATGAAATTTCAGGAATGACAAGGTTTAATTAGAGCCAATAATGTGATTTTGACCTTTCTGCTAAATGTGACATAATATTATATCCAATATTGATTAAGTTATAGCGTGATATGTCTATGCTTGACACACACACAAAGTGTTACAGAAGTTGGCGACATGTCACCATTGACCTCCAGAGATCTCAAAAACTATTGGTTGTAGGTGATAACACCAATTATGAGAATTGTACAAATCTTTATTCTGTATCATTTGGTACCAATCTGAAAGTTCTGTGAATTATAACCGATAATGTGATTTTGACCTTTTAGTTAATTGTGACCTTGACCTTTGACCTTTACTCAAATGGATCATTACATCTGATGCACATTAGCTATATGTATATGCCCATGTAATTTCATGGTGATATCTCAAGCATTCAATGAGTTATAGCACACACACACACACACACACACACACACACACACACAGTGATTACAATAATCTCTCTCAACCAATGTTGAGATACAAAGATACTGTGTTGCTGCCAATGTGTGTTTTTGTTAAAGAATGTTTGTTTTGTCTTTTTTATGTAATTGTTTTATAAAAGCAAAATTAAAATTTTAATGACAAAAAAAAGTTGTGATTTTCTGACTATTTTCATTAAGCGGTAAATTAACAAAAGTAAATAATTCCATATATTTCGGCAGATTTTTTTTTAGACATTAAATCTAAATATCTGTCTACATTCTAGCTTTAATAACTTGTTCCTCTTTGTCTCTTTGGGATCTGATGTTTCTATTTACATATGAACTATTCATTTTGAGGAGCTGCTGTCAATCAACTAATCAATTACCTGATAAACTCGTCCACATCCCAGTGGTTTCAGGTCAGAGTCGATGCATCTGTTTTGTCTGATTGTGTATAAAGCGATTACATTTGGAAAGATAAAGACAGAAATGGGAAAGTAATGAGCCAAGATGACGATTATTAAAGTGAATGCAGTCGATCGGGGCTTTATTTGTCCCCAGAGGAACGACGCTAAAAACCCAACATCAGATACTCACAAAGCAATTAAATATAATACAACATAATAAAATCAAGCTGATGCCAGTTCTTCTGTTGGAGTTTAACTGTGGTGTGATGGAGTGTTAGTATCTGCTGCTTTGGCTTCATGTCTGTTGCAGATCTCAGGCGTTAATGGGCTTTGTCAGCGCCCGTTTCTGCTTTAGATTGATCTAATTGTACTGACAGGTAATCGAATAAAGCACAGATCAGTTCAATAAACTGTCTATGAAACAGATCCTGAAGGGAAAAAGCTTCAACCTTCAGCTTCTACCATCAAAGAAAAGGAAAAAAGTGGGTTTTTAATCTGTGATGTTCGGTTCATTCAGACAAAGTTGTAGAAAATGCAGACAAAACAGAAAGAAGTGAATTAAAAATGTGCTTCATTGTGTTGTTTCTGGTTTAAGCCTTTAACTCCTGATATTTTAGCAGTTCCACAGTCACAAGAAAGAAGAAAATAAGCAGCATGATGAAATATAAGATATAAAAACCAACAAAAATGAATATTAAACCATAAAAAAAATGCTAAGATTAATAATAAACCAAAAAAATAATAAGCAATGTGGACAAAATAAGACACAAATGGAAAAAAATTGAAGAAAAAAATAATAAAATAAAAAAAATAAATTCAGAAAAACAAACAAAATAAGCACCAAAAAGGAACAAAACCTTCTGAATATTTACAAAACCTTAAATAACTTGGGGAAAAAACCTGCAAAACAATTAACTACAGGATGCTCATATTGATATTCTATACATTTATATACCTATTACATATACTTTGATTAAAAAAAAAATGTAATCTTTTTAAACCTATTAAAAATAGGAAGAAAATTTTCAAACATGAAATCATTGTTTTATGAACTAAAATATAATAAATATATGACCCTTCAGCACAAAACCAGTGGTTCAGTCTCACAGCAGTATTTTTAGCTTTAGCCTCATATATATTATATGGGTCAAAATTATTGAATTTGAAGTTCATGCATAAAATCCAAGTAAAATTTCTCCTGAACACTTCTAACTATGAGTTTTTGTGAAATTCCTACCATAAGTGTTTTAAATCATACCTTTTAGGAAGAACAACAGTAATTAAGTCTAAAACAAAGAAAATCGTCTCAAAACACGACTTTCCTTCGCGCTCGCGTTAGGTATTTCCCCGTCATGTTTGGTACCGTTGGAAAGATCGGGATTCCCTCTAGACAACCGTTAAATAGAAATCTACGTAATTATATATTTGAACCAATGGGAGGCCTCAGAACAAAGCCTTCTCCAGTAAACAAAATCCTTTGTTGCTATGGTGATGTTGAAAAACGGCCTATGATTGGTTGAATTAGTGTCACGCAAACATTTTTAATAAACTTTCAGATAAATATATAAAATCTTAATTTCTGAAATTCAACCCAAGTGACTGGTTTTGTGCTGGAGGGTCACATTTGATTATTTTTAACATGACAAAAGTGTCATAAAAGACATTTTTAACCCATGTTTGGTGCATTTACGGGTTAATTTACTGTACATCTATTCTTACCACTGAGCCCTGCAACACAAGCCAAATATAGTTTGGACTGGGGCATTTAGGGCGAGTAATGAGGTAAAAAGTTGCTCGGGGGCATCTGTGATGGACCATCAGTGACTCTTTGAATGCTTTAATGACGTTCTGCATCACAGAGGGTGAAATATCTAAATCCTTTCCCATCATTCTTTGAGGAACAATGTCTCTGTTTACATGCATTAAATATTATTCTACTGGTCTTTGCTCAAACTGTTTATCTAAGTAATTAAAATGAATATTATAATTGCTATTATATTATAGTTATATTATGTTACTGTTGACGTTCAGATGATAATCCTGGTACAAAGAGGAATTTTACTGTTTTTAACTGGTGCTAAATGTTTCACTGTAAAAATAAATAAATAAAACTATTACAGAAGAATCTAAAATGTAATGTAATTGTTGCTGCAACAAAAAACTTTGAATTATTTAGTGGCTTTTCCACTGGACATCTGCACAAAACTTTACGATATGTAGGCCTATTAAATGTGAAAAAATTAAAAGTCAGTTTTTGCATTGATTTGTTTACTTATTCCATGAGAACCAGAAAGAAACAACTTTTAGAGTCAAAGAAAAGAAGCGATAACAATAGAATCCACAGTTTGATTCACTGGATGGAATTTAATGGTTAAATATCTGTGTTTCTTCTACACATTTGGGTTTGATTCTGAGGCTTATGAAGGTATATAAGGTTATTATGGGATGTTATAATTTTTGCTAAATTGTTGCTTGTTGATCCATGATTCAGACTAAACTGTGACAGTTTTGTTGGATTCAAACAGATCTATAGTTCAGCTACTGACTACACAAAGTGCTATAACTATGTCCGTTTCCAGTCTAAAAACAGAGCAAAGCTAACGTAACTAAGCTAACAGAGCTAAGCTAACACAGGTGATTTGTTCTTTTTGTGTGGTTCTAAGTCTAAAAACAGTGCTAAACTAACAGAAATAAGCTAATCAAACTAAGCTAACATGGCTAGACTAACAGAACTAAGCTAACAGAAGTGATTTGTGCTATTCTGTAGTTATTTTCTGTCTAAAGACAGAGCTAGGAAGACAGAGCTAAGCTAACAGAGCCACAATAACAGAAGTAAGGTAATCTACCAACTAACTGCACTGAGCTAAACTAGCAGAACTAAGCTAACAGAGGTGAATTTTTCTTTTTCTGTGGCTGCTTTCACTCTAAAAATATAGCTAGGCTAACAGAGCCACACTAACAGAACTAAGCTAACAGAGGTGATTTGTTCTTTTTCTGTGGTTTTTAGTCTAAAAACAGAGCTAGACTAACATAACTAAGCTAACAGAGCCACGCTGACAGAAAGAAGCTAGCAGAACTAAGCTAACATGGCTACACTAGCAGAACTAAGCTAACAGATGTGATTTGTGCACTTCTGTGGTGGTTTTCTGTCTAAAAACAGAGCTAGGCAGCTTGAGCTAAGTTAACAGAGCCACACTAACAGAAGTAAGCTAATATACAAACCAAGTTCACTGAGCTAAACTAGCAGAACTAAGCTAACAGAAGTGAATTGTTCTTTTTCTGTGGTTGCTTTCAGTCTAAAAATAGAGCTAGGCTAACAGAGCCACACTAACAGAACTAAGCTAACAGAGGTGATTTCTTCTTTTACTGCAGCTATTTTCAGTTTAAAAACAGAGCTAAGCTAACAGAGGTATAATGTATGTTCGTATGTGAACAAATGAACATTATAAGACAATGTTATATGTAACGTGTGTGACATTCAGTTTAAAGAAATGTTGCTGATATAATACAAATGTGTGTAAATGATGACTTTACTCAATGACTTTTCAGTCTGTGAAAACATTAGGGTGAATTTGTTGGTGGTTTTTGGTAAAACTCAGTGTGTTCTGGTACCAGAATTGACCCCTGCTGGTCAGAGTTAAGAAAATAAATACAACATTAAACCACTTCACATTCCCTTTTTAGGAACATGTTCAGAACAAATATAATGATAACATGTTTGTTCAAAATTAAATAGTTAAAAAATCCTAAAAACAAACAAACCATGAACAAAACAAACCCTTAAGGTGAAAAAAAAAGAGAGAGAAAACTTGCTTGTTGATAAGAATCATAACTGCTGATACAGAACGACATCCCAGAACTGACCTTATTGCTCGGTTGCTGAGTTCGAGATCATTATATTTTTCATTTATCATATTTTTCTTCCCTCTCGTTTCCACTTCAAGCGTCACCTTTTTGCCTTCTTTGTTTTCCGTCAGAATAAACAACTGAAATCTAAACTCCTTGGTTTTATTCCCACACTTTCATTTCCATTTTCACCTCAGTCCTGTTTGTGGGTTTCCTCCTAGCCATTAACCCCACCCCCCCCCTCCCACTCCTCACCGCTCTGCGCCCCAGGCATGCATGGTTGTATTTTTACTTCATAATTTAATCTAAGAGTGATCTGAGCGAACTCTTCCTACACAGTCTATACCAGCGCTCCTTTATTAGAGTCGCATCGGCCATCTGCCTTCAAGGCCAACTCTGAGGTCACGCAATGAATCACTTCCTGTTTGTCTGCTGAACCATATAATGAGTTAATGAGCTGCATGGGCTGAGCGGCTAATCAATCACAGCAGATACTGATTGATGATCTATAGACTGAGACTCCTCGCACTCATCTGTTCTGGTCAATACGACTGCAGGTGAAAGCCATCCCATCGCCTTCATAACTCAGATGTTACATCCTGCTTATTATTTCTGCTGTGACTGAACACAGCGGGTTTATTTGTGAGGAACACACAGAATTCATTAATTATAAGAATCTGACATTTTTACACAGAAACACCTCGGGTCAGTGTGTTCACAGTAAACTGATCAGGAAAAAAACAATAAACAGACAAAGAGCATTGTGGGTCGTTTATACATCGACCTGCGCATCACTGATACATACATACATGCATAAATAAATTCATACATACATACTTGGTGTATTATAATAATAATTTTTGCAATTTCTTCACTTGTAAATATTGAAATATCGCTCATTCATTACGTTGATTTTTTTTTCTTTTTCTTTCTTCTTATGTTTTTTTTATTCTCACCATTACAACCATTCAGTTAACACTAAAAATATTGACAGCACCGTCCCATCACAGCAGCACCAAACTATTAACAGGAGTTGTTACTACAGCGAACAAAAAGTGAAAACAAGTTCTGGTTAGTGGTATTTGATTAGTTTTATCAGCATGATTAAATGATGGACAATATTGATAAAAGAACCACAGAATACTAGGATTGGACAGGTAGGTGTAGAGGATATTCAGTTTTCTATTTAAATAAAATTGTGTGAAATTGATCCTGATTTCATTCATAACTGTTCCTTTTCTTAGTGTTGAACCATCCAGTAGAACTCACCTATAAACCATCTTTAATTAAACAGGAGTGATGCATCTGTCACACACACAATCTGTCTTTTTTAAGATGGAGTTGGGCTGTCCAACTGGCGGCCCACGGGCCTGAACCAGCCCATCAATCAACTTGAATCGGTCTGCATCTACCCATAAATAATAAATAAATCATTTAATAACTGTTAACTGTACATAAGCCATTTGGTGCCAATTTGCCATCATTTATGAAGAGACACAGAAAACACAGAACAGTTTAAAGAAGAGAGCTGCACTTACTGATTATGTTCTTTAATTTGATTTGATTCAACCATAAAGGCACAATGTTTCCTTTATGTTAATTCTCAAATGGAATTTTCTCTATATCTAACCATTTTTAAGTGATTTATCAGCATTTATTTACAATAATATCATCTGCATTTTGTATTTTGTCCATATAAATCAAGTTCTTTTTTGTATTTAATTCACTGACCAGGTAGATAATTATAAAAGCTCAGATTAAAGTTGAGTTATTACCTTAAAAACTGAGAAAATGTCAGAAAATGTGATTATTTCAGTAAAATATATATAAAAAATAATAATATAAACCCAGTGTGTCCATTCATTGTCATTGATCCAAATCCATGGGCTTTACTGGTGAAATATAGAAGATGACAGTGTTTCCATGGTAACAACAGAGCCTCTGAATGTCCAAATGGGTCATATCTGATGACCCTGAATAATAAATAATATGGGAAAAAAGCTTTAAAAAAGGACTAAATGAAGCAAACACAATAAAACAAGCAACAATATGAACAAAATTGTAGAAAAAATAATAAACCAACCGAGTTTAACAAATTACAGTGGACAGAGATACTTGATTTATGGTCAATTTCACTTTTTCTTCTATTTTCTCCATTTTGATGAACTTACCCTGAACTGTAATGAACACCTACATGATAAGTGAATTAAATATAGGAAAATACATGATTTTCACACACAAAAAAAAAGCAAAATACAGAGGATAATATTATAATAAATGGTGATAAATCTCTTTGAAAATGTCAAATATAGAGAATCTATTAAAACAATTAGCTCTCAATCTATAAAGGTTAATTAACACTTATATTTCCACACCTACATATGTAAGTATATTAATATTTTAATTTACAAGTAAATACCACCATGTGTATATTTAATGAAAACTCCTCTTAAGTGTTGACTTTTTACCTCCGTCAACATCCTTGTATTTGTACTTTCAAACTGCATTCCACTTGTATTTATGCAAAAGACATTAATGAATCAAATTTAATCTAATTGACTTTTCTCTGATCTAATTCTGATTTAATTTAATTGCTGATTGATTCAAACATGAACGGTGAAATTGCAAAGAGACAGACTCTGTTTTTGAATGCAAACCACAGTAATGTTCAGTTTATTACCGTTCTAATCATGCTAATTAGTTCATCTCTATGCCTCTAATACACGCCATGGACATTAGACAGGGACGCAAAACGCCTCAACTGGACATAAATCATGCTGGGAACAATCGACCCATGAAAACACAGTTAAAGTGACAAGCGGCTGTAAAATAATCCTCCAATCAGAGCCCAGTATGTAAATGATGTGTTGAATGCAGACACGCCCACGACCTGACAGAGACGTCTCTTTGTGTAAACGACCCCGCCTCCTGTCAATCAAACCCCAGTTGACATTAAAATAGAAAAGAAAGAAAGGACAGAACGTGTCATTGAGCCTCTTTAGCCTGTGTGTCGTCTCAGGTGTTTTATGGGATCACAAGGACACACATGGAGTCTATATAATACACAGACGTCCTTGAAGACACTGACCAGGGATCAGAAACCCTCTGGATGTGTGTATTTGTATCCGAAAGACAAGAAAATGCATGCTATTAACACATTTATGGTAAATAACTGCAATTTACAGACATTAGCGACTGCGCACTAAGAGGATAATGTGCAATAATAGGAAAAAATAAATAAAACACTTAGATGATATGATGCGTTTAATTTAGGGCTGTTAAATTATACGCATTTTTTAATCAAATTAATGACAGCGTTGGTTTGGATTAATTTCGATTAATCGTGATCAAAACACTTCATGTCGATTGATTGTTCTTGTTCTGGGGTTTGTTTGTTTTTACTCAGATTTTCCACAAAATACATAAAAATACACTAAGTAACACAAAAAATGCCAAGAAGCAAATATGTAAAACATGCTAAAATCCCCCCCAAAAACACACACAAAAAAGCAATGAAAAATCCAAAACACATAAAAAAACGCACTAAAGCAAGAATTGGATGAAACTAATGCTGTCAAATAAATAAAACTTTTTACCAGATTAATCACAGGGTTGCTTTGGATTAATTTCAATTAATCATGATTAAAAATTAATTTATTAGTTGTGTTTCAATTTGTATGAGCAAACAAACTTAAAAAAGAAGGGAATATATGCACTTAACGTGTTTGTCCAAGCTAGTTGACACATTAGCCTAGTGCTAGCGTTAGCCTTGTACTAGCATTAGTCCAGTTCTAGCATTAGTCCAGTGCTAGCATTAGTCCAGTGCTAGCATTAGTCCAGTTCTAGCATTAGTCCAGTGCTAGCATTAGTCCAGTGCTAGCATTAGTCCAGTGCTGGCATTAGTCCAGTGCTAGCATTAGCCTAGTGCTAGCAGAATCCTCAACTAACATATACTTTGTGTTAATGTGGTATTTTGAACTGAAAATGCTTCAGTGAAAAGAAAACTGTGAAAATACTTTACATTGGTTAACTGTTGTGTTTTTTGTTTTGTTTAGTTTGGGTTTTTTTAGGAGGGGGGGGGGTTGAGTCAAATTTCACACAAAATATACAAAAATACACTAAGAAACCCAAAAGATGCAGATAAAATAAATATACAAAACATGCTAAAAACCGCTAAAATTCAGAAAAAATTACTAAAATAAGACAAACTAAGAGATGAAAATTCTAAAACATTCCAAAACTCTTTAAAATATGGAAAAACACACAAAACATGTGACAACATTTCTAAAACATATGTATCAATATATATGCAATTAACAGGTTTATTCAACACCTTCAACAGTTTCAACAATACAATTATAAATAACTGTTCCATTTAATTGCGTTAATTTTAGTTTGTTAATTAATTTATTTATTTTATCTATTTAGTCTATGTCAATTTTGTTTATTTGGTAAAATAAATTCTGACAAATTATGGACAAATCTACATTTTTACTCAAAATAAGGCTAAATCTAGAAATGATAAATCATCCAAAATAGACTCAGTTCTTCTTCTCCATGATATTAAATTAGATAGAAAACATGGAATTTCTAAACCCAATATCTTTGAAGTTATCACACTAATATCAAGGATATGTGGCGGCGGTTGGACCAAAGTATTATATTATGAGCAGGAAAATGTCATAACTTGAATATTGTCAGAGGACATATCATTACATTTTATCACAAAAACTATTAAAATGAGATTCTGTGAGATGATAAAGTCATATATTTGTACAAAAATAACAGATATTTCAGAGCTGGAGTAAAAGTATAAGGTCATAGTTGGTCTAAATAGAGTTAAAGTTGTGTAAAGTCTGTCATTCTACTTTCTGTGAGTGGGTTGTGTTTCCCCTTGAGGTGTGTCTTATTTATAGTTTTGCAGTTTTGTTACACAGAAATTCTCTATTTTCACCTGAATCCACTACAAACCAGTGTCTGCAGAAACACCAAGAAAGACAAACAAAACCCTGAGGAACCAGAACCAGATCGATACAGACATTTAAGGTCAATAAGAGGGAATTTAAACTATAAACCGAATGGATGAGGCTCATTAGAAACACGTCTAGTGGCACAGATTCACCAAAATAAGTGAATAAATGAACACTGGAGGCCCCCGGAACAAACCATGACCTTTAACTAAACTTAAGAAAAATCAGTTTCTGGTAAAAACTGTCAAAACTATACATATTATTTATACAAAACCAACACTGATAGGGTAGCAGGACTAAAAAATGTTACTGTTTTTTTGCATTATTTTTTTCATGTTATATTCTTTTATTTTTAGAAATGTACAGTTGTGTGCCTGCATGTAGCATGTAACACTGCCAAACAACTGATGAAAGTAGTTAGCAAAGGCGCACAGCTGTTAGCAGTGGCAGCGTGCATTGATCGCTATTGAGAGAAAGTCACTCACTCACTCACTCACTCACTCACTCACTCACTCACTCACTCACTCACTCACTCACTCACTCACTCACTCACTCACTCACTCACTCACTCACTCACTCACTCCCCTTTATGCCGGTTAGCATGTAGAACCTCTGTGTATTCGGGGCCAGCTTCTGAACAGTCCCCCAGGTATGATGGAGGGTCTTGAGTTCCACTTCTACAATTCGTTGCCATGTGTTTTGGGGTCGTCCACATTTCCGCTTCTCCTCTGGTGTTGAAAGAGTGATTTATTTGCATAACAAAACCATCACGGAACAAAAAGTCACACGTTGTAATTGCTTGGAGCTACTTTCTCTCAATAGCAGTCAATGCATGTTGACACCGCTAACAGTTATGCGCCTTAGTAAACTACTTTCATCAGTTGTTCGGCAGTGTTTGCAGCTGCTACGTGCAGATGCACAGCTGTTAGCAGTGACAATGCGCATTGATCGCTATTGACAGAAAGTAGCTCCAAGCAATTACAAGGTGTGACTTTTTGTTCTGTGACAGTTTTCTTATGCAAATAAATCACTCATTCAAACACATATTGTTTTGAGAAAAAACACATTTTATTCTCATGACCCCAGGAAACCTGCCGCGACTACTTTCGCTTTGACCAAAACTGGGCCAGAACTCGACTCACAGGACACTGTCGGGGGTCAGTCACTGTGGGTGCATCAGAGTAAAGACACTGATTCTATACAAATTCATGTGAAAAATTGTGAACTGTCCCTTTAAGAAATGAAGGTCCATCAGTCTGTAAAATTGCAAAAACTTTTAATGTGTCCCCAAGAGCCGTCACAAAAACCATCAAGCGCTACAAATGAAACTATCTGACATGAGGGCCGCCACAGGAAGGGAAGTCCAAGAGTCACCTTCCAGACTGTTGGAAAACCTTTCCAGGTGACGACCTCTGGAAGTTCATCAAGAGAACAAACGCTAAGAGTGTATAAAGCAGACGTTAGAGAACAGGGTGGTTACTTTGAAGAAAGTTTTCAGTTATTTCACCCCTTTTTTTAAAGAACATGTATTTATTTCTAGAGTTGTTTTGCCTTCAGTGAGAATATAAGTAAGTAAGTAAGTAATCTTTATTTGTATAGCGCTTTTCACAGACATGGGTCACAAAGTGCTTCGCAGAAACCCATTCACACACCCACTCTACCAGTTGAGCCACAGCCGCCCTTATATAGTATACAATTCATAGTCATGAAAATAAAGAAAACACACTGAATGAGACTTTTAGGCTGTTCTGCACATGACTGTGATGCAACACCTTGTTATTATTGTGTGTTTTTGTGCAGTGTTGATGGTATAGTACTGACGCTAAAAGGTAGATTCAGTCCGATAGAACACCACTGAAAGCCTGGCGGTGAAACACATGGACCCACACTGGACTTCTTTGTGGTTGAAATTCAACATTCCAAGTCATATTACATTATGTAAGGACTTTTCAGGAAGGATAAAAAAACTATCAGCTACTCAACACGAGAAGAACTCAAGCTACATTAAAACTCGCCTCAGGAGAAATGTTGTCACTGGTAAAAAATGACTGAATGGACCACGTACACGTGGTGTGAAATAGTAAAACAAAAAATGCCACTTAGTTGGGTTTTAAAAATTCCAAATATTCTAAGTGTCAGACTGATTCTTCCTCAGGCTTCAGCATGACGTGGACATGGAACAAAGGCTGGCCTTCAACACATGAACTGCACTAAGGTCAGAGTGGCGGCGGGTTCGTCTGATGATCAGGATGAAAGAGGAATCGAACTGGGATGAAAAATGTCAACCACAAGAGCAGGAGTCAAATAAGTACGGAACCATTCTATTAATATTACAACTATTATTCATTTATTATTCATTTATTTACTGCTTTGACAATTGAGACGAGACATACTTTATTAATCCCCATGGGCAAATTCAAAATTGTGCCTCCTGGTACTTTTGTTCTGTCTTGATGGACAGACAGACAGACAGACAGACAGACAGACAGACAGACAGACAGACAGACAGACAGACAGACAGACAGACAGACAGACAGACAGACAGACAGACAGACAGACAGACAGACAGACAGACAGACAGACAGACAGACAGATAGATAGATAGATAGATAGATAGATAGATAGATAGATAGATAGATAGATAGATAGATAGATAGATAGATAGATAGATAGATAGATAGATAGATAGATAGATAGATAGGTTCATTCGTCAGTACTATCACTATGACGACCACAGACTGTAAAGTCAGTACTTTCCTGTAATGGAAACACTACTGAGTATAGCCAGGTCCAGTTGAGCTGAGCCGAGCTGGTACTAGTGGGAATGCAGTATATGTTTGAGTGGATTACCAAACAAGACAAAATCGCAGAGAACAAAGGCTCAGCACCAGAAAGAAAAGCAACATCACTTATGTGGAATTATTTCAGCTACAGGAAGGATGATAGTGAAACGTATGTTTTGCGTCGACCACTAATCTGTTTGACCATTTGTGTCGGAACCACACAGCTGTTATATCCTCCTGAGGATTATTTCATTTTGAAATATACAGTGCTCAGAAAAAATTAAGTACAAACCCTTTGAAAAGTAATCAATATCTCAAAGAACACAACAACAGTTGTGAAAATATTTGGGCCAAACTGAGGTTCATAGAGCGTTTCCTTAACTCAGAACATGATGATGTGAACATGAACATGAGGTCATGTGAGATTTGTGGTGCCACGGCTGCTCACATTTAATGGAAAGGGCTTTTCTTTGTTAATCAAGGTCTTTTTATCGTCAGTTGTCTGTTGGAAACCTGTTTAATGAATAATTAGACTCACCTGGGATTGATTTCCTGTTCATTATAACTTTGGAATTTAAAATCTAGACTTTGATGGGGGTGTACTCATTTTTACAACATGGTCCTGAAGGAATTTGTTAGGAAAATTACTTTTTCCATGTTCAAATTAAGAAACCTTGTAGTATTTTGTGTTATCCTCCCGACACCTAAGAAAGTGAAAAATGCAGTTTTTTGTACATGAAACAATTATCTTGGTTGGAAACTGCATAATACAATAATCTTTTCAAATGTGTTTTCAAATTATTTGTATTTATCCATAAATTTTTTTAAAGGAATATATGGACATCATTTTTATTAAGTAAAACTGTGAAACCTGCATTACTGGGTCTCAGGAAGTTAATGTAATTTGTTGTATAGTATCTAATAAAAAATGTTGATTTTCAAAAAATAAATAAATAAAGGTTTTGTGAAAAATCTGTTGGGATGTACTCGCTTATGCTGAGTTCTATATATATATATATATCGCAGGGTTAAAAAAAACATTACAATGTCAGTTTTTTCTAACGTCAAGCAGCCATAATAAAGACTTATGTAATTCAAGGGTCAAATATATGATGAGTTGAACACTTATACAGATCAGATATGTCTTATTCCAACACTAGAAGAAGCCAGAACCCATCAAACTGCTGACCAAAGTCAAACCAAAGCTTTCAAAGTGAGTGTTCTGTTATTTTTCTGTCCGATTAGACTCTTCACAGCAGGTGGAATCATGTCAGAGTTTCATTCTAATGAGACGCCTCTGGGCTTGGAAACGCACAAGGGGCTGCGCTTTGTGTTGAAACACACTGAAAGTCCGATGAAAAGACCTTCAATACACGGATATTTAGGCAATTTAGCATGAGGTCAGAGTAGATCATTAGCGGCGGCGAAAAGCTGAATATCCTGAGTAATACTGAGTAGATAATATGAAAAACACACATCGCTGACACTCATCCATATGTATCAGAGTCACAGAAGCAGCACAAATGTGAACTGAATAAATCTAACATCACCTGAACATGTCGCCTGTCAGCCAGAGGCAACAGCATTCAGGATCTACCACTGAAGACGTTTACATTCCACTGGATTTTAGGGATTAGAGTGGCTCTATTTATTAGTTTCTTGCTGTAAAACAAAGTGTTATACACAAAATGACATCAATTTCATTCATTTAGATCTTATTTTAAGCCGAAAAGTCATTTAGGTTTACCTCATTTCCAAAGGTGTCGATAAAACGGAGGCATTTATGGACAAAACATGCAGAATTAGAAAGAAAAACTGGATGAAAATAGTCAAAAGTTATTGCTGTGTGATGTTTAGAATATATTTAAACTGTATGCACATTATATATGTTTGCACTTTCTACTGTAGACCTCCATCTGGTAACAGATATTTCTTTTGAATTGGTCTACTAGTTTTTGTGATGTATTATTATTATTATTATTATTATTATTATTATTATTATTATTATTATTATTATTATTATTATTATTATTATTATTATTATTATTATTATTATTATTCAGAATATTTTATCTGAACAGTATTTGACATAGACTACTGTGATCTTCAATTTGTATTTCATTTCAATGTGTTTGATCAGTTATAAAGGTAGCTGTAATGTTGTAATGTTTTTATGTGTTGGTATTTCTAATAAATTGAAGAAGCACTGAGGATTTATTCATTCAAGTCAATTCAATCAATATGTTAGTTATAGAACATAACTCAACTGGAATTAATACACAAGAATATTCCTGAAATAAATAGAAAAAGACTGAGATATTTGACGAAAACTAAAATACCTTGCATTAATGTCTGACTAAAAGTAGACTAAAATGCTGAGGCTTTTAGTCGACTAAAATATGACTAAGAAAAATTATTTGTGAAAGACTAAAAGTGACTAAGACTAAGAATGAACTTTTACAAAAGACTGAGACTAAAATGAAAAATGGGGAACAAAATTAACAATGTGAGAAAGTGCATTATGTTGATACACTGACTCAGCACAATTATGCTAACTGTAGTATTAGCTATTATAACCTAGCTAAATAATGACCTTTGTCACATTCTGAAAAATAATACCCTATTACCAAACACATTTAAAATAAAAAATAAACATTTTCATTATGAAATGTGACTCATTTGAGTAATGAGAATCAGTCTTGCTGTGTTCACGCAGTTATGAGACAAATAATAACATTTTACAGAAGCATAAATTAAAGGTGACTCGTCTTGTAGCCATCTTGGATCTTCTGTTAGTCCAGATGCATTCTGGGTAGTTCTAGCTTATATTCAAATTCCTATAGTTTTTCAATGCAGTTCTCAAATATATTGCAGTAATGAAAATAACTTATAGAAATGATCTTTTGTTGAAACATCATGAATATTCATTATTAAAATAACCAAAAAACAAACTTTTGACATATAATAGTGTACTTGTACTTGTATTTATTTATTTATACATTCATTGTTATGTTTTCCCCTAATTCAAAGACCATACATTTTGGTCGGGCCACAATTCAGTAATGACGATTTGCCCAGAAAATGTATAAAAAGTAGAAAATAAAAAGAGAATGTTTTAAAATGACCTTGTGTGAAAGAAAAAAAAACACATTTTCCATGACAAAAAAATAATACTATGTAGGCTATAGGATTTATTTCATATTTAACCACTAAAACCTCAGGGCCACTGATTTTTTTAGTTTAATGAAAATCACTTAAATGAGGCAAAGGAGCAAAAAAAAAAATCTGATATCAATGATGATCGAGGCTACAAGTCGTGTTCGTTAGAGTTTCAACATAAAACTAAGTGTCAGTGGAAGTCCTGCAGTCAGAGGTCAGAGGTCACATCCACACGCACACAGACTCCATTGACACACACAGGAAGTACATTAACACAGTTAGTTCTTCTGGATTCACTGGAAAATCTGTTTCAAATCACAGTGTCTCATATAAAAACTCAG
The DNA here is from genome assembly GCA_020466265.1 of Siphamia tubifer. Taxonomy (NCBI): domain Eukaryota; kingdom Metazoa; phylum Chordata; class Actinopteri; order Kurtiformes; family Apogonidae; genus Siphamia; species Siphamia tubifer. The sequence goes on along the minus strand of CM035789.1, from coordinate 8,368,733 downwards.
ACTAATAGAAGTGATACGTGTTGACAGGCACATGAATGAAATAAAGATGAAGTGATAGAAGCTGTACAAGGCAATTCTATCACAGCATCAAAGATAAACACACTCAAATGTCACTGGAACAAATTGAACTGGTCCAGATTTGTATAGATTACATGTAGAAAAAACACATAAAAATACAACAAATGAAAATATGTTTTAGTTTCTTTTTTTTTCTCTTTTTTTTTTATTTTTATTTTTTAGTAAATCCAAAATGGAGTGTTTTCATCCCCCTCCAACAAGAAATGAATCAGGAGAAAAGGAGAGTGGATGTTTTTTTAATCCATGTATCATTCATTCATTCGTTTTTCTAACTAAAACCAAAAATAAAACAATGAAACAAACAACTCTTTTCTTCATTATTTGTTTCCAAAACCAAAAACGATGAAAAAACAACACGGTTTTTCAGGTTTCCTTTTTTTGTTTAAATTAATAATGGAAAAAGGGATAAAAGACATTTTCTGTTTTATCCAATTTTGACCTGAAGCAAGTTGAGTAAACTGGAAATTACCTTTGACCCTTAGTGACAAAGATTTAAACTAGGTCCTATTTGGGGAAACTAAGAGGGTCACCCTGAGACCTGAAGATATGATGACGGTGAACATATTCCAGGTATATTAATTTTTGTTTAAAACCAAGTGATAGAGTGGATGTACATGTAATTTTTTTTACCTGAATTTCTTTCAGGTCAAAATTGGGTAAAAAGGGAAAATGACCGTTATCTGTTTTTCCAATATTCATTTAAAGCCAAAAAGGAAAACTGAAAAAACACATCGCTATCGTTATCCGTGTTTTCATTTTGTTTTTTTTAAAAAAATAATGAAGAAACAAGTTGCTTTTTCATCGTCTTATTTCTGGTTTTATTTTGAAAAACGAATGAACGAATGATGCACAGATTTTTTTTCCATAATGTAAACGTCTCCACATATTTGTTTTAAAAACATTAAAAACTGCATTTTTCGTGATATTTTTCCTTTAACATTTTCAAGACCTATACAAACACCCTGGGGATATGAAAAGGTTTTTTGTTTTGTTTTGTTTTTTTAAATCCACATCTCAACCATATTTGTTGTGTGTTCACAGATGCTGCACCACATCTGACCCAAGTGTTGACATGATTCTGGGCATAGTCACATGATTGTCACCAAAATATTGGTCCTATCAAGTTGCCGTTTTGGCTAGTCTCTTTCTTTATAAAAAATATATAAGTGTGCCAAACTGCAGCAATCACAGCTTTCTAGATTTCTTATCATGCCTGAGACACACACACACACACACACACACACACACACACACACACACACACAGAGTCCACTGCCCTTTTATCATATAGATACAACAGAACATCAGATCTGCAGGATACTATATATACATGAAGGACTGTGCTTTTTTTCTAATGGTGCTGAATACAAATTTCTTCTCTTTGCATCAGTCAAAGTCTGCTTTTTCTGTCCTTTCCTGCAAATAAATGCACTAAAGGAGGATATTTTATCTGGAAATGGGATTCAATCTTTGCTATAATTTGAGGTTTTATTCATACACACACTAGGTGCTGCTCACTACTTTCTAATATATCAAAGATATGAGTTGAAATGCATTGATTTATGAGGACTGTGGTGTTGACTGGGTGTAAATATGGAGATTTGGTTGTAATGCGTGACTTTAAAAGTGTATTTTTCTCAAGTACCTTCAGGTGAAGATAATGGCGAATCGAACAAATTAACATATTGTAAATCTTGCAAAGCTGCTCCAGTGTATCTGATATAATCCAGGATGAGAATGTGCTGAATATATCCACTTTAAAGCTTTTATTATATAAGAATTGTGATTATAAGCTGCATGCAGATAAAAGGAGCTGAGAGGCAGGTATAATGTCAACATGAAAAATAATTCTCAAACAGCAAAAGTGATGAAGCTGAGGTCGGGCTGCATCAGTGAGTCGGGATTTCACAACGTTACATCAGCTCATCAGTGGATATTTAAATAATAAGGCTGATCTGGGACCTGCTTTAAAGTGGGAGCAGAACCTGACTGGAGCTCGGCCTCATTCTTCTTTAAACATTATCAACTCATTTTCCGTCAAAAGGATCCATCAGCTCAGACGTGACTTCTTCTTTTTTTTTTTTTTTTTTTTTCGTCTCAGTGAAGGTAAGTTGATCCTCAAGCGGCGGCACGTTCGACGAGGTCAAACTGAGGTTCTGACACAGGTCAAAGGTCACCAGAATGACAGCAGCTGCCATCAGCTGTCAGACTGGAAACAGGACAAACCACCAGACTGGTTTAACTGGTCTGAGTTTTACAACATGTCAGAAACTAAAGGACAAAAACTGTTCCAGTGTCTGTGAACGTTAGCGTCTGTTCTATGTCAATGAATCCCAGTTAAATAATAATAATATATAAATATATATATATATACATACTACTACTTTATAATATATACTATAATATATACTACTCTGGTTTCCAACACATGTGCCTTATGTAGGTGTCTTCTTACTTCTTTGCTTTTGTAGATTTGTTTTTAACTTATACATTTTTAATATATTTAAATATGTATATATACTTTTTATTTTTATTTCTTTGGGAAAAGGGTTTGAGAGAAATGCCATTTCAGGTCTTTGTATGGGTACATGTGTAGCAGAACTGACAAATAAAGCAAACTTTGAAATTTTGAAACATTGACATTTTGAAAAAATAAATAAATAAATGAATAAATAAAAAATATATATATATATATAAAAAAATTATAATAATAGATTTGATTTCTATAGCACTTTTCAAGGCACTCAAAGCACTTTATATTCCACTGGTCTACAAGTAAAATGCTTCAAGAATAAAACTAATGAAATGTTCCCACATGTGTGTTAGTGATAAAGAAAACTCGTCTTAAATGTTGGCTGCCTCAAGTTTCCAAGATAAGTCTGGGGTGAAAATGTGAAATGTGAATATTGACTCATATTTTTGCTTATATTTGATTCATATTTTGCTCATATTGACTCATATTTTTGCTCATACTTGTTGTTAATGTGCTATATAAATAACCTAACCACATCTGACTCATCTACTGACTGTGATGTTTTTCTGATGTGAACCGGTTCCTTCAGATCCAGGTCTCTACTGGACTGGATCTTTAGCATCATCCCCAAACGTGTCCTTCCAAACGCTGCCTTTCATCAGATGCACCTGACACATGGTTTCATGGAGACAAATCCAGAAAAATTGCGGCGCATTTCCGCTCACGGTCTGCTCATTTTGCACTAATGATATGCAGGTGCAAACACGCCAAGAAGATTTTGCTCCCAAGTGCAATTTGCTTTTGTTTTGCGTCCGAGTTTCCAGTTGTTAAAACAAATTGGTCCTTTAAGAAAACGGCAAATTGCGTGTTTTTAATGAGCATAGATGCACAGACGCAGAGCCCCTCAGAATAACAAACTGTCATTTAGAAGAGAGAGATCTGGCTTTGGCTTTGATTACAGGGTGCGTTCACTGACACACGATACGTATGCAACGTCACAATAAATACCATAACACATTTACATCCATAGTTGTGTCACTTTTTGTCCCAGATGTCACATTGATGATGGAGTAAATTCTTCTCCATCACATCGCATAGACCAGTGGTCCCCAAACTATTTCCTGTGAGGGCCACATAACTTTTCACTTCACAGATGAGGGTCCGGGGTCAGTTTATAACAGAAAAAGTGTGACGAATGCAGGAGTGCCTAAATGTAAAAAAATATTGTTTTCCAGAAAGCCACAATCAAATAACCCTCTTCGGGTTCTTCACAGAAAAAGGTCCATGGAACATAAACTTCTTCATCTTAAAAGGGTCCAAGTTCAGCTTAGTTGTTAGAGCAGAATCTCTGACTTAAATGACTCATATGAACAGTCTGTCAAAATTATTGTGTTAAACTAGTTAATAATAGTTAACTGTTAGAAAGCCCACACAGTTTAATTGTTTATTTGATTGTTTGGTTATATTTGTTCAGGAATAACTCCTTTTCTGTAAGTTTTCAAATGTCCCACGCTGTTGAACGCACCACTGATGTTATAACGGTTATGATCGTAGTCGTTGTTTTATTAGCTGCTGTGTTGTTTGCTAGGTAACCGTGCCAAGTTCGCCATCACTGCTTCTTTTTTCTCTTTTTCAATCATCTATTCCTGGTTTATTACTTAGTGTAGATGCCACAAGGTGAGATAAATAACACAGTACAGTTCGGGTAGATGTTAGCATGTTGTACTGTATAAGCTAATGCTGTTTAGCGCCGGTGTGCTGTTGAAGCTAATATAATAATATACTAGTAGCTAGCATTGCTAGCCGTCATCTGTGATTTCTGTGAGGTGATTTGTGTGTTCCATGACCCATGTAATACATCTGAGTGACTCATATAGTCAGTCTTAGTTAATTTATTATTGTGTGTATATATTGTTATAGTGAGTGTTACTGTATTATTACAGACCGCAGTGAATAAACCTTCAATTAGGACATCTGTATCTGTGTTCTTTAATCGGAACCACAACCCACACCATGCCACTATAAACCAAATCCTGGAGACAACCCATGCTCTCCGCTTCATTAATAATGAAAATGGTTCATAACTAAGGAACATTTTATTGCAAAAGTCCAACTTTATTATCAAATACAAATACAGACAAATAAAAAAAAATCTAAATGCTCTCTGGTATTGTTCAGGGGGCCGGACCAAATGTGGAGGCCTCTCAATGTGGTTCAGGTCTGGACCATATTAGCGGTCCAGACCTGACTATTATCAATAATAATAGTAACAAGTGTTTCCAGGTGCAACAAACCCCGCCCCCACACAAATATTTTAGCACTTAATGGACATCTCCCTCTCAAAACATGAGATTATGGGTTTGACCTTTCAAAGTCGTTTGAGGTCAAAGGTCATGATGCTATTTTGGAGCCGAGACGTAGTTTCCTGTCTGTCAACAATGATAACTGAGTACTTATCATCACTCCAGCCTAACCTGCGCTGGAACGCATATGATGAAAATAAAAAAGTACCAGAACACAGTTACTTCAAGCATTGACTGTGATATTATGGTGAAGTACAGTGTGTTTTAGTCCACGCCATGGACGACACAAAATCACTTCCAAACCAGAATTAATCCATATATAAAGAGCTCTGGATTATAAAGTGTTCTGTCATTTTTTGAGAATATTTAAGTATTTTAAGTACGCATTAAAGTCTGGAAAATACAGTAACTGATTCTGAATGAACTTGTCTAAGAGATGAACATGTTCTAACACATTTGTAGCCAGTTAAACATTAACAGAACTGAACATATTTGACCATTTAATGTTTAACATTTCAGAGGAAGCTGAACGGTACTCTAGCAGACTGACAGAAATCACCTCTGGTTCCCAGCTGTAAGATTTAACACAGCCAAAAGTGTTTCAGCCCAGTAGCAGGTTCTGATAAATTGTGTTTTAGTGTTTGTTTGTTTTTGTTTTTTTTATTTCATTACAACAACAACCACTTGAACACAACACACTGGTAATTTCCAATTCACAAGTCAAAAGGCAGATCTTCCCGATAGTACCTGAAGGCAGCATTAGCACTAATTTGTTCATTTACTTCCCACAGTGAAAGCTCTTTTTTCCGCGGCAGGAACTTTTTACCTTGGTCCCTGTTAATAAAAGTTCCTGGTGTTTTATTTCGTGGTGTCTTTGTTGTAGTTATTTTACACATGTGGGTCATTTCAGGTTTGATCCAAACTCACGCTGGAGTCTGAACCATGTCTGGTGGTAAATCACTAAATCTGGATTTGAGCACAGAGGACCACATGTGTGTTAATATAATGATATGAAACAACTGGAAAATGACCTGTTTTGTTTAATTTGTCATCCTGATGTTAATAATTCACTGATACTTTGGCTGTTTAAGCTGTTTTCATTAAATGGACTAAATTAGAAATCAGCTGTTTTTCAGTTTTGTTTGTTTGTTTTTACTGTTTTTCGTGAAGAAAAATTAAAATTGAAGCTTCCAAATAGGACACCAGTCATTTAATCCCCATTAAAGCTGACCTGAAACACACACACACACACACACACACACACACACACACACACACACTGTACGGTAGATTAGGCTGCCTGCCTTCATTCACTAATCTGTGAGTTAATCTGATGGTTGTAACTCTGCAAACTGAGACATTATAGAGCTGTAATCTGCATATATGGAACACACACACAGTGACATATGTGCAGGAGCCTCAGATACAGATTTACAGACAGAATAACTGTAACATTAACCACTATGACCTGCTTTATCAAACTGCAGACGAGCACTTTAATGTCACTTTCAGTTATAAATAGTTCCGCTGTATGTGAGCATCATGTGTCCCATTAAGGATCAATAACCATGCATAGAACTGAAATACTTATTTAATTTATTTTAAGCGATTGATTTTTATGTTTTGTTAACTGTGTTTTAACCAGAGGTGTTCAAAGTACTCACATTCTGTACTTGAGTAGAAGTACAGCTACTTGTGTGGAGAAATATTCTGGTAAAAGTAGAAGTACTGATTCAACTCCTCTACTTAAGTAACAGTTTTTTAAAAAGTACAACTTCTCAATTGTAATAAAGTACAAAAGTAAAAAGTAAAACTGCATAACGGAAAAGTCTTAAAAGTATCCAAACTAAAGCTTAAATATAAAAAATAATCTTTAAAAGTGAGTTACTGTGTCAACGATGGTTTTGATCAAGTCATGGTTACTTAGTTTTGTGGATATAGGCAGGAAATTTTGGAGAGAAAAAAGTCACAATTGAGATAAAAAGTCATGAGTTATAAATATGAGATAAAAATACATAATTTTAAGTGAAAAAGTCCAAATTATGATACAAAAAGTCTAAATTGTGAGATTAAATGTTAAAATGATGAGATAAAAAGTCAAAATTGTGATATAAAAAGTTCAATTTATGATACAAAAAGTCAAAATTGTGATATAAAAAGTCATATAACTATAATATATAAAATCACAGTTTCTCTCCTCCACTGATTTTCCATCTGAAGTGACTTATTTTTCATCTGGTTTGAAGTTTGGAAAAAGTAACACATCTGTTCTGAGAATGTAAAGAGTATAAAGTACAGATATTTACGTAAAAATGTAGGAAGTAAAAGTAAAAAGTATACTTTAAAAATCTACTTAAGTACACTAACTAAATACTTTTACTTAGTTACTTTCCACCTCTGGTTTTAACCCTTCAAACTTCCACATATAGACCAGAAGTCATCAGTCATAAATGTTCATCAAAAACTGTCCCAAATGTCACATGACCTTATGAAGTTTGACAACAGAGATTCTCACACATCAGAAGATATAAACCACTGTCAGATAAAATATCCATAGCAGGTACAATCACTCATTTGTATTTCACTTCTTCATACATGTGGCATATTTGTTTTTCACTTTGTTACCCTGAAAAAGTAGAAACAATTCAAAATAAATTATGAAAATACTTACTTTTATAAAATATTTTTTAAAAATATCTAGAATTTCTTCAAAATAACAAGTGCAATTTTAACAATATTATGCCTCAACTTATCATTTGTACATGTGCATGATGTCATTTTGAAACGTGTCTAAATATTTACTAAAAAACATAAAAAGATAAAACTCAGTGTCATCAAAAAAAAAAAAGATTTCAAAGCTGATTTTTCCACCATTCATGGTTTTAAGCTCGTTCTTTGGCATAAACGTCCAAACAGCTGCCGTACGTCCAGGTCCAAGTCCAGCTATCGCTCCAGGATCTGGCCAACGCCGCCTGGTCGCCATGACAACACTAACACATCTCTTCCATTTTTCACTTAAAGGACTTAATAAACGCATCAAAGTGTTTGGACTGGGTTTGAAATAATGATAGGCTGATATATATCGTACTGATATTTCAGTTTTTTTCTTAATATTGGTGTTGGTCAATATGAGCTTTGTTCTTGTTATGATTTACTGACAGGTGAAAGAAAAGAAGGGAAAATAGAAAAGGGGAGAGAAAATAATAAAGTAGAGAAAACTGAATGGGGGAGGGAAACAAAAAATGGAAAAACGTGGGGAAAAAAGGGGGTAAGTAAAATGAAAAAAAAAAGAAATAAAGAAAGGGAGAAAAAAAAACAGGGAAAAAAGAAAAGAGACAAAAAGATGAAAATGGGGGGAAAAGAAAAACAGGAAAAGAGGAAAAAAAGAACATAAAAAGAAAACCTGAAAATCAGAGAAAAAGGAAAGAAAACAAGAAAGAAAAAAAGGACAAAAGGCAAAAAGAAAATGAAAAAAAGGGGTGGAAACAAAAAAACGGAAAAAAGCGGGGAGGGGGTAAAATGGAAAAAAGAAATAAAGAAAGGGAGAAAAAAGAACAGGAAAAAAGAAAAGAGAGAAAAAAAGCAAAAAGATGAAAAATGGGGGAAGCAGAAAAGAAAAAAAAATAAGAGAAAAAGAAAACAGGAAAGAAAAAAGGACAAAAGGCGAGAAGAAAATGAAAAAGGGAGAAAAGCTAAATTGCATTTATAATTATTTTTCATTCAGTGGGATCTCAAAGTGTTACAGAGAGGAAATTAAACATAAAATAAAAACAAATAAAGTCAATTAAATCAGGAATAAAAGGCAAAAACAAAACAGAGATAAATGATGAAGTCAAGCTAAAGCTAACTAAACTTTTTTTGTCTTTTATTTCATCTTACTGCTTTTTTATGTTGTTTCTATTTTGTTTGCATCTTTGACATTAATGTCATCTTGGTTTTGTTACAGTTTTTAGTATTTTCATCACAAGGTCTTTTTCATTTTGTCTTTTTTTGTTCATCTTTTATATCTTTTTCATAAAACTATGTCTGGTATTTTTTTGTTTTGTTGCATCTTTTACCTTATTTTTTTTTATGCCATTTGTAACATGACAGTTTTTAACGTCGTTTTCATCTTGTGCGTTTTTATGATATTTTTTATCTCGCTGCATCTTTCACAAATACATCCAAAACCATTAACAACCATCTGCTTTCTTCAATTTTAACTCATGACAAAACTTCGCCTCCACATTTTAAGGAAATAATGACTCAAAACGGATCATTAGAATTACCCACAGTGCCTTTTATCCGGATAACCCCATGTGTTCCGTCATCAAAATAGATTCTGTTTAGTGTTTTTCGATACAAAGCGAAACTTTTACCTACGACTTTAAATAAAGGTGGATTCAATATCAGCGAATCAGAAACAGGATCAAAGAAAGAGGCCAAAACAAGACGATCAGACACTTAAAACGGCCTCTATTGGTGTGTGTGTGTGTGTGTGTGTGTGTTTCTAAGTTGGGGGTGTAACAGATGCCGGAGACTGAAGACAGCTGCACTCCAAGATACCAATTATACACACACTCTCTCTCTGTATAATCTTCAGTGTGATGGCAGTGACACCACATTATTCCACACTCTGTAATCTGAACACACACACTGGGAGACGGCCCTGTGTGTGTGTGTGTGTGTGTGTGTGTGTGTGTGTGTGTGTGTGTGTGTGTGTGTGTGTGTGTGTGTGTGTGTGTGTGTGTGTGCGTGCGTGTGTGTATTTCTATCTTCATGGGGGCATTGATATGGTTACACAGTCACATCATGGGGACCTCTGACACCATGGGGACCAAACTTCAGGTCCCCACAAAGGTTAAATATAATGAATGTAGGTGAAATATGTGTCAACTATGTAAATGTATGCAGAAGACGTCCCCTATAAATACATTAACCTGTTTTTTTTTTTGGAAGTCCCCATAAGACATGGGGGGAAACAAGTGCAAATCAAAACGTGTATTTTTCAAAGGTTTCAAGATGTGTTGCAATTTGTTTAATTTTTTTATTTATTGGAAAAATGTTATATATTTTTTTAATTAAATTTTTAAAAAGATGTGTTTACTTGTTCCACTAATTTAATGTAATTTAATAAAATGTTATTAATAAAAAAATAATCAAAAACGTTTTCATTTATAATTTTTTTTTTACTTTTTGCAGTGTATTATTATTATTATTATTATTATTATTATTATTATTATTGAAAAAAAACAAACAAACATTTCCTTACATTCACCACTCTGACTATTTTATCTACAAGTGATGATTACAAACTTGGTCCTCATGAGACATGGAAACCAGTGTGTGTGTGTGTGTGTGTGTGTGTGTGTGTGTGTGTGTGTCTTTTTCTGGGGGGTCAGACCCTCCCCAGTGAGCTGCATCCTTAAAGGAGCAGTCAGTCCAACATTAAATCAACAGTAAATATCCTAAATTGCTGTAAATTAGATTCATTTCATTTCAGTCACAGTCGTTCGTCCGCAGCTTTAAATCAAACAGACGGGTCACAAATTAAACAGGAGGGGGGTTCCCGTCAAATGCGCCCCTCTTCCTACCCCCCCCCTCCTAGCTTTAGTGGAGTGTTTTGATGAGGATAAAAAGGGTCTGGATCATATGTATCCAGTCCAGTTTCACCGTCTGTGGGTCAAAGGTCGTCGTTCACATTCCTGCTCGAATTTCTTTTGTGTCAATATAAAGAATTTATATTATTCTTCCACCAGGGGCTGAATGGACAAAAAAAACAACCCAGAATATTTTCTTTATGGAATGTCGCCGCTAGCTGTAACCATGGAAACGCTGAAAGAGGTTACATGATGGAACTTTTTCTTTTTAGCAACTTCAATAAAAGCAGGAAGTTTTAACAAAGACAGTGAAACAAGAACATCCAGGAAATAATGATATTACACCAGCCTCTTCTGCACTCAGAATAATGCTGCCTTCATGTGTTATGGGAATTATGGGAAATACTAGTGACGAACTAAAAAAAAAAAAAGTACATTGGTTTCTGATCTATTGTTATGAAGCTGATAGTTTAGGGTTTTATACGAAGGCAGGGTTCTCAACAGCACGTTTCTGCGTAACATAATGTTACGATAATGTCACTGGTTTATTTGACTCTTAATTCAGAATTTGAGAGTTAATTCCTCTCTTTATTCCTCTCATTGTTCACATGCTTCTGGTCTTGTTGCGATGACGCACATATTTTGCGCTGCTCAGTTTGTTGATTGAGTCAAGCTACTGCTTCGTAATTATTACAAAAAGAATTGAAAAAACTGCATGTACTATCTGGTCTTCCATGTTACTAGTTGAAATTAAAGCAAAATAGGAAGTGGACATGGTTTGTTTCTTCCGGTAGACATCCACATATTAAGCGGCTGTTCTGTCCAATCAGAACCCTCTGTGCCTCCAGCTCTTAAAGCCCAAATAACGAGAGTGGAATACATCCGTCTCCATGGAAACCTTTATTCGGCATTAACATTTCCATGTAAAAACGAAGGAAATAGCTCAACTTCTGAATTATTTCTTTCAGAATAAATAATTCTGAATTAAAAGGCATCATGTAAAAGTAGTCAGTGTGTCTGTTGCACTTGCAGGTGATATACAAATATATGCTGTGAAAACACATGGGCTGTTTGATATTATATTAATAATAATAATAATCATCATCATAATCATAATTAACTTTCAGGCTCCAGGTTTCATACATTAAAGATCACAAAAACATCTCTTCTAATGACTTTTTCATGACTTCATCACATAAACAAAGCTCATCCAGCCTTTTATTTTGAAAGACAACAAGGAAGAACATTTACAGGGAGAGGACGGACGGACGGACAGACAGACAGAGAGTCAGGAAGTAGGAAGGAAGAGGCAGCAGCAGCAGAGGAAATGGAAGCAGAGACAGTAAATACAGCTCATTCTTGGCCACAGCGGGAACTTCCTGCTTCATTACAAACAGCAGGATCAAACACACACTGTCTTGTCACATGGTAAAGTGTTTCAGCTCCATTATTTAGACTCTAAACACTGCAGTCACATCCCCCTCACAGTCAAATACAGACTCAGAGTCCATTAACGTCGGCCGGACGCTGATCTTTCATTGTGTTCATTTGAATTCCCTGTTTTTGTTCTGACGCTTTAGACGACTGACCTGGTTTTAGTGAAGATGCAGAGTCCAAAGGTGGAGATCCAACAGAAAACAGCAAGAAAAAACACAAAAAAACTACTTAAAACAGTTTGGAAGTGCACGAAAAATAGAATAGAATAGAATAGAATAGAATAGAATAGAATAGAATAGAATAGAATAGAATAGAATAGAAGTACTTAACACATGTGAAGTTATTGATGATATTCACATTTTGAGGGAAACATTATAGATGTATCTTAATATAATTGCTTTTTTTTCACTGTTATTATTGTACTGGTCTGGATCATTCAGATCATATAGGGCTTTTTTTCTTCTTTTTTTTTCAGGAGCATCGTGAAATGTGAATGAATGAATTGAATTGAATGTGGAATTGAACTAAAATGAGTTTAACATTCCTGGTCTATTCTGAGAATGTAAGGAATATACAGAACTGACATTTATGATCAAATGTAGGGAGTAAAAGTAAAAAGTTGCTAGAAAAATAAATACTTAAGTAAAGTAGAGACACCTAAAAAAAAGTTTACATTAAGTACATTAAGTGAGTATTTGTACTTAGTTAGTTCCCACCTCTGCTCCTGATCAACCAGCATGTGTTCTACTTCGTGTACCATCATGTGAGGAGATCCTAAAGGAGCTGGAGGGCAGAGAAAGTAAAGAAAAACAGGAAGTGGCCTGTTTGTTGGAGGAAGTATATTTCTGTTTAAAGCTGCAGGAAAACACAGACTGTCAGCTGATTAATAACCCGCTAACTCATGCTCTGTCTACGTCCTGTTTCCATTATTTACACACTCATTCACAGCTGTTTGTTCATCATATATTTAGTTACTGTTTGACACAAATAGACAGTACTTGTATTTTAGTCCAGTATGTGGCTTCATTTTGGTACCTGGAACTTTGCCAGCGCTTTAGACCCAATAATAACAATATTAATAATTAAAAGAGAAATTTAGACATATTTCCCCCTCAGGATAGACCTAATTATTATTATCCAAGAAAATGCTCCTCTTGTTCTCAGTTAATTCATTAATTAATGAATTTTTAATCAAATATGGGGTCCAAAAATATGACTCAAATTAGGACATTAAAGTTAACTAGAGTCAAAACGTTGCTTTAAAGGCTCTTAAATAGCACTATAAATATAGACACTGTGTTAAATGTGTCAATCCTACTGGTTTTTCTGATCCAGACATGTGGGTTTTTCATCAATCTCAGTCTCTCTCCAGGTTTTATATATAACCCATCATGTCCAACTGTGAACCCATTATATGAAATAATATCAAATAAAATGTGGTTTTATCTGAAATATAGTTTATCTTAGTAAGTATTAATTTTTAAAACAGACCCAAAGTGCTTCATAACATTAGTTTACGTCTGGTTTGAGATGTCCCGCCTCCCCACACAAGGAGTGACTGACAGGAGGATGTCCCGCCTCCCCACATAGGGAGTGAGTGATAGGAGGATGACCCGCCTCCCCACACAGGGAGTGAGTGATAGGAGGATGTCCCGCCTCCCCGCACACACGGAGTGACTGACAAGAGGATGTCCCGCCTCCCCACACACACAGTGACTGACAGGAGGATCTCCCGCCTCCCCACACACACAGTGACTGACAGGAGGATGTCCCGCCTCCTCACACACACAGTGACTGACAAGAGGATGTCCCGCCTCCCCACACACACAGTGACTGACAGGAGGATGTCCCGCCTCCCCACACACACATAGTGATTGACAGGAGGATGTTCCACCTCCTCACACACACAGTGACTGACAGGAGGATGTCCCGCCTCCCCACATAGGGAGTGAGTGATAGGAGGATGTCCCGCTTCCCCACACACACATAGTGATTGACAGGAGGATGTCCCGCCTCCCCACACACACATAGTGATTGACAGGAGGATGTTCCGCCTCCTCACACAGAGTGATTGACAGGACGGTTCACTCCTTATTACACTAAGGACAGTTCCTTAGGGCTCAGTCACCACAGATACAGTGAAGTTAACTCATTATCCAGTGTCTTTGGTAAATAAACAAATATTGAGCCTGGCAAACATACTGAGCTCATTTTTTAATATTGTGGAATTAATTAATTAATTATCACAACCTTTAGCAGTCACATAAATCCCTTGGCTCTTCACTATAAATAACTTCATCCATATCTTTACAACACATTGGTATCTTTGGCAAAACTCCATAGCTCATTATTTTAAATAGTATAATGACAATTTTAGCTTATTTTATTTATTATTTAAAAGATAAATACTACATAGAGGCTCAATCCCAATTCTCATTTTCACCCCTACCCCTTGAAACCAAGCTGCAAGGGGTAGGGGTTGAAATAAAGCTCTTAAAGCTAAATAAACTTTTGAAAATCCTCTCAAAATGTAACACCACTAACTGAAAACCAGTCTTTTCTTTGTGAACGTGTGAAAGTGAGTTCAGAGACACTCCATACACTCTGTGATCTTATAGAGCAGTGGTTCAACCCCCACAGGGCCTCAGGTCACATCAAGTACCCCTTTAAAGACCCCCTTTCAGATCTGCTAATTATGTAAAATAGGATGGGCCGATCTGGGCAACAGACGATATGATGAGGGTGAATCCACATCTACGGTCTGAATCCTAATTTTTCTAAACTCGTATAAAATGTAAATGAAGAAGTTGTGTGTGATGGGTTTTGTGTTATTTTTGACTTGAATTATGTGTAAGTACTATAAAACGTTTCTAACTTTAACCCTAATAGGAACAGTCTTCCTCTTTTTTACAATAAAAGTGTCAGAAAAGGGTCTTGTTTTTGCCAATTCTTTTGCACCTTTTTTCCACGAAAAAACTTAACTTTCAACACATGGTAATTACGACATTAACAGAAACTTCGACGACTTGACCCGTCAACACGTCGACCCCCGTAGCACAAGTCGACTTAAATTTGGATCACTTTGAAATTTTACATTATGGTAAATGGAGAATACATTTTAAAGTGATCCAGAATCCAGGATCTCTTCTGGATCATCACTAAAATCTAATCATTTGTTCCTTATGACATCCCTGTCCATAAGTTTTTTTTAACTTATCTTGCTAACTAACAGACAAACAAACCCTGTCAAAAATAAAAATAAAATAATAATAATAATAATAATAATAATAATAATAATAATAATAATAATAATAATAATAATAATAAAGGGGTTCTGTTAGACCAAATCACCCCCCTTTTTTTTTTTTTTTTCTTAAATACTTTACTCATTTATCTTATATCTACATGAAACTACATTTCCATTTCTGTGCAGTTTTCTCTTCTTTCATCTGAAACATGCTGTTACTCTGCTCCATCTGACTCACAACAGCTTGTACATTTACTAAAGATGCGCCTGACAGCAGATTGTAATCCTATTTGGTTGTATTTCCTTCATAACAGATGCACGTTGCAGATCATTTTACATTCTTTATCGAGTCTTCTTCGGAAGTACCTTCAGGCAACGGCAGAAGCAGCCCCTGGGGTGCATGTAACGCTGGGTGGGAAATACGTTATCATCATCTTATAGAATATGAAGGACTGGTGCGCACATTCCTCTAGAAAGTACTTTTGAAATATATATGAACGCAGCAGGAAACACCATCAAATATGTCCCATTTAACAGTCGAACATGGACAGGAACCATTTTACTTTTATTCAGAGGTGCAAGTAAATAAATAGAAGTACTTCTTTTACTGTACTTAAGTACAAGTTTTAGGTAATACTCAAGGTATACTTGAATATTTATTTTTCTAGCAACTTTTTACTTTTACTTCCCTACATTTTTGCCTAAATATCTGTACTTTATACTCTTCATATTCTCAGAATAGAAAATGTGAAACTAGACAAATGTGACAGAATGAAAAAAAAAAAGAAATTTTGACTTTTGTTATCTCACGATTTAGATTTTTTAACCTAATGATTATGCTTTACATTGTCCATACAAACTAAACTGAGTACCATGACCCGATAAAACACATCGTCTACACATTAGCTCACTTCTAAAGCCTTTTTTTTGGAATGTTTAATTTTAATGTACTTTTTTTTTAATTATTATTTCTTATTTTTCTTTTTTTTTTAAAGTATTATTTCATCCATAGCAAAAATAAATACATGAATAAAATATACAGTTTTACTTTTTACTTTATTACAATTCAGAAATTGTACTTTTACTTCAGTAAAAGAGTTGAATCTGTACTTCTACTTTTACCAAAGTATTTTTTCACACAAGTAGCTGTACTTCTACTGAAGTACAGAATGTGAGTACTTTTAACACCTCTGCTTTTATTATAACTGGCTGAAAATACTTCAACTTCAAAGTTTTTTATTCTAACTTTTCCTTGTAGCGGAGTCTTTCTACTGTGAGCTGCTTTAAAAACATGAGGTGTCAAATTCAGACCAATATGATCCCAGATGGACCCAGCAGTAAAATAATATGCATCATAAATTCAATGAGTAATACACCTCTTCCTATTTGTTTTAATGAAAAAAATTAATTCCTTTTGTTTCTACTGTTTCAGAGTCACTGTGATGCATTCAGGTTCATGTGCGGTTTGTATCAGAGTCACTGTGATGCATTCAGGTTCCTGTGCTGCTTATTTCAGCTGCTTCAGTCACTGTGATACGTTCAGGTTCATGGAGTGTTTGTTTCAGTGACTGTGATGCATTCAGGTTCATGTGCTGCTTATTTCAGCTGCTTCAGTCACTGTGATGCATTCAGGTTCATGTGCAGTTTGTATCAGAGTCACTGTGATGCGTTCAGGTTCATGAAGTGTTTGTTTCAGTCACTGTGATGCATTCAGGTTCATGTGCAGTTTGTTTCAGCCTGCTTTCATTTCTGCTCCTAAGATTCAGGAGCAGGTTCTGGTTCTGGTCCAGGTTTAGTGCTCCACGGTGTGTTTCTGCTGACTGTTTCAGACTCACTGTGATGCGTTCGGGTTCTTCAGGCGTTCTTTAACTTCAAACAGAATTTTTCATCACACAGCCAATTATAAACACACACACACTGACATGTATTGCCATCATTGTGAGGTCCTTCTCTTCTAGCCGTCAGCTACACTCATCGTCACCATGGTAACCAAGACTATCAGAGGCAAAGGACTGACTTTAACATCACCATGGTAACCATCTGGACCATCAGAGGGGCACACCTAACTCTTACCAGACGAGGAAAACCCAGACCATCGGAGTATGAGGAGTTTAAGAATGAAAACACACTGAAGAGATAAGGTTCTGTCTGAGAACCAACTGATCCTGTTCTGGAACCAGTACAAATATGGATGTACTGTTTACAAATATCAACTCCTGCAGATCAAAGGTGTCAAACAAGTGGTTTGTGGGACAGAACTGGTCCGCCAAAGGGTCCAATCCAGCCCAAAGGACGTGTAGCAACTCATAATATAATACCTTAAATATAATAAAAGTTCATAATGTAATAATCAACTCATGACATAATAAAATCATGAGCATATAATGTAATAACGTCTTTGCACATGATCTAATAGTTTAATAACTTGTTACATTATTAGCTCAGCTATAGAGCAACTCATAAATAAATTTAATAATAGCTCATAATGAAACAGTGTCTTATACTGTGGCAACAGTTAAAGGTGTCATTCCATCATTATTCTGCAGAGACATATCATCCTATAACTCAATGAATACTTGAGATATCACCATGAAATTACATGGGTATATACATATAGCTAATGCGCATCAGATGCAATGATCCATTTGAGGAAAGGTCAAAGGTCAAGGTCACAATGAACTAAAAGGTCAAAATCATATTATTGGTTATAACTCAAGAAAGGACGATCACAGAACTTTCAGATTGGTACCAAATGATGCGGAGTGAAGATTTGTACAATTCTCATAATTAGTGTTATGACCAATAACACTACCAATACCTATGACCAATAGTTTTTGAGATCTCTGGAGGTCAAAGGTGGCATGTCGCAAAATTAAACTTCCCTAACACTGTTTGTGTGTGTCAATCATAGACATATCATGCTATAACTTAATCAATACTGGATATTTTATCTTAAAATTACACGTACTGACACATATATACATATAACAAAATTATCAATATTGCAAAAGGTCAAAGGTCGCATTTAGAAGAAAGTTCAAAATCACATTATTGGCTCTAATTCAAGAATAAGTTGTCATAGAAATAGGTGTAAGTTTCTCTGAATACTTTTTATTGAATGCATTGTGTGTTAGTTCTATTTAAAAAAAAAACATCCAGATTGTTTTGTCTGACTTGAGGTCGAAAAATAGCGTTTACCGGTACTTCTGCATACATGTCCATGACGCGGTGATTCTGATTGGCTCAGAGAATGAACGTGTGGAGGAACACTGCCCCCTCCCCTCTCGCTCTCTGTGTGTTTACCATTACAGAGTAGCATCCAGCTAGGTTTCGTGCTGTTGCTTGTCTTGAAAAAGTGCAGGGGGAAAAAGTGTACTTTATTTCTTATTATCTTCTACAGATTTTATGAAATTGTAGGTTTTGTGTTTTACTACACTGTGTTTCCATAAGTGGGTGAAAATGACATATTCATTTTCAATGGAATTTCATCTGTTCATCTATTTCTGTTATGTACTATATACTATAAATTACACAACATATACTTTGGTTTTCAAACTTTCCAAATATAAAATGCATTTATAAATTGCTAAAAAAAAAAAAAGTTTAAACAAACGTAAAATAATGTAAAACATGAAATTAATTACTTTATGGACCAAAATATAAATAGATATGATTATTTTTAACTAGACAAAATGCCCCAAAAAACAATAATTTTTACACAGTTCATTTTGACTCTTTTTACACAAGAGTGGAAGGTTCACTTCATACACTCTTTTATGGGTTAATATTAATATTATTGTTATTGATTCTGCTTATTTGTGTGATTCATTAACAATTTTCTTTTTAAATTCCTGATCAAATATCTGTGTTGAAATAAAATCTGTGGGAAAAAGATAAAAAAAACAAAAACATCTGTAACACCATGTGAATGAATATGTAGATGAATATTTGCATTTATTATGGAAACATTTCAGTACAGACCGAAATCAACTGAACTGGATGTCGCTAATGTTACTCGAATGTTAGATAATTCCCACTGGTAAATGATATATTGCTCATAGACAAATGAGCTTGTTAGAGCTTAAAACAGCCGCAGGGCATCAGAGACTGAACGTACATATACAGTATATTCACTAATATTCACTGCATGGCCTTTTCTCTGCAGTTGCTCAGTTGTACATCATATCTAATTACATTATTAAAGACGACAGTGTTCATAATGTTCAGACAACGAGTAAACTGGACTATGATGTGGAAACACTGACCATCAGAACAGAACAAAATACTGTATTTCATCAAATAAACAACAGGAGGTATTTATAAAACAGGTCATTCTTAATAATCACTAATAACAGAAAGTGAGGTTGATACAAACAAATTCAATCTGGAGCTAAAATACGAGCTGGTTTAAAAAAAAAAAAAAAAAAAAAGGGGTAAATTTGTGCTTTCTGTTATAGAATAATAAAAATGTTTTAATATATTTAATCATTTAATGCAGTTGTTGGAGCTTCTAGATCACTCATCTGAAGTCTTAGGTTGAATCTCATTTAATCCTTTCCCTCTGTTTTATGTGTCCACGTGTAGGGGTAGGGGTGGGGGGAAGGGCTTCATACCCCCTCAAATGAAGAACAGAGAAATTTCCCAGAATACAATGCAGATCTTTTTTTTTTTTTTTAAATGGCGGCATCTACGAAAGAAGTGCACAAGTGTTGTATTTTTGCCATAATTAACAGTTTTTAAGTTGTATTGTATAAAGTTTGACATACACACATGGGTTTTTTTCTGAACAAATATTGCTCAGTATTAACCCCAGTTAATATAGATGATTGACAATAAAACTATTATATAAACTGTTATGAACGCAGTACTCTGTGTCCTGTAAATGTTTTATTTTTGTGAGTCTTATGTAGTTTCTGTCATTGTGAGTGTCTGGGCTTTTATTTTGTTATGTGGGTTCTTGTCACTCATTCTGACTTTACTTCCTGTCACCTGTGTTGTTCCGCCCCTTGTTAATTTTCCCTCATGTGGAACACCTGTCTGGTTAGTATATATTCCCTCATGTGTCTTCACTCGGTGCGAGTACGTCTGCTATC
This sequence comes from Siphamia tubifer, assembly GCA_020466265.1. Taxonomy (NCBI): domain Eukaryota; kingdom Metazoa; phylum Chordata; class Actinopteri; order Kurtiformes; family Apogonidae; genus Siphamia; species Siphamia tubifer. Next base: position 8,348,523 of record CM035789.1, on the reverse strand, counting down.
CCCATGCAACCTACGAGCGTTTTTTCTTCTCTGGTTTTCTGGTATGGACTCTGTTTTTCTGGTTTTCTGGTACTTGGTTTTTGCTTGCCCCTTGTCTGTCTGTGTTTTGGATGTGTTTTGTGTATGACCTTTGGCCTGGATTTTGGACCTGGACTCTGCCTTGCCCCCCTTGGAATTGATGCTCTCTTGGCCCTCTGGACAGACCTATTTCTGGCATACGGTAACATTGTTGTGGATTATTATTCTGTTTATTCTGATTACCTGGTTCTGATCATTGACTGTCTGACCCTGCTTTTTGTCCCAGTGGCTGTTTTACTTGAGGCCATTATCCCCAGACGGAGGTCCTGGAGAGAACAAGTGTTGTGTTTATTAGGGATTTTGTCATTAATAAATCCTCTTAAATTTGATCTTGGGTCTGTGAGTCTGCATTTGGGTTCCATCACATTCCAGTACCGTGACATAAACTATATAATAGTTTTATTAATAATAATAAATTATAAATTTAATTAATTATATAATAACTATTATATAAATGTATGTATTATTGTTTTGTATTTCAGCATTATTTCTTATTATTTACTTTATACAGGACGACTTATTTATAAGGCTGTCAAATGATAAAGTAGTTTTTTCTTATCAGATTAATCACAGGATTACTTTGGATTAATTTTGAGTAATCATGATTTAAAACACTTTATGTCAGGTGACTATTCTGTCTGTACTCATTTCTCATAAAATACAGAAAAATACACTAAGAAACACAAAAACTGCAGAGAATTAAAAAAAAAAAAAAACCATGCTCAAATCCACTAAAATTGTCCCCCCAAAAATAAAGTAACATAAAAAAAGCAATAAAAAATCCAAAACTTCAAAAACTCTTCCAAAATACAGAAAAAAAAACACCAAAAAAAGTGATAAAACATCCAAAACACGCAAAAATATGAATATATTAAGATGTTTATTCAACAACTGTTCCATTTAACTGCATTAAACATTTTAATCAGATTAATCATGATGATGGATTAATCTGTGTTAAAGCGTTCATTTTGACAGCCTTTCTTATTTAATGTATTTCCTCCCCCAAAAAATTCAAGTAGTCCCTGGGATTTGAGTACCCCACCTGCTTTAAGGGGTACACAAGGACGACTGTGGCTAAATACGACACTATATTTGATCAGAAGTGCGTTTCATTTACACGAAGCCGCCGCCGCCAGGGTGTGAAAGCACACAAATCTGTGTTTTCCAGAGTGGGACTTTTTGAAGACGGGCTGGGTCGTGTCTCCGTCTAAATGGCAAGATTGATTGATTGATTGATAGTCTTTATTTGAACTCAATTTAAATGACAAAAAACAAAAACAAAATAAAAACAGATAACAATGATCACACAGCAAAAGAAAAAAATATAAATAAAGAAAATAAAAAAGTCCATTCATTATTATCATTATTCGTTTTTACAAAAGTCCAAAAGGAATAGGATGAAGCACAATGCTTATTTACTCCTTCCCCCGCACATGTTCCTGTTACGTCTTTATGTCACATACACTTACATTCATACGCTGAGCAGTAAAAGCAACAAACATGTCGGACAACTTCGATCCCACAGACCTTCAGGCTGCACTAGCATTAGCATTAGCATTAGCATTAGCTCTAGCAGCTCTAGTAAATGTACAGCAGTTGTTTCAGTTATTGTACAAACGTTACACACATACCATAGCCGAACAGAGACAGGTGGACAATTACATATGTCAAAAACAGAAAGGACATAATGGCCTGGCATGACTATTTCGCCTACTGTCCTACTGTCCTACTGTCCTACTGTCTTCGTATAAACAAGGATTTCCTCCTTAATACGCTTGTCTAAAGTCAGATGACAAAACTGAAAACGAGACGCCAGTTATGCGTCTTCCGTTTTCATCGTCTCCGTATAAATGGTATATAAATAAGTGATATTTTATGGATGATCTAACATTCACACGGTCACTGCTGTCATTTGTCTTGGTCAGATAAACTTCCCTCCTGTCTCT